>CM077153.1:6617714-6800837 GCA_039583875.1 Platanthera guangdongensis | reverse complement strand
AGGAAATTAGACCTTCCACAAATCGGGCTTACTCCATCAAGGGTCCTGATTGTTTTCGAACATCTTAATTATGATACTGCCGATCCCGAGCGTCTTGCACTCCGAGTCGTTTCCCATCAGAACGCGACCGCCGCCACATTGCCTGAAGCTAGTGAACCATTATATGTTTGGGCACATGTGATACGAGCATCTCGTATCCATGATCCACGTGTCGGTGGTATCCAGGGTGGAGCGTACATGGAGTACGTCAGCATCGCTCTCGGGGTCAGACGCCACAGCCGCCTGCTGTTGTTCCTGATTCTTTTCTTTCGCCTTTTTCTTCGTACAGTTGTTTTTTCCAGTGCCCTTCTTCCTTGCAGCAGTGACACTGGTTCTTCTTGTCCCGAGACTTAGACCGAGCCCGATTGAATTTCTTCCCTCTGTCTCTCGATCTCCCTCTGACCGGTTCTTTGTTCTTCACGAACAAACCTTCGCTGGTGTTGGGGCCAGGTTTGCTCAGTGTTTCGTTCGATAGCAGTGTCGTCATCACCTCCTCCATTTTGAGCGTATCCTTTCCGTAGAGGATCGTGGTGACCAGATGGTCATAGGACTTCGATAGAGAAGACAGTAGAAGAGCGCCTGTCTTCCTCTTCGACTTTTACGTCCATGCTCCGTAGCTGGGAGATCAACTTGTTGAACGCATTCATGTGTTCTAACAGCTTGTTGCTCTCAGACATTCTTAAGCTGTATAACTGTCTCTTCACATAGAGCTTATTTGTGAGAGATTTCGACATATATAGCTCCTCCAATTTCTTCCATAGGTCTACGGTGGTGTCAGCGTCGACCACGTTGTATATGACCTCGTCGGCGAGACTCAACTGGATTGTGCTGATGGCCTTCAGATCCAGTTCCTCCCATTCCTCGTCTTTCTTCACGCCGGACTTCTCCTTGCCGAGTAGCGCCTCGTGGAGTCCTTGCTGAACGAGACCGCCTTGATCCGCTTCTGCCATAAACCAAAATCGATCTTCTCGTCGTACTTGGAAATCTCAAATTTTCCGCCATTGATTTGCTCGCAGTACTACTGAGTGATCAGAAAAATGTTCTCGGATCAGATCTTGAGAAGGTAGAGAGTGGACCTTGTCGTCACCTACCGTTGACCCAGATCTAGAACCAGAATGCCCAGACGATCACCCCCGCGGAACCTCGCTCTGATACCAATTGATATGTAATCGGACCGAGTACCGCGGTAGCGCAACAGAATTAAGTCGAGCAAAGACAATCGCGCAAAATAAAATAATGAAGCGAGATTTCAAGCACATAGACGACAACCAAAATTACGTGGTTCGGAGTTGGGACTCCTACTCCACGGGGAGAGCGCGCCGGAAGGGATCCACTATAAATCAGAAAGTTACAGGTTACAGTGATATAGAATATATATATCAAAATTCACAACCAGAAACTGCCGGATCTGCAAGGTTGAAATGCTGTCTTCATCCTGCTTCTGCCGCCGCCGCGTCTGCACTCCTGAGGCTGATTCCAACTGGATCAGCCGCCTGCTGTCGCTGCAGCCGTCTCAAAACCACCGCTGGTAGCCGGCTGCCGAGAGTGAATCCCGGCCCGATGTCGCTCCGCCTGGAGCCGACAGGATGCTGCCGCCGCTGGGAAGCCCGAAACTGCCTCCACCGAACCTGAAGACCGCGAATGAGGACTCCACCAGCAACCCGAGAATAAACTCATTCTGAATTGGATCTCACGATTTTCTCCTCTCAAAGTGTGTCTTCGGTCAGAGCTGGATCCCCAATTAAATAGCAACAAAACCACCGTCAAATTAGGACATAATTCCTAATTTGGGAATGAAAATAACCGACCATCAAGAATTTCCAAAAATAATAGGATTGCCCAAAAAAAGATCTGCCCAGATTAGGAATGAGAGCCCCAAAATAAATTCTCCTCTAAATGATATTCCTATATTTAGACAATCCTAAATTAGAAATGAATAACTCCCATGGATCGGTGACATGACGCGATCCTACGATCCGGGCGCGATGATGTGTCATAATCTAACATATGCAGCGGGGTATCGAGAGCGGGCGAGCATCTCGGGAAGACTTAGGCTAGAAATGAGAAAAATAATTTTTGAATATTTAATTTGATTTATAAGTAGTGTTTTTAAAGGACAAAAATAAACTTTAAAAATTAATTTAGATATATTCAAAGTAATTTATATATAACATCACCCATTTTCAGGCTCAATTTTTTTTCGAGGGAGTTTCGAATAATATGCTCCACCCAAGTCCAAACCCAGGCGATAGCAATAAGTTTTCCGAGATCCTCTGTGCGTGCGATACCCGCGACCTGCTAGGTATAGGGGTTTCTCTGCGGCTCGTTTACTCCCTCGTTCCCGATCCGCCTCTCTGCCTTGGATCCCGGCTCGCTCTCTTCCTCCTTCCTCTTCTAGATCGGCGGCGACAGCGAGTCACTCCTCCCTCTTCTCCGACCAAGCCTTGTTCGCCCTCCACTCCATCAATAGACATTCCTAGCCTTCTCCGACGCCGGTCCTTTCTTCCCTGAAAGGTATGCTTCTGTTTCCATGTTGTTGGCTATCGGGATTTGATTTTTGGTTTTTTGCTTCTGTTTCCCTGTTTTTGGCATGCTTCTGTTTTGATCTGTGATGTTTAATGTTTTGTTTTAGTTAGTCCTTGATCGGTGACGGGTTTCGGAGGCGTTATTTAGGGATTGGAGGCGGGGGATCGCCGTGCTCTGAAATCCATCGCCCCTCCCTTCCAATCTGTTCATTCCCTCGCCGGATCACTGGTATGCCATTTTCCTTTTCGTTTTTCGTTATTGCTCAGCATCCTATTGCCACTTTCGTTGTTCGTTTTCTCTGATTTGGTGCAACTTAAACCCTTCTTCGCTGCCAAGGAGGAGAGAGTCGGCGCATCTTAAATCCTTCTTCACTGCGCATCGCCGCCCTTTCTGTCGTTCTCGCGGAAGCGAGAGAGGGCTAGGTTTTGGTGTCGAGGGGCTTTTGAATTTGCGGTGGCAAGATGTCAGATAGATTGACTAGAATCGCCATCGTCAGTTCAGATCGGTGCAAGCCGAAAAAGTGTCGGCAGGAGTGCAAGAAGAGCTGTCCCGTGGTGAAGACAGGTATTGCCACTAACACCTGCAGCTATTAGAAACGAGTATTGGTAATTCTTTGTTGAACTGTGTTCTTTCTTGTTTACACCTATAATTTGTTGTGAATGAGCTTCTTTTCCTCGCTTCTTCTGTCCTAGTTTTTGGAGGAAAATTGTTAGTATCAATTTTTCAGGCGGATCTTACAAATTGTTGGAGCATAAGCTGAGCTTGTAGCTGCGTGGATCCAAATTTTCAATTTGCCTGTCTTTAATTAGATGTAGATTCTTCTGGTAGGTCTCCTATAGGCCTATTTATGGTGTAATTTCATTTTATAGTAAGATTTGAAAGTGATGCTGAAGTTCCAATTTGTCATCTTATTCTCCATGTTGATGTTGATTAGGAAATTGGCCAAGTTAATATGTATATAGAATACTGATCAATGTTGTTATAGTAAGAATGATTCAGTGGACTGAAATAGAGGGATCCTTCTATCTTCCAATGGTCTCTATTGCATATTTTATTTTTTTACTAGAGAAATATAACTCATTCATTTTGGTGACTGAAATGGGCAGGGAAACTCTGCATAGAGGTCACAGCTGCATCCAAAATTGCTTTCATTTCTGAAGAACTTTGCATTGGATGCGGTATCTGTGTCAAGGTCCATGATTTTACGTTTGTGTTGTACTTCTTTATATTTCCTTAGCAGCTGTACACAATGATAGCTTTCAGGTATTCTTTTTGTTAGAAATGCCCTTTTGAAGCGATTCAAATTATTAATCTACCGAAGGACCTTGACAAAGATACTACACATCGTTATGGGCCAAACACATTCAAGCTTCATAGGTATCATAGACTTTAGATTGAATTGTGGTGAAGTTTTATTTTGAAGCAATGATTCATGTTTATTAATTTTCTTTTTCTTTTCAGGTTGCCGGTGCCAAGACCCGGGCAAGTTTTGGGCCTTGTGGGAACAAATGGTATCGGGAAGTCTACGGCCCTTAAAGTGTTAGCTGGAAAGTTGAAGCCCAATTTGGGTCGATTTAAGGTAATCCATTTGAACAATTTGGTTATGTTTGTCATTTTTCTTACTTTATTTCTATTAATCTCCATGATTTTTTTTCTTCCGCAGAATCCTCCTGATTGGCAAGAAATCTTAACTTACTTCCGCGGATCAGAGCTTCAGAATTATTTCACGCGTATTTTAGAGGATAATTTGAAGGTTTGTTGTTAGCTTTTTAGATAATTCTTTTGTGAAATATTTTAATTAATACTTCCTCACCTTTCTAACTATCTTGGCTTGTCAAAATGTTCTAGATTATTATAGTTATTTTTTTTTTAGCACTTATGTTACTTACATTTTTAATATCATACTGAAATTTTTGTTCTTGCATATACATTGTCAATGTGCATTTATTTTCTACAAACTCTAATGGTATAGCATTAAGCTTTCAAAATAGTTAGGATAAAGCTAATAGTGATGATTATTGTTGCAAAATTTTGTTAAGTCACTATTGTGCAAGGTTTATGCAGTTAATGCTTCAAAATTTTAGCTTCTTGGAAGCCAATAAGTGTTCTTTTTCACTCACTGTGAACTTGGTAGCCCTTTTGTATTTTACTTGTTAGCTTTAAATCTCAATCTACTATAACAGTAGCCGTAATTCTTGAGAACTTTGTACTTGCGGTTATCTTTTCATTGTCATTTTAATAGATCCTTTCTGTTTTAGGTTTTGGAAATTATATGGTGTTTGAGTGGCGGCGATATGAAATTGTAGTATTAAACATAGTGATGATTGTTTTCTATGTTTGAAACTTTCGTGATAATATTTTGATGTAATCTAAAATCCAATAGTTGAATTTAATTAATAAATTTTGAGATCTTCTCTAATATACGATGCAAGCGAGTCTTTTGCGAACGATACCTTGCGAATTTTGACCAAGGTTTGCAAACATGCATAACGAGCTAAACATTTCAACGACGAGTAAACATGATTTAACATTCCACCATCGATAATATGAAAGACGAACAAGAAGATTTCAAATTAACGATAAATAAGTTAAGCAAAAATTAAGGCAAGCTTTGAATGTTAAAAATCTTATGATATTAAGCATAAAATGTTACTAATGATAATTACCAATGTGTTAGGTTGAGAGTCACACCAAATGCATCATGATTGAAATGAAAAAGCCAAACTGAGTTGAAATGAAGGATAAAACGAATGCAAAGATAATAATATATATATTTTCTGGAGATGGAGTGCAACTTGGCCTAGAAGCTTGTGTCTGACCTAAGGCTCGTCGTTTTGGATGGGGGATGGAGGAAACAAGATCGTAGGAGCTTGGCAAGGCTTCAGATGGAAGTTGCGTTGGTTGGCAACAGAGAAGAACGTCAAAGTCGGCAACAGAGGTGGTTGTCAGTTCGAACAAACAAGGCTGCTCGATACCGACGGAGGAGGGTCAACAACAGTAGAGGAGGCTCAAAGGAGTACTATCCAGAGCCCTAGGGACCTTCTAGCGGCGACATCAGGGCAGGATGAGGCATTGTTAGGGTAGGATGAGGCGTCGTCGGGATATGGGAAGGAGAGTCGGAGCTTGGTTGGGAGTTACGAACATGCAGGGCCGCACTAGAGAGGAACCAAGCTTGACAATGAAAGTCTCGTTCGGTTTATTTTTCCATGCTACTTGTTTAGATGGGGGGGGGTGTTTATAAAAATTGGGGGTTTTGTTTTAATGAATGGATATTAAATAAAAGGGGGAGTTTTCATAGGTTTTGTTTTAGTAAAGAGACTGACTAGAATGAGAACTGATTAGGAATTTAATACCTTGTATTAAATGAAAATAAAGAGGAATTGATTCAAGAGATCCTTTCATTTGGTATTCCCCAATGATTATAATTTTGAAGTTATAAATACTTAATAAAAATACTTAATGATAATTTTAGAAATTAAAATAAAAATACTTAATATACTTAATAAATATATCTTTTCAAAACTTCCCTAATTGTCATTTAATCTAATTGATGGATCTTTTCATTCAAGATTGTTGAAAGAAATAGGAAGGAAATGCATAATGCAAAATATTCTTGTTCATCCTATAGGGGTTTATTTAAAGCATTACAAGAGATTTTTAAAGACGGACAAACAATGTGGGACTAATGCCCACTCACACATAAATATTAATACTAATAATATCAACACTCCCCCACAAGCTGAACGAGGAACCTTCAGCTTGAACATAAAAAAAAAGGTAATTGTGGTAGTCTAAGTGGGACACAACATTGGTGGATCGACGATGACCCGCGAAAGACGCTTCAAAAACAGAGATTATGTTGGATCGAGCAAAGAAGCTCCATGTGGGAAAGATCACAGAGGAGCACATAGACGGTAGAGGAGAAATCAGGAGAAATCGAGAGAGGAAGCCAGTTTGAAATGTATGTTACCATAATTAGGGCAATCAAATTTCAGAGAGTCAATTCCGGCTCTGATGCCATGTTGATAGGAATAAGAAGTAAATGCATAATGCGACATTTTCTTATTCATTTACATAAGATAGGGGTATATCTAAAGCATTACAAGGAACTTGTAAAGACAAACAAACAATGTGGGCTTAATACCCACCCACACATAAATATTAATACTAATAATCTCAACAAAGGTTTTATTGATGGTCAGACAAATAAGCTGTACGAGCGTGCACAATACAAAACACACGCGCTAATAACTTGCTCGAAAATTTAAGCACAAACGTGTGCTACACATAAAAATTGCGCCAAACAAAAAAATAAATATGTAACTTAGGTTGCATTAATTCTCCCAGAATTGAAAGAACTCAACTTCCTTGAGAATATGATGGAACATGCCATTGAAATATCTAAAGGTCGATCTGAGTAGATAATGCGACAAAGGAAGGACCCGTCGCTGGAACACATGACTTGTAGATAAACCCTCTGCTCCGAAAGATACGAGAAACCAATCTCCCTTTAAAAAATATAACTCTCAGTGATAAATAACCATTGAATTATTATTTCTCAATTATGCTCGCAAACTGTTAGCCATACTTTCATGCATTATATGTAAATAACCAATAAAAATTAGAGCATCAAAGAGATGCGTATCACAAAGTGGGGGAGTGGGTGGATCAAAAAAGCTAGGTAAGAAGCAAGACAAGAAGTAAGCATAATCAACAATGGAACCATTAAATCATGTTGCATCATACGCACTCCTGCTACACATATGACCGTATACTAAATTGAGATCGTCTATCGTCATGATGTCACTCGCTGAAGTCTGACTAACATTACAAAATTTAAAAATGATCTAATTATACCTTTAAAAGCTTCTAGAGAAATCCCTCAAGATGTGTCTCTATGAGTAAAAGTCCTAGAGATTGCTTCTATTCTCCTAATAAGGCTAAGCCTGAATAGATCGACAATGTGATGAAAAAAGTGCGTTCTTAAAAGACAAAATCGATTTAAGTTGGCACTTTGGGGTCATCTAAGATGGACACATTAGAGTCAAGTGGTTCTTTCTAGTGCGGAGGTCCATGCATAAGTGTATTAGTGAATAAAAGTGTCATATCTGAATCAGAGTGAGTGGGTCATATGATGGCAAGGTCCTCCTGAGTGCTCTAGGAGCAAGACCATTCTTCCGGGGAAGAAGAACAATCTTGCGTCCATGGTGATATAAGTAATGAGAGTTCCTCGTAGTATCGTGCATGACGTGTCTGTCGTACTGTCTTGATCGTCCTAATGGGATGTGACAGACATCGATGAAGGCGACATGACACAACAATATCATGGTACGTGTTTTCTACAGAGAACTCTACGAGACAATGATGAGTAACGAGCATAATCAAATGACTATTAACTTTAAATAAGTTGCAGGGTTGCTCTAAGGGATGCATCTCGAGTCCTATGTATACTATAGGTTGAGAACCGAAGTTCTCTGTACTACCATTATTAATGATGATGGAATAAAAATACCCTTGAATTTGTGCTGTAATGTGAAATATATCATTTCTCCAAAAACCAATCTCAGTGGTCTTTAGGGGAAACAAAGCTATACTAAATGATCAACTTATTCTCCTTCGACCTCTATCACACTCTCAGATTCAGGGTCAAGTTTAGGCTTGGTGTTATTAAGAAGAACTCCACATTCATTCTCATGTCCCTAGAGGGAATCGATAATGATGATGAATTGACGTCGTAGACACTAAGATTGTTGAAGTCAGGAAAATTCCCAATCTCAGAATTCGGACACGCTGGTGGCCCATCTTCTGACCGGCGAGATGCTCCAACTCGCGGCCCTTCTCCTCGCCGATCAAGATCTCCTCGTCGCGGTAAGTGCCGTCACTGGTGCTACATTTGGCGACTAAGTGTTCTTATTCCTAATCGGGCGACTTTCTTGTTCTGACAGATCGCCTGACGACTCCTGGGGCGGCCTTCATCGACGTCATCGGGTTGTCGGGCAGCGAGTACCGCCACGCCGCTGCTCGCGCCTACTTGGAGCTGGAGAGCAAGTTCGACCAGCTGGCGATCTGCGAATCACATCGGCGAATATCATCTCTGGAAGTTCGGGTGGCGAAGATTGAAGAGCTCCGGAGTACTCTGGAGAGCTATGAAACCCGCTTCCACATGGTGAAGGAGAATGATCGCCAGCTGGCGATTAACAACCATCGCCTCCAGCTCGTCCTCGACGAGTTGGCCGGTATCCGCGCGAGTATGGGCTCCGTCGGGCAGCTGACGAGGATGGAGGAGCAACTGCGCTTGGCGGCGATGCGATGTCGGTGGCGACGGAGCATTATCGGCGGGCGCGGGAGATGGGCTGGGCTGGGCGACATCCTCATCCACCAGAATGACCTTCTAGGACTTAGATTTTTTTCTTTCTTCTATTTGAAGCTCGCATTGTGCGACTTGTTGTAATAAACAATTATTTACTGTAATAAGCGAGTTTGTATCTCACGCCTTGTTCTTCTCTTGATGTCTTCTTTCTTGATGTTTTGCGATGTCCGTTATTATGCGATGTGCCGAGTTTTTTGTGCAGGTTTTGACAATCATCGCGATATTCTTCTTCTGCGCCACGCGACGTAGATGCCGAGGTCCACATGCTCGCTAAGATCGCGACTTTCGAACGATATTCACCAGGGCAGAGACATACTCCCCCCCTTGTCTTCGCCTATAAATAGAGGGGGTAGGTAGAACTTAAGTACGCTGTTGCGAATTTCGATCCCTAGCTCGCGAGTATTTTTTTCGCTACTCGCACGCTTCGATCTCTCTTCCTTTTCTCGCCCTCCTTCCTTCTCCTTTCTTTCTGCTCGCCAAACTCGCGAAGATGATGGGAGACGATGTCAGTGCTCGCCGCCAAGCCCATGCCGTTAACTTCGCTGACGCGGCTTTCAAGAAGTCGATAACAACAGAGCGAGATCTTGAAAATTTCAGGGAGAGGCTCCTGCCAGAAGGATACTCGGCAAGGCTCCCTAGTCGCACTGAGATGCTCAACACCTATATCGAGGGTGCGATGGTCCTGCCGCTCCGTCACTTCGACGCCGGTCTGGGACTTCCTCTATGTCCGGAGTATTGCGAGATCCTGCGATACTTCGGCATCGTCCCCGCGCAGATCAACCCCAATGATGTGGCGATTATCATGGGGTTCCTCTGCTACTTGTGGGAGGACAGGGTCGCATTCGACCTTTCTGTCTTCCGCAAGATCTTCGCCTTCGCCGCGACCGCCGAGGGGGTCGTATACTTTAGCAGCCATGTTTGCACCTTGGTGGGGACGGCGAACAAGGTCCACCGCTGGAGCGAGCTGCTAGTCGTCGTCCAAGGCGACTTCGCGGGCGTCCTGGGGAGGCCGCATCAACCTGCCGATGTCGCTTTCCTTCCGCCGATATTGGACGACGTCCGCGAGCAGCTGGTCGAGTCGTTCCGTGGTCGCCGGTTCGACGTTATCTTCTGGCGACTAAATGTCAACACTCTGCTGTAGATCCATCCCAACGAGGGTAAGTTTCGTGTGAGGATCATTTCTTGCATACTCGCCTCACTAGCTGTAGCTTGATACTGATATTTGCTCGGCATTTTGCAGTGGCGAGCAAGCTCCCGGAGAAGTCGCTGCCTCCGACGAAGGAAGTCGCCACCTCGCTTCATGAGCCCAACCCTCTGCCCGATGTCGGCGAGAAGAAAAGGCTCGCCAAAGGAAAGGGGAAGGCCAGGTCGCCGGGCCCTGCGACCAAGAAGGCGAAGGTGTCGTCGCCGCGGCCGGATGACCACGAATCGCCGCCAGATGCTCTGCTTCCCCACTTCCACCCCAAATTCAACTTGGGGCTAGGGGCGGTGGACGCCTATGGTCGCCCGCTGGTGACCTGGTCAGAGGATGAACACTTAGTGATGCTGAGCACCAACCTCCCCTCCTGGTCGGCGGATTGGGAGGACAAGGCGGAGACCTTCGCCGTCCTCCACGCGTTGTATGGGCGAGCCGACGCTGAGTTGATGCTGGAGCTCAGCGCGGAGGACCTCGCCCAGCAGGCATCATGCTCGCTCGCGCGAGCTGTCGAGCTGAGCCACTACTCGGCGAGGAAACTGCTGGAGACGACAAAGGCCCTGAAAGTCGTCTCTAAGAAGGCGGTCGATCTCGGCATGGAGTCTGTCCGCTGGAGGGAGTATGAGGTAAGTCTCTCTCTCGCGCGCGACGTTGATGGTGTCGGACTTGGATTCTTTTTTCTGATTCTGTTTCTTGTCGCAGGCTGCCGAGATTGAGGCCGCCAAGAAGCTCTCTGAGTGGGAGGCGAAACTCGCCAAGTCTCATGCGGAGTTGGAGGCGGCCCAAGTCCGCGCCGCCGAGATGGAGACTCGCCTAACTGCCTTAGAGGGCCGCGCGAGTTCTTCAGCTCCTCAGCCAGAAGCGCCGCGACCGGAGGACGACCCTCACTACGCGATCAAACGATCTCACACTCTCTGGAAGGAGAGGTCGTCCGTCCGCCGCAAGATAGCTCGCGCTGCAGGGAATGTCATGCTCGCGAGGCTAAGGCTCAACGGCCAGCTCGCCGAGGGGGATAAGGAGCTCACTGTCGACGAGCTTCTTCCCGAACTGCTCGCCGATGAATCGATCTCGCCAGATCGCTTACCTTCTCCATCATTAGGCTCCAGCAGCAGTGACAGCGGTAGCAGCAGCGACGACAACAACAGCAGTGGTGAGGAGGAGAGCGAGGATGACGGCGAGGAAGAGGAGGATGCTGACATTGGAGATGAGGAATATCGACCTGATACTGGCGACGATGAGTCCTAGTTGCTCGCCGATATTTGTCATACTCGCACATAGCAGTTAGCGAAATTTTGCGACAGCCGACTTTTGTAACTTGTAAATTTTTTGAAATATATATATTTATACAAGTTTGAATTACCATTGTCGTTCTCTGCTTTCACGTATGTTTGCTGATGATGCTCGCTAGGCTCATAGGCTCGGGGAGGATGAGTGCTCGTGACGCTTTACCCGCACGTCGGCATCGTTTATAATCGCGTAGTTGCTCGCCTCCCAATACTCGCCTGTGTCTTGCACATATACTCGCCGCAATATACTCGTTTGCTTGCCATGGTCGCCGCAGCATATTCGCCCATACACTCGCATACTCGCTGAGATCTGCTCGCACTTGCACAATTTATCTATTTTTCCGAAGTTAATTCTGACTGGCTCGTAGACCAGTGCTGACACCCTATGAGGAGCTGAGCTTGGCTGGTGGTTGTAAGTAGTCGACACCCAACAGGAGTCAAGCTCATCTGGGGGTGAGAATCAGTCGACTCGGAGAGGCAAGTAGTCGGTCTGCAGGAGAGAAGCTCGTACAGAGATCTCGGACTACGACATCACTCCAACGAGGGTTTCGATCTCACTCGAGGAGGTCCTTGTCCAATATGCAGGAGAGAAGCTCGTGCAGGGACTTGGACTACGACATCACTCCAACGAGGAACTTGATCTCACTCGAGGAGGTCCTTGGCCAATATGCAACTCGTGCAGGGACTTGGACTTATGACGACACTGCCACTCGAGGACTTCGAATGTTGGAGTCGACAGCTCTCAGGAGCCTTGCTCAACTAGAGTGGTGTAAGTCGACTCGGGGAGGCAAGTAGTCGGTCTGCAGGAGAGGAGCTCATACAGAAATCTCGGACTACGGTATCACTCCAACGAGGAACTTGATCTCACTCGAGGAGGTCCATGGCCAATATGCAACTCGTGCAGGGACTTGGACTTACGGCGACACTGCCACTCGAGGACTTCGAATGTTGGAGTCGACAGCTCTCAGGAGCCTTACTCAACTAGAGTGGTGTAAGTCGACGCGGGGAGGTAGGTAGTCGGTCTGCAGGAGGGAAGCTCGTATAGAGATCTCGGACTACGACATCACTCCAACGAGGAATGTTAGGAACTAGATGAGATTTGAGGGAGAAGGAGAGATTTCTAGGGTTTGAGAGGAGGCTAGAGAATTACCTTTGATAATACTTGCATGCCCCTTCAAATAGAGGATCCGGGTACATTTATACCCGGACCAAAGCCGGCCGGCCAAGGGGGCCGGCCGGCCCCAATTGGGGCTGAACCGGGTGGGTTCAGCCCCCGAAGGCCGCCTTTTAGAAAGTGGGGGCTGAACCAGTTGGTTCAGCCCCGTTGTCGCCTTCGGATCCGTCCGGGGGCGTAACATTCCCCGCCCTATCAAGACCCAGCTTGTCCTCAAGGTGGGAATCTGGTGGCTCCATCCGTCCGCTCAGGTCTACCCAAGCCACGTCATGCCCTTGTCCCTGCAGCCTCTCCAAACAGCAAAGAGAGCCCCCCGGCACTGGTGAGATGTTGATTCCCTGCAGACAGTACTCTCTCCCACCCTTAGCAAACTCCATAGTGAACTTCTCCCAATCCAGACTCACCCTACCCAGCTGTCGCAACCACTGGGCCCCCAGAATCACATCTGGCCCCTGGATGGGCAATAAGTAGACATCCATGTTGTCGGTGTATCCCTGCACACTGATTTCCACGTCCCGAAGCACCCCTGCGCACTGCAGCTCGTGGCCACAGGCCACCACAACCTGGGAAGAGGCATCCTTGATGATCTCTAGCCCCAATGTCTGTGCCACCGTCGGGCTAATGAAGTTATGTGTACTCCCACTGTCAAACAGAAAGGTCACCTGCTGTTGGCCAATCCGCCCCGCAATACTCATAGTGTTCGGAGCGGAGTCTCCCGCCATGGCAAGGGAAGATACCCCGTACTCGATTGTATCCAGAATGTGCTCCTGTTCCCCTCCGTCTACATCCGGCATCGGACCTTCCTGCAACATGTAAACCTGGATCCTCTGACATTTGTGGCCTGGGGTAAATTTCTCATCGCAGTTGAAGCACAATCCCTGTTCCTTCCTAACCTGTAGCTCTGTCCAAGTCAATTTCTTCAGCGTCGCCCGTTCGGTAGATGCGTGAGCCTTTTTGGTGTCGGGAAGGTGTGTAACGTTCCTCGGAGTGTCTCCCCTGGACTTCTGTCGATGGATACGCTCTTCTTGAATCCGGGCCAAGTTGATAGCGTGTGTCAAACTGCGCGGTAGATAGGCATGCACCTCATCTCGGATGTCCTCTTGCAAGCCGGAAATAAAACAACTTGTTAATGTCCTCTCGCCCCACTGCACCCGGTTGGCCAACCGTTCAAACTCGGTTCGATACTCCATCACTGTCCCTTTCTGACGCAATTTCTGAAGAAGAGCCTCAAAGTATTCATACTCAAGTGGACCAAAGCAGGCGATGAATCCGTCGACAAACTCGTGCCATGACGCGTGATCCCGTCCCCGGAGGAACCATTGGGTCCACTGGTATGCGTCCTTTTCAAGGTGGAAGGACGCCAACCTTACCCATTGTGCCTCTGGTATCTCCTGATAACTGTAAAATAACTCTGCCTTTTGGACCCATTCGAGTGCATCTCCTCCTTTGAATTTGGGGTAGTTCATACGGGTAACCTTCGGCGGTAGATAGGCGCGTGGTAGTTGGTGCCCGGGTCCTCCGTACTCTTGCCCGTGTCCAAGCGGTTGTCGTCGATCAGCGGCCACGTGTGGGTACCCCCAATCCCTTCCATAGGGGTTCCCCAAGACTGGCGGCCTAAACTCCCATCTGCCTCCTCCCCTTCCGCCCCGCGACGTGTCCTGGTTCTCTTGGAATAGGGAGGAGCCCATCACGAGGTGGGAACCCGATCCCGTTGGGTCGTTGGTCCTCCTGGAGGTCTTCACGGTAAGGAGGAAAATCCAAGGCAGACGCGGCGATGCCGCCAAACTGGGTTGCCTCGGACCACGCTTGTGGTCTCCGTGAGCCTCCTACCCTTCCACTGTCAATGCCAAGCCCCCCATTGAGGCTAGAGGCCCGATCGTCGTGCCCCGATGCTGGAGTAGGGAGGAGAAGCTGGACTGCGTTGGCCTCGCCCACAACAGCTTTTCCTTTAAGGTGTTGGGTTAACATATTTTTAAGCTCGTCCATGCGGGCGTCCAATTCTCTTCGAGACGTTGTTCCGATGCTGTTAACTTATCGGCGAGGGCTGCCACGGTGGCAGTCAGCCCGTGTAGTTTTCTTCGAGATGTGCGAGCCGATTGGAGTCTTCTTGGTGCGAGTCACCATGGTGGAACCCCGGGGCGTGCGCGAATGGCAACAGATGCAGCAACCGGAAGCGACAATCAGATGCAGCAACCAGATGCAGATGCGGCCGTCGCGGATGCAGAGACGGTAGGATCGACGTCAGGAGTTGACGATCGGGAGCGATGCGGCAGTCGGCAACAGATGCGGCGGTCGACGCCGGGATTCGACGATCGGGATCGACGGAGGCAGCAAACGCGGCGGTCGATGCGGAGGCAGCAAATGCGGGATTCGACGATCGGGATCGGGATCAACAGATACGGGGGTCGACCGACGAAGTCAGGTGGAACGAAGCCGATCAGAGCCTGGATGCGAGCCGGAACAAAAAAAAATTTGAGGGAGGAAGAATCCTCTGATACCAAATGTTAGGAACTAGATGAGATTTGAGGGAGAAGGAGAGATTTCTAGGGTTTGAGAGGAGGCTAGAGAATTACCTTTGATAATACTTGCATGCCCCTTCCAATAGAGGATCCGGGTACATTTATACCCGGACCAAGGCCGGTCGGCCAAGGGGGCCGGCCGGCCCCAATTGGGGTTGAACCGGGTGGGTTCAGCCCCAGAAGGCCGCCTTTTAGAAAGTGGGGGCTGAACCAGTTGGTTCCGCCCCGTTGTCGCCTTCGGATCCGTCCGGGGGCGTAACAAGGAACTTGATCTCACTCGAGGAGGTCCTTGGCCAATATGCAGGAGATGAGCTCGTGCAGGGACTTGGACTTACGACGACACTACCACTCGAGGACTTGAAACATGGTCAGAGTCGTTTTTCCTGTTGCTTTAAGAGATTGACAATGAATCAAGTGTATCAATAACTTTGAGGACGAAGAAATTATAAAGGGAGCAATGATCTCACTGACGTCGAGTTGGGAGGTTGGCGTCCAACCCTGTTCCTGATAGTTGCTCCAGTCGGAGGAGAGATGCAATCGGGGGTAGCTAGGCCGACATGCAAGGGGGGAGCTGATCTCGACCGTCAATGCAGGGGTCCGGTCTTACAAGGGCGCTTATATCTCGAGGCATCGTCCCATCGTCCGCCCTGGGCTATCTAGGAGAAACATGTCGAAGGCACATTTCCCAATCCAACTGTTAAAATCATTTCAGCTCTGCCACTTGGCTACGAGTGTACATGCACGAGCGAGGGGTAATGTTTTTTCGAGGGCCCTCCAGGACGCACTCGCGACTAACATCTTCCCTTGGGCCTATCTTTGCCCTTTGGCTAGTTATCCTGTTTTTGAAAATAATGAGGGGCTGTTGCCCAAATGAGAGCTCAAAAAGGTTGATCCTTCCTCGAATCCAAGAGGTTGGAGTCCAAACCTGTTCCTGCTAGTTCCTCCAGTCGGAGCAGAGATGTAATCGGGGTAGCTAAGCCGACATGCAAGGGGGGAGCTGATCTCGGTCGTCAATGCAGGGGTCCGGTCTTACAAGAGCGCTTATATCCCGAGGCATCGTCCCGTCGTCCGCACTGGGCTATCTAGGAGTAATGGGTCGATGACCGGTTTCTCGGATCGATCTCGGAGCAGAACCTTAAGGCCTCAGAAATCTTGAGATGAAAAAGCATAAAAGAGAAGCAAAGCAGTTGCCACTATCTGTATTTATGTATGAAAACATGTACAAATAAAATACATCTCTAACCGCTAGGGATAGAACCTTTTCAGGTCATCCCCGCTCCAAGTATCTCCCAGCTGCTCTCCAACCTGATCCTGGAGATAATAGCCTCCGGTGGCCAAGGCTTCTTGGATGATGAAGGGGCCTTCCCAATTAGGATGCAGTTTGCCAACTGTTACTCCTCTTCCTGTGACGTCCAATTTCTTCATGACCAGATCCCCAACGAGGAAATGTTTTAGGCAGACATTCTTGTCGAAGTGTTTCGCCATGCGCCGCTTGATCTACTCTTGGCGGATGGAGGCCAAGTCTCGAAGCTCTTCAACGAAATCCAGCGAGAGTCTTTGAGCGTCTTCATTTTCCAAGCGCCATTCTTCGTTGCCGTCTCCAGCTGCTATGACTCTCGGGCACCGAACCTCAAACTCCACTGGGATGAGTGCCTCAGACCCGTGGGACAACTTGAAGGGAGTTTCCCCCGTGACCGAGTTTGGAGTTGTTCTCAGAGCCCAAAGGACTAAGGGGAGTTGCTCTGCCCAATTGCCTTTCAAGTTGGTGACTTTCTTCTTCAGGAGGTTGATGATCAACTTATTGACGGCTTCCACTTGTCCGTTGCTGCGAGGATGATGCACAGAGGTGAATCGAAGATCCGTCCCTAGCTGCTTGCAGAAATCCTCTAACTCCAAGCTGGCGAACTGTGACCCATTGTCGGCGACGATGGAGAGAGGAATCCCGAACCTGCATACAATCTCTCCCAAATAAAATTCTTTACAATTTGCGACGTGGTCTTGGCCAGAGCTTTTGCCTCGATCCATTTGGAGAAATAATCGATCATGACAAGGACGAACTTCCTCTGTCCACTGGCCTGAGGAAAAGGGCCGATCAAGTCCATCCCCCAGATGACGAAGGGCCATGGAGCAGTGATCGAGCGTAAATGCTGAGCTGGTTGTAGTTGAAGAGGCGCGAAGAGCTGACATTGGCGACATTTTTTGGAGAAGGCTTCCGCATCTTTCCGAATGGTGGGTCAGAAATATCCGTGTCTTAGGATTCTTTGTTCAAGAGTGCGAGTCTCTGAGTGGCTGCCACACTCTCCAGAGTAGATCTCCTCCAGGACACGAGGGACTTCAATCGCCGACAAACACCGAGCTAGAGGGCCTTAGATGGTTTTGCGATAGAGCTCTCCTTCCTGTAGTAGATAATATGCTGCTTTGTAACGAAACTTCCTCTGATCCCCTCGCTGGCAGAAACCTGATTTGTTGTCAAAAAGGAAATAAACGGGTCCCTCCAGGATGTCCTCTGCTCGATCTCCATCATCTCCCCCTCTTCGATGGACGGTCGGAACAGTTCAGTCACGGTACCCCCAGCCCGGGGACCGTACTTGGCAAGGTAGTCAGCTTCTGAATTCTCTTCTCGGGGTACATGCTCGACGAAGAAAGATTGAAACCCCCCGATCAGATCTTTCACTTTGATTAAGTATCTCTGCAGGATCAGATCATTCACCTCGAACTCGCCTTTGATCTGAGATGCGACTACCATCGAATCGGTGAAGACCCTGATATCTCGAATTGCCAACTCCATGGCGCGACGCAAGCCAGCCACCATGGCTTCGTACTCCGCCTGATTGTTTGTAACGGGGAAGAGGATCTCAACTGCTTGCTCAATTCTGGTTCCCTGGGGGCTCACTAGCACGACTCTGGCTCCCACGGAGTATCTGCCCGAAGCCCCATCCACAAACATCTTCCATGAAACTGAGCTAGAGGAGCCTTCTTCTCCTTCAACCTCGGCCGAGAAGTCTGCAAGGAAATCCGCCACCGCCTGCGCCTTGATCGCTACCCTTGGAGAGTAAGAGATATCAAACTCGCTAAGCTCCACCGCCCACTTTGCCAGCCTGCCAGAATGCTCCACTCCATCCAGGATACTATGTAGAGGATGATCGGAGACGACCCTGATGGAGTGAGCCTGAAAATATGGACGGAGCCTGCGAGCTGAGACCACCTAAGCAAACACCAACTTCTCCAAGATAGGATATCTCGTTTCCGCCTGCCGCAGCACTCTACTCACATAGTAGACAGGGAGCTGCCTCTTGCCTTCCTCTCGGACCAACACCGAGCTAACTACCTCTGCTCCAACTCCCAAATAGAAAAAGAGATCTTCGTTACCCCGCGGGCCTTGGAGGAGAGGAGCTTGGGTTAGCTGTTGCTTGAGCTTTCCGAAAGCCTCCTCACACTCCGCGGTCCACTCGAACTTCTGATTCCCCTGAAGAGTTTTGAAGAATGGAGTGCACTTCTCCCCTGTCTTGGACAAGAAATGGCTAAGGCCTGTCAGCCTTCCTGTCAACCTTTGAACCTCCTTGGGATCCTTTGGAGACGCCATCTCCAGAATGACTTTCACCTTGTCGGGATTAGGTTCCACCCCCTCTGGAAGTGAGAAGGTGACCTAAAAACTTCCCTCTTCCTGCACCGAAGACGCACTTTGCCGGGCTGAGTCGCATCTTGTACTTCCTCAGGGTAGCGAAAGTCTCCATCAGATCAGTTATGTGCTCCGCAACACTTTTGCTCTTGACGAGAAGATCGTCCGCATAGACTTCCAAGTTCCGCCCCTTCTGCCCCTTGAAGATTTGATCCATCATTCTCTGGTAAGTCGCGCCTGCATTCTTGAGCCCGGAGGACATCATCTTGTAGCTATAACAACCATCGCGAGTTATGAAGGAGACGTCGCGGCAGTCGGGGGGATGCATCCGGATCTGGTGATACCCTGAAAAAGCATCAAGAAAACTCATCACAGGAAACCCGACGGCGGAATCAACTAGCGCATCGATTTGAGGCAAGGGATAACAATCTTTCGGGCAAGCTTTATTCAACATGGAAAAATCGATACATAGACGCCAGCCCCCTCCTGACTTCTTCACCATTACAACATTGGAGACCCAGCCTGGATACTGGATCTCCGAGACAAAACCTGCCTCTAGCAACTTCTCTACCTCCTCCCTAATCGGCCCGACCAACATGGCATCGCTCTTCCTCTGCTTCTGACGAACAGGAGCCACCGCGGGATCCAGGTTGAGGCGATGACAGGCAACATCGGCGTCGACCCCTGGCATCTCGGTGGCACTACATGCGAAGACGTTGACATTGTCCTGCAGGCAAGCGACCATCTCTATCTTCCCTTCCAGCGGCAAGGATCCTCCAACCTTCAGCAGTCCCGTCTCTCCTCCCTGAGAGATCACTTCCACCTCCTCCACCTCTTCAGCAGCACACAACCCCTTCTCCTTCTCCAGCAGCTCCTCCAGCTTCTCCGCGTCACCCATCTAGCTGATGGTGCTGACGGCATTCAGGTAGCACTCCCTGGAGGCTTTGGGATCCCCCCTGATCCTGATCTGAACATCTCCCCTGCAGTACTTCAGGCACTGGTGATATGACGACGGAACGGCCTTGAAATACTTGATGAGGGGCCGTCCGAAGATAGCGTTGTATCCGCTCGGCGCGTCGACGATGATGAAGCGGCATCGGATCGACGTCCCGCCGAGTGTAACCAAGAGTTCCACCGCCCCTTCCACCTCTTTCTTCTCTCCTGAGAAGCCAAAGAGGGGTCCATCTGCAGCCTAGACCCGGGATGCTTCCACCTGAAGCCCGACAAAGGTTCTCTTGAAAATGACATTCACCGAGCTACCGTTGTCCGCGAGGATTCGGTCGACGGTGAAGTCTTCGATTGCAGCTTGAATCACCAAGGCGTCGTGGAAAGGGTTCTCATTCCCCAGCATATCCTCCTCCGAAAAGGTGATCTCCTCCAACGGCGACGGGTTCTGTGATGTCGAGGCGACGTTCTTCCGATAGATCTGGTGGAGACTTCCCTTGCGGGAAGCTCCGAGTCCGACTCCTCCGTTGATCACTCCTACATGCCCACCTCCTGGGCCATAAATCACTTCTCCACGACCTCCCAGGTCGACTCGATCTTCATTCCTCCTCCTCGCTGGAGCTTGGAATGCCACCTGCACCACCGGGGCCTCCTGCCTCCGCTGTTCTCTCTCCGGTGCTCCTGCTTCCAACCTCCTCCTTGCTTCCCAGAACTCCGGGCCAGCCAAGGTCCCGTGCCCTTCTACTCGATGGATATCGCAGTAGAGGGGAATCTCCGCCTCCTGACGCATCGCCCGCTGCTCCCTCCGGCGCTGTTTGTTGTCTTGGCGAGCGATGGTCATCGTCTCCCTTCTTCCTCCTCCTCGGCCTCCCTCCTGCCGGTTTCCGTTCCTCCTCTCCTCCTGGAAGAGTTGCCTTGCTGGTGGTATCCACTGGGGGCGATTCTCGGGATACTGGAATCGCCTTTCCCCTCTTCCTCCTGCCTGGGCCTCCACTGACCTCCTCTCTTCTTGTCTTCGAGGCCTGTCCTGCCTCCTTTCCTCCACCCTCCTGGGCTCTTCTCTCGTCCTCCTCTCCTCGGCTCTTCCTTCTTCCTCTCCACCTGCCTCTCCGGCGCCCTCCTTGCCTTCAACCCCGAAGGTCCTGCTCTTCCCCTCTCCCTCAAGTCATCTCCATCCAGCCTCGGCAAGAAGTCCTTGATCTTTTCTTCTCCGCGAACAAAGGTGTTCGCCCTCTCTATCATCTATTCAAAGGATCGCGGGGGATTAGATCCCATCTCCTTGCTGAATAAACCTTGCTTCAGCCCGAACTTCAGGGCCACCATCAAGGTAAAGCTGTCCACCTCCTCTACCTCCAGGATCTCCTCTTGGAAACGGTCTACGTAGTGGCCCAAGCTCTCGTGCTGCCCCTGTGTAACCTTGAAGAGAGCCGTCGCCTCCTTCTTCCTCTTCTTTGATGTCGCGAACCTCGCTATGAGGCCCCGACGCAGATCAGAGAAACAGTACACAGATCCTGCTGGCAGCTGATGGAACCAATCTCTGGCATTGCCCTTGAGGGTGATGGAGAAGAACTGACATTTGAAGGCGTCAGACATGTTGCGGATGGAGACGACGTCTTCAAACCACTGAAGATGTCTGACAGGGTCGTCTCTGTCGGAATAGTAGGTGAGGACGGGCTCTCTGAACCCTTCGGGAACTGGGGCTGCGAGGATCTCGTCACAGAAGGGGCTCCTCCCTCCCTGGCGGTGGCGAGTTTCATCCTCGCTGGAGACGTCATACTCGCTATAGTGCCGAATATCTCTGTATCTCGCCGGCGACATCAGATCCCGAAAGCGGACCCCTTGACTGCCCGCCGGATGATATCGCGACTGCATCGGTCGCTGTTCTCTCGCCCAAGCGAGCTCCTTTCCAGCTCGCCTCGGTGGCGCTTCCTCCTCCAGCGGTGTCATGCGACGGGGAGAAGTCGCCGTGACGTCGGGTCGATGAGCAAACCCTGCGAGAATGGTCTGCTCGATCCTCTTCGCAAACTCTTCAAACGCGGCAACCGTCACAAACTCGCCACCTCGCGCGACTTCTTCTCCTCCTGCCGAGGTGCCGACCAACTCTCCATGCTCGCCACCATTGACCATCTTACTCTCCATGCTCGCTCACCGCACCAAGGGTTGAAGTCAGGAAATTCCCAACCTCAGAATTCGGACCATTGCCGCCTATGGTTACCGGCTCAGGGGCAAGATCAGACGGCTAGGGTGACTGGGATGAATAACTAAGTCAAACAGGACCCCAGATGTTGCGGCAGGAAGGTCCCACCACGTACCTGGATGCTCGAAAGGAGCAACCCCTTCTCAACCAAAGATGACCGAACTGGGTACGAGGGAGACTAGCTGAAGACGAAGTCGCAAAGTCGCGACTTGATCTCTAAGGAAATGGAATCCAAAGACTCGGCTAGTATCTCAAAAGTGGAGCTCGCGAGTATCCTGCAGAGGATTTCCAGTGCCTCGCCTCGTACCCCTGAGGTCCTATTTATAGACAAATTCAAAAAGGGGGGGGGGTCATATTTATACCCCACCCCCTGGCGACTAGGCGACTTCCAGGGGAACTCGCACGGGCTGGGCGAGTATCTCGCCTAGTCGCCTACCTGGTGAGTATGCGAGGGGAGCTCGCCTATACTCGCCCAGGCCTTCCACGATCCTGTATGCTGACTTTGACCCATGCCCTGACTTGTTGACTTTGACTTCTGCTGACCTGGCTGTGGTAGGACCCACCCTCGACAAAGATGATTTGTGCCTAGATTTCATACACTTGAAGCATCAAAATACTCCAGCGCTAGGCTTAGACCCAATGATCTCCTTACTCCGGAAGGGGTCAGTGGGGAGTCGGGATCACGGTAGTGACATGAAGGCGAAGGGGATCTAAGATCCCATTGGCTGGGGAATTAATAGTGGTGCTCGCAGCAGGTCTAGCAGTATACCTAAACCCGAATGTCCTTTTTAATAGTGAGGGCATTACTCTGCGCGCCCTACTAGACATTTCACTCAAATCTTTAGTTGGTCCTTAGTCGTGCAACTCGAGTTGGTCCTTAATAACATAACAGAGCCCGTTCAAATAGCGGGAAACCGTGATATCGCCGTCTTTACGAAGATCTATCCTAGATTGCAACGCTAGGAACTTGTTGGCGCACTTGTCTACAAAAAGTATATCTTGGCAAAGGTTGTGGAACCTTCAATATAAATTCTGTAGATAGTCCGGGGAGAAATAACACTTCTATAATTGAGTTTTAAATTCTACTCAAGTGGTTAAAACTGAATCCACCAAACTAGTGTTGGTCCTTTAAGCTTGAGGGTGGCATATTCTACTGGCCGATTCACTGACATTTACTTCCATGTCATGAATCGTTTCATTCCTTCGCACCAATCTAGACATCCCTCGGGTTCTAATCATCCCTCAAAATCTTCTACGTTTAACTTAACACGATGATCCCATCGTGGTTAATTTCTGGGCTCAGGATCTAAAATCCAGTAATTGAATTTAATTAATAAATTTAGATCTTTTCAAATACGTGACTCAAGTGAGTCCCTTTGTGAACAATATCATGCAACTTTCAACTGGTTTGCAAGCACGCATACAGAACTAACATTCGAACGATGAGTAAACATAATTGATGATGCCACAGATGAGTGACATACTCATGACTATTCTGGCTCCGTGAAGATCACTAATGGAGATCACAGTGAT
Organism: Platanthera guangdongensis; assembly: GCA_039583875.1. Classification (NCBI taxonomy): domain Eukaryota; kingdom Viridiplantae; phylum Streptophyta; class Magnoliopsida; order Asparagales; family Orchidaceae; genus Platanthera; species Platanthera guangdongensis. The sequence continues at coordinate 6,777,434 of CM077153.1, read as the reverse complement.
CCGATGCTCATTTGGACGATCCGAGCCCACTGATGTGTCTGGATTGTTGTTTCGAGTCGATTTCATGTATTTATTTTATATTTTCGAGTTGTTTTGAAACCCGATCAGTTCAGACATTATTAGTCGTCTGATCTGGGTGCCCTATTTCTATTATGTTGTATTTCAACATACGGGGGGATCGACTGAGGGGATCGAAGGTTGTTTGCATTTTGTGGAAACCGCCAAGCACGTTCCTTGGTGCGAAGCCGGGATTCTTCCCCTTAGTGTGACTCCAAGGTCTCCTTCAACCTCTTCATTCGCAAACCCTGCAACCATCCTATAGCCGTAAGCCTTCCCCTTCCTCCTGTGACCCACTTCCTTCCGTCAATCACTTTCCATTAGCCGTCCAATTCAAACCTCCTCCTCCCACCCAACCTTCTGTCGACCCCATTCCCTCCCAACCTTAATTCTTCCTATACCGAACCCTCCCTGTCCAAACACCCTACAACCGACCAGTTTCCCTTCTCCAAGCATTTCAATCCCTCCCTCCTGAAGCTGCCCACTTCTGCCTGAACCTTTACAGCCACTGTCGTGACCTTTTTTTTCAAGTCATCCATCTTCCCCTGCTCTGAATTTCTCCATCTCCCTATCCCGCCTTTCAACACCACAATCCACCCTCTTTCTCCACCAAACCTCTTCCAACAACCATTCCACAACCCCTCGCAGCCCACTATATCCTTCTCGCTGCCCGTTACAGCCCACTATATCCTTCCCGCTGCCCGTTACAACCCACTATATCCCTCCCGTAGCCTAAAATTTCTTCCATCGCTTCACTGAGCCACCGCTTGCATGCGTAAGTCATTTGGAGTTACTGTTATCAATTTTCGTGTATTCAGACACATGTTCTGTTGAATATTATCTTATATTTGTTTTTTTGTATTGTGATATCACGTGATTTGCGGAGCTTATTCTGTGTGTGTTTTGAAAATAATTGCGCCTCAGTTTGTCGAACATAACTTACTCTCTTTAATTAATCTTTTGAAAATAATTGCGCCTCAGTTTGTCGAACATAACTTACTCTCTTTAACTATCCGACATACTTGAATCTTTATTTTATTAATTGCCTGTAGCTGAATTACAATTAGTTCAAATCATTTGCACACGCAAAAAATTTACATTTGATTGGATTACATGTATGTTTGCATGTCATTTTAGGATCGTCATAAGTATATTGCATTTATTGTGTGATTGCTTGAATTGCATCTAGGGTTAGGGCATTTGTATTCCGCGACCTGTAGGTTCATCCTGCTTCAGAATGGTATCAGAACCAGGTTCAGGCTTATGTTAACACATAGTTATTGAGTCTATAGATTTTGTCCCATGACGTACTATTATCGCTATCCCTCACCTACACTTGAGAGGCATTCTTATTCTTGCAATGATTATCTTCCTGTGCAGTACACTACTTCCAGAGATCATGTCTTCGATTTGATTCGACTGTGCTAGAGACAACCACTCTGATGATTACCATCATCCTTATCCATACGCTTAAGTGGATCATGTTGATATTTCGACATGACTTTATGATTTTAGGGTTGAATTTCGTTCAGGTCATTGCCACTATACATCTATTCTAGTTGAAGAATCTGGGTCTATATATGCGCGACCACAACCACACGTTCGTAGGGCCCACATCCTCCTATGAGCACGATCTGATTATGTTAGGAACAACCGTCTAGATGACTCTCATGAGCCCTATAGAGGTTACCATCTCCAGGATCACATCACATATCAAGACCCTCCTAGTGTTCCACAAATAAAGATACCAGAGGCCAAATTTCAACAGTTAGTTCTCAACCAATTTGATTGCTTAGATGTTCATTTTGATCACATGTGATCTGCCTTAGGAAGAATCAATAGGAGAAAGCCTAGTTTGGTATAGGTGGGGACTGGGGAGTGATACTAGTATGACTAGTGAGCGTAGTCATGTGAGTGAGGACGAGCGGCCCAGTGACACTGTGATGTTTTATCCATCCCCCGCAACTCACTTAGACCTAGTGCCACTTCAGCTAGAGATCCAGTTCTCTCGACACTTGAGTATGGACTCTTCCCACTCTTCCCTTATCATTGTCTCGAGCTGTCTCACGACCGAGTCTAGTGTCGAACTCTTAGTGGTTGCCTCACTTGTCTTGGGGACACTGCCCCTTTTGACATTACACATTTTGAGGATCATGACTGTACAACCCCGTATTCGCGAAAAGGGGCCCCCAAAAAAGGCGCAAGGCTTGCTACACGGTTTTAATCTTTTTGAAGATTTTGTACTCTTGGGGGCCAATTTAGAGTCGACCTTCATAATATACTTGTAGGGGGATGCAATATTTGCCTCCCCCCCAACCTGTTGACAGGGGCAGGTGCGGCGAGAGGCCGACTCAAGGGTCCCGGCCAGGCCGCCCAGCTCGCCTAGCAGCGCAGGCCGCAGCTCGCTTAGCTGCTCAGCCCGCAGTCCGCCTCAGCCCGCAGTCCGCCCAGCCCGCAGTCCGCCCAGCCCGCAGGCCGCCCAGCTCGCCTCGCTGCGCAGGCCGCAGCTCGCCTAGCTGCTCAGCCCGCAGTCTGCTCCAGCCCGTAGGCCGCCCAGCTCGCAGGCCCCCCAGCTCGCCTAACTGCGTTGGCTGCAACTCGCCTATCTGCTCAGCCCGCAGTCCGCCCCAGCTCGCATGCCGCCCAGCTCGCCTAGCTGCGCAGGCCGCAGCTCGCCTATCTGCTCAGCCCCCAGTCCGCCCCAGCCCGCATGCCGCCCAGCTCGCATGCCGCCCAGCTCGCCCAGCTCGCATGCCGCCCAGCTCGCCTAGCTGCGCAGGCCGCAGCTCGCCTAGCTGCGCAGGCCGCAGCTCGCCTAGCTGCTCAGCCCGCAGTCCGCCCCAGCCCGCAGGCCGCCCAGCTCGCCTAGCTGCTCAGCCCGGAGTCCGCCTCAGCCCGCAGGCCGCCCAGCTCGCCCGGCCAGCTCGTCCAGCTCGCCCGACCAAGTTCCCACCCAGCCCCGGAGTGTTTTCAGTAATTTCAGGGCAGCGGAGGTTGGTTATTTGCAGCCCATTCCTAGAAAACTATAAATAGACCCTTAGGGGTGCCTTGGAGGGCATCACTTCTTAATCCTCTTTCTTCATCCTCCAAGGCACCTAGCTCAGCATTGGCTAGGGAGGGGGAGATCACCAAGGTCTTCCGGGTGTGAGGAGGGACCTCCACGCTAGAGCCGAGGGTCTGTTCCTAGTTTCCTGAGCATTTGGTCCGTGACATTCGCCCGAGTGCAGTAAGTGTGAGGTCACCCCTTTTTTAGGGACCCCGAACTCTACAGAGACCGATTTCTCGGTTTCAACATCTTAGTGCGGTGAACGTGGAGAGTAACCAGCACAGAAGATCTCGGGAGAGTGTCATGGCTGGAGATCAGGGAGGTAGTGATGATCTCGACGAGCTCCCCAACCCATCACCCTTCGTGGGAAGGAGGAATTCATGGCATCCATCCAAGGCATCATGGAGATGCTGCGAAGTATTGTTCCTCGTGGTAGCTACTCAACTCCCACCCCTCAGGACTTAACTCTCAGGGGTCTTGACGAGACTGCTTCTAGGGTTCTCGGCGAGCTGCCTCCCAGGGATCTAAGCGAGGTGACCCCAGCAGGGGGAGAAGGAAGTGCACCGGGAAGAAGGCCCGTGAAGGAGCGGATGGGAGAGGGGGTCGAGCGAGACCTTACCGGCCGGGAGTTGTTCCCCAGCCCGGCGGGTGCTAGCCTTCCAGGCGAGCAGGTCGTCCGAGTAGAGGTTGCGAGACCACCACTCAGGGTGTCACCCTTAAGCGAGCTGATCATCTCAGCTCCCGTTCCCGAGGGGTTCAGAGAACCCGACATGACTTACTATTCCGGGAAGGATGACCCCGTCCAACATCTGCAGTGGTTTGAGGATGCCGTCTCCATCAGGCCGAGGACGAATGCCTTCAAGTGTCGCCTCTTCGCGATCACGTTGAAGGACAAGACTAGGGACTGGTTCCACCAACTCCCACCGCGATCGATCTATGTGTTCGAGGACTTGAGCCAGAGCTTTCAGCTTCGCTTCTCCATCTCCAACAAGAGGAAGAAGAGTGCTTAGTCCATCTTTATGATAAGGCAGGGGGCCGAGGAGTCGCTGGCCCATTACGTTGACAGGTTCCAAGAGGAGATCCTGGACATCCAGGAGATGCCGGGGTATGCCTTCTAGATGGCGTTCACGGTAGGGTTGCGCGAGGGGTTCTTCAAGATGAGCCTCACCCGAAAGGCCCCCCCTTTCCTTCGAGGAGCTGATGGAAAGGACGACAGAGGAGATAGCAACTGAGGCGGCCAACCCGACATTTGTCAAAAAGTTGGCAAGATTGACAGAGGCAGAGTCGAAGGAGCAAGGTAGCTTGAGGCATTAGGAGGGGAGAAGGAGAGAGGAGCAGAGAGCTCAGGGGCTCCAGGGACCTCAGGAAGGTCCAGAGCCAGGTTGGAGGCAACATTGAGGGCCCGTTCAGGGTCCAGAAAGAGGTCTCGTCCAGGGTGATGGGAACTTTCATGGAGGCCAAGGGAGGTTCAACTTCCAGAGGCAAGCCCCAAGGCAGCTCCTACCCCCACCACAACAAACCATGGAGATAGGAAGAAGGGGAAGAGGTAACAGGAGAAATCACCCAGCCCGTCGAAGGAGGGAAGGAAGAGTGTTGCCGTACTGTGACTTCCACCAGGTAGAGGGTCACGCCACAGCTATCTGCCCCAAATTCCTGGAAGTGAGAGAGGCGAGAGCCCCAGCCCAGCAGCAGCCGCCGGTGCGGATCGAAGAAGTTCTACCCCGAGAAGGGGGAGATGACGTGTGTGAGGACCGGGTCGACGTATGAACCCGAGGAGGTATAGGAGTGATCCACGGTGGAGTGGGGATTGAGGCTACTCAGAAGGCAAGCCTCCATGTCATGTACCGACGGAGCGTCGCTTCAACATCCCAGACCCCGCCCCCAGAGGAAAGGATCACCTTCTCAATGAAGGACATGCCGGATCACGAGGATCCGTTCTGCGATGCGCTGGTTGTCCAGGCAGTCATCAAAGGCTGCATTGTCTCCCGGATCTTGGTTGACAACGGGAGCTCCGTCAACGTTGTTTTCAAGAAGGCGTTTGACCGAATGAAGGTGAAACCAAGGAGGGTGTTGGCCTCTGAAGGACCCCTGTTCGGTTTTTCCGGGGAAAGGAAGGAGGTAGAAGGTGGAGTCGGACTCCAGGTGAAGTTGGGGGGGGGGGACTCAAGGAACTGCCTGTTCGTCATTGTTGACGCCCCAAGCAGTTATAACGCCATCTTCGGGAGGCCCCTCATCAGCGCCTTCCGTTGTGTGCCGTCGTCTTTCCACCAGTGGCTCAAGTTCAACTTAGGAGGGGTCAAAGTCAGGATCAGGGGAGACCCCAGGATGGCAAGGTAGTGCTACGTCACGGTTGTCAACACCATCTCTTAGCTAGCCAGGGCAGAAGAAATGAAGAAGATCATGGAGAGACTGAGCAGGATAGAGGTATCAGAGGAGGCGAATGATGGCCATCGTGCTCAAGCAGCCTAAGGGAGCCTTGCCTTGGTGAGGTCTTTTATCTTTCTTATTCTTGTAATGAGCTCTACCCCTGACCAGCTGAGTCAGGGGGTCATGTATCTTAAAATTTTCCCCGTTTGAAGATGTTGAATTTAGTAAAGTTTGAGTGACACGCCTAGTCCCACCCCCGAGAGGATCTCCTCATCCAGGCTCTCACTAGCTGGTTGGGTCGAATGTGCCTTGGGGAGAGCAAGTCCCACCCACCGGGAGGATCTCCTCATCCAGGCTCTCACTCGCTGGTTGGGTCGAATGTGCCTCGGGGAGAGCAAGTCCCACCCCCGAGAGGATCTCCTCATCCAGGCTCACTAGCTGGTTGGGTCGAATGTGCCTCGGGGAGAGCAAGTCCCACCTCCGAGAGGATCTCCTCATCCAGGCTCTCACTAGCTGGTTGGGTCGAATGTGCCTCGGGGAGAGCAAGTCCTACCCCCGAGTGGATCTCCTCATCCAGGCTCTCACTAGCTGGTTGGGTCGAATGTGCCTCAGGGAGAGCAAGTCCCACCCCAGAGAGGATCTCCTCATCCAGGCTCTCACTAGCTGGTTGGGTCGAATGTGCCTCGGGGAGAGCAAGTCCCACCCCCCGAGAGGATCTCCTCATCCAGGCTCTCACTAGCTGGTTGGGTCGAATGTGCCTCGGGAGAGCAAGTCCCACCCCCGAGAGGATCTCCTCATCCAGGCTCACTAGCTGGTTGGGTCGAATGTGCCTCGGGGAGAGCAAGTCTCACCCCCGAGAGGATCTCCTCATCCAGGCTCTCACTAGCTGGTTTGGTCGAATGTGCCTCGAGGAGGGCAAGTCCCACCCCCGAGAGGATCTCCTCATCCAGGCTTTCACTAGCTGGGTGGGTCGACTGTGCCTCGGGGAGTGCAAGTTCCACCCCCCGAGAGGATCTACTCATCCAGACTCTCACTAGCTAGTTGGGTCGAATGTGCCTCGGGGAGAGCAAGTCCCACCCCTGAGAGGATCTCCTCATCCAGACTCTCACTAGCTGGTTGGGTCGAATGTGCCTCGGGGAGAGCAAGTCCCACCCCCGAGAGGATCTCCTCATCCAGGCTCCCACTAGCTGGTTGGGTCGAATGTGCCTCGGGGAGAGCAAGTCCCACCCCCGAGAGGATCTTCTTATCCAGGCTCTCACTAGCTGGTTGGGTCGAATGTGCCTCGGGGAGAGCAAGTCCCACCCCCGAGAGGATCTCCTCATCCAGGCTCCCACTAGCTGGTTGGGTCGAATGTGCCTCAGCGGAGAGAAGGTTCCTACCCCGAGGTCATCTCGTCACCCAGGCTCCCATTAGCTGGCATGACAGGTTGACCTTCCAGGAGGCCAAGTGTTTTCGGCTCCAAGAAGGCTACGCAGCGAATACGTTGGGTTGGATGTTTCTTTCCGATCTCCTCATCCAGGCTCTCACTAGCTGGTTGGGTCGAATGTGCCTCGGGGAGAGCAAGTCCCACCCCCGAGAGGATCTCCTCATCCAGGCTCCCACTAGCTGGTTGGGTCGAATGTGCCTCAGCGGAGAGAAGGTTCCTACCCCGAGGTCATCTCGTCACCCAGGCTCCCATTAGCTGGCGTGACAGGTTGACCTCCCGGGAGGCCAAGTGTTTTCGGCTCCAAGAAGGCTACGCAGCGAATACGTTGGGTTGGATGTTTCTTTCCGAGCGTGAAACTCGCTCGACAAGAACATGGATTGTGTACAACCCCGTATTCGCATAAAGGGGCCCCCAAAAGAGGCGCAAGACTTGCTACACAGTTTTAAGCTTTTTGAGGATTTGCACTCTTGGGGGCCAATTTAGGGTCGACCTTCATAATATACTAGTAGGGGGGATACAATATTTGCCTCCCCCCCGACCTGTTGACAGGTGCAGGTGCGGCGAAAGGCCGACTCAAGGGTTCCGGCCAGGCCGCCCAGCTCGCCTAGCTGCGCAGGCCGCAGCTCTCCTAGCTGCTCAGCCCGCAGTCCTCCCCAGCCCGCAGGCCACCCAGCTCGCAGGCCACCCAGCTCGCCTACCTGCGCAGGCAGCAACTCGCCTTGCTGCTCAGCCCGCAGTCCGCCTTGCTGCTCAGCCCGCAGTCCGCTCCAGCCCGCAGATCGCCCAGCTCGCCTAACTGCGCAGGTCGCAACTCGCCTATCTGCTCAGCCCGCAGGCCGCCCAACTAGCAGGCCGCCCAGCTCGCCTAGCTGCGCAGGCCTCAGCTCGCCTAGCTGCGCAGGCCGCAGCTCGCCTATCTGCTCAGGCCCCAGCCCGCCCAGCCCGCCCCAGCCCGCCCCAGCCCGCAGGCCGTTCAGCTCGCCTAGCTGCGCAGGCCGCAGCTCGCCTAGCTGCTTAGCCCGCAGTCCGCCTCAGCCCGCAGGCCGCCCAGCTCGCCCGACCAGCTCGTCCAGCTCGCCCGGCCAAGTTCCCACCCACCCTCGGGGTGTTTTCAGTAATTTCAGGGCAGCGAAGGTTGGTTATTTGCAGGTCATTCCCAGAAAACTATAAATAGACCCTTAGGGGTGCCTTGGAGGGCATCACTTCTTGATCCTCTTTCTTCATCCTCCAAGGCACCTAACTCAGCATTGGCTAGGGAGAGGGAGATCACCAAGGTATTCCGGGTCTGAGGAGGGACCTCCACGCTAGAGCCGAGGGTCTGTTCTTAGTTTCCTGAGCCTTTGGTCCGTGACATTCGCCCGAGTGCAGTAAATGTGAGGTCACCCCTTTTTTAGGGACCCCGAACTCCACAGAGACCGATTTCTCGGTTTCAACAATGACCATATTGATGGATGCTGTTATGAACCCCCTGACAAACCTCCTGATGAGCCACCACTCCCTTGTGAGGGTCAAGGGGCTAGCATTGACTTTGTTGTGGGTGACCTACTTATTCTCATGGACACTTATCTTTATTGGTGCTTTTCTTTTGGAGGGCCATCCCGCTGTTGTCGACCTCCTCGGGATTCAGTTCCTAAGAGGCTCATTTGACAAGCTTCCTCTCCCAAAAGGCATTCCCTTTAACATGGATGGTTTGTGTTGTCACACTAGTCATCATCACATATGCGATGATTTTTTGTATACACTTCCTGGTGAGCCACCTGATGGGCTTAATCATCGGAGAGGTACCCATCACACTCGCGCGTCACACTCTTTTGCCGTCATCTATGACCTTCCTACAAGTGCTGGAGTCATTCATGCCGATTATTTTGTCTACTATCGGGTGAGCCTCCTGATGATAATTGGCACACCATTCAATTACAAATTAGTGACACAGTTCTAGGTAGTTATTTGAGTGTTCACACGCTTGAATTTTTTTCTACACCTCATCCAAAGAACCTCCCGATAAACTGGTGATCTCTAGGAACTTTCACTACGTGAGCCTATTTTTCAGTGTGTCGTGCTTGCTGTGTTTCCTATGCATCATTTAGGCTCTATTTGGTTCGGCGTTTCGCCGCTCCGTTTGAGGCAAACGTCGTCGGAAGGCGGGTAAATAAATGAACCTCCGGCGGCGTTTACTCCGTTTCCACCCGCCCGCCTTGAGAAACACCCCAAAACGCTCAGTTTGGAGCAGCCACCTTCCCCCTCCGGTTCGAACACTCCGTTTCCACCCGCCGGATCGACCCGCCACCGCCGAACCAAATGAAACCTTAAATGAGTATGCTGAGTCGTTGGTTCGACACTTGCATGCTTTTAAAACATCTCTCATTCAACACTTGCATACGATTCGTGAGTCAGTCCAAGTGATAATTTCCACAAGCACTGATTATTATAACTCTCAAGCAAATGGACATATGTGGTATCATAATTTTAAAATTGGAGAGCAAATGATATGATTCACATACGATCTGAGAGGTTCCCAACGAGAATAACAAAAAAATTAAGTGCTTGCCGAATGAGTATCTATAGAGTCACGCGAGGGATCAGTACCGATGTGTATGAGATTGACATCCCTCAAAATATGGGGATCAACCGGACATTCAATGTAGATGATTTGACTCCTAATTGTGAAGAGCGCGTGTATGTGGATTCTCTCTTGCTTCTTTATCTGACCCACAACATCTTTCATCTCCTCCTACATCACCTCAGCCTCGGCCTAGGCCTATGGAGTCTCACTATAAGGACCATTTTGCATCACCGACAGTTCCCCTAGTTCCACCAACTAAGTTTTCAGTCAAAGATACATTTTATTTAGAGCCACAAGCTACCATCAGCTACTTTAGATTGTTGTGTATGACTTCACTATTGTGGGCTGGCGAGATACGTTGCGATACCTGTACACCTGAGATGCCACCCATTCCTTGATACTGTTTGGATTTCCCCAGAGGAGCTTGCGCTACTTGTCCTCTGGCTACTCTGAGAGCACGACTACCCTCACTCATCAGTGATAAGTGCTTTCAATCCGGGGGGGGGGGGAATTGATGGTGATCGCAGTGATCCGATGCTCATTCAGACGATCCGAGTCCATAGATGCGTCCAGATGGTTGTTTTGAGTCGATTTCATGCATTTATTTTTTGTTTTTGAGTTGTTTTGACATTCAATCTGTTCAAACATTCTGAGTCGTTTGATCTGGATGCCCTATTTCTATTATGTTGTATTTAAACATTCGGGGGGGGGGGGGGGGGGGGGCGACTAATGAGATCAAAGGTTGTTTCCATTTTGCGGTTACCGTCCATCACGTTCACTGGTGCGACGCCAGTACTCTTCCCCTTGGTGCGACTCCAAAGTCTCTTCCATCCTCTTCATTCACAAAGCCTGCAACCATCCTATAACTGTAAGTCTTCCTCCTCTTTTGCGATCCACCCCTTCCGTCAATCTCCTTCCACCAGTCGTCCAATTCAAGCGTCTTCCTCCCACCCAACCTGCTTCCGACGCCAATCCCTCCCAACCCTAATTCTTCCTGCACCGAACCCTCCGTGCCCTAATTCTTCCTGTACCAAACCCTCCCTGTCCAAACTCCTTACAGTCGGCCCGTTTCCCTTCACCAAGCTATTCAACCCCTCCCTCATGAAGCTATCCACTACTGCCTGAACCTTTACACCACTGTCGTGATCCTTTATTGCAAGCCAGCCATCTACCCCTGCTTTGAATTTTCTCCATTCCCCTGTCTCGCCTTCCATCACAACAACCCACCCTCTCCCCACCAAGCCTCCTTCAGCAGCTACTCCACAGCTCCCTCGCAGCCCACTACAGTCCACTACATCCCTCCCGCAGTCCGGAATTCCCTTCATTGCTTCACTCAAACACCGCTTGCATGCATAAGTCGTTATTCAGAGTTACAGTTTTCTATTATTGTGTATTTAGACACATGTTCTGTTGCTATCTTGTATTTATTTTTTAGTATTGTGACATCATGTGATTTGCAAGGCCTATTTTGTGCATGTTTTGAAAATAATTACACCTCAGTTGTTTGTGTAATATAACTTGCTTTCTTTAATTAATGTTTGTGAATAACTATGCGAATGTTTTGAATCTTTATTTTATTAATTGCTTATGGCTAAATTGCAATTAGACCAAATCATTTGCACACACATAAACTTACATTTGATTGGATTGCGTGTATGTTTGCATGCCATTTTATGATCGTCATAGGTATATTGCATTTATTTGTTGATTGCTTACATTGCATCTAGAGTTAGGGCATCAGTATTCCTCTACCTATAGATTCATCTTGCTTCAATCACCGTCGTGCCTCTCGATGGAACAAACTATCTGAATGGTCTCGTGCTGCTCAGCATGTGATACGCAACCACCAGATGTTTGGTTACATAGATGAGACTGTCAAGGAGCCTCCTAAAGACGATCCATCTTGGAAATGATGAGACTCAGAAAATTCCCTCGTTGTCTCCCGTCTCTTGCACTCTGTCACGCAAGCTTTATCGGAGCTACACGTTGATGGATTCTGCATTTGAGATATGGATTCAGACATGGGAAACGTACTCACAGATTGGTAATTCTACCAAGTTCTATGAGCTTACTCGTCACATTTTGGAGTTGAGAGAGGGATCTATGATTGTTACCTCCTATTTTTTGAGTTTGAGCAGCTTTATCAAGAATTGGATTATTTCGAGCAGTTTACTCCTGATTGTACTGCCGATGCAGTTAAGTTACAACAAAATGAAGATCACTTCCGCTTATATGTTTTCTTGATGGGTTTGAACATGGAGTTGGATACGATTCATACTTATATCATCCACCGATCCCCTCTCCCTTTCCTCCGGGAAGCTTTTAGTACAGTCCTTGGAGATGATGACTGCCGGAAGTCCCTCAACTCATTTGCCCCTCTGGATTGCTCGTCCTAACTATTGGTGGTCGTGGCAAATCCTGCACCACTTCACTTACCTGTGATTATTGTGGGTGTAAAGGACATGCTCGGGATGTTTGCTTCAAACTTCATTCTCATCTTGCTCCTGCTGGTCGCGGTCGTGGACCCAGCCGCAGAGGAATTTGACAGGGAGGTTTTCAGGTGCCTGATGTTGCGTATTCTTCTGAGGTCTGTGATGATCCTACATGCCCTCCTTCAGGACATTTTACAGCTCATGAATTGGATGTTCTTCATCGCCTTCTTCACTCCTAGCCTGACTCTGCTTCCGGTGCTTCATACTCATTTGCTATTGCGACGCCCCTCAGAGTCCATACAACCACCGTTGCTCCTTTTGATTGGATCTTTAACTTGAGCACTACCGATCACATGACTAGATCCTCCTCAGATATTGTTTACTACACACCTTTGTCAGACAAGGATAATATTATTTCTGCTAACGATACCTTATCCTCCATTGCGGGCAAATGAAATATACCATGCTCTCCTTCTATTCTCTTGTCTCTGTTCTTCATGTTCCCTCCTTGACTCGCAATTTACTTTTGATCAGCAACATTACTAGAACTCTTAACCGCTCTGTCACCTTCTTTCGTGATTCTTATGTTTTTTAGGAACCGAGTACGAAGCGGAAAATGGCAGTGGTAGGAACCACGGTAGCTTGTACTATCTGGATACCCAACTACCATCTTGTGCTCTTGGCAATGGAGGGCTCTGCCTTACACTGGGTGTGGCTGCTTCTCTAGACGATGCACCTTCTATCATGGCTCAATCTCAAACAGGCCCTCGTTCAGCTGTGTGATCACCTCTACCCGGGGAATGCAGTGGAAAGCTTATGCGCCCTCCGACACTCTTCCATCGTGGGTCAGTACATTGACAAGTTTACTAAACTCAACCATGTTCCCGACCTCCTATCGACGAGGCTCTTCCTGCAAGTTTTGCAACCCCACATTTGTTCCCGGCTTCACACTCATCACCCTTGGGACATTTTTGATGCCATGGAGATCTCCCTCTTGATGGAAACTTATTTTACAGTCAAGACGACTACTCTACCCCTTTTCCTACTATCCACGCCCCACCATCCTCCGCGTATCACCATCCTGCCGCCAACCTCCCACGACCCGCCACCCTACGACCACCCTGTCTACCATTCCACACCACCATCCTGCCAAACCCCCTCCCCCCGGTCTGCAACCACACCTCTCGAATCAGGAATACAATGATTTTCAAAGTAAGGTATTATACTTTCGGTGTCTCCAACCCTACTCTTCGACTTATGACGGCCCAATGTAATCTAAAAATTACAATTAAAATTAATTTTCGTTCTCTTTTAAATAGTGCATCACTAGCAAGGCTTTTCCGAGTAAGATATAGTGATAAGTGATCTAAGGGTTGCAAACGCGCATTGACATCTAACATTCAAACATTGAGTTAATATGATTTAATATTTCACAAGCTATATCATGAAAGACGAACATGAAAGCTTTTAATTAATGACCAAAAAACAAGCGATAATTTTGACAATCTCTAAAATCAAAAGTCCAAAAAAAATTAAGCAGTAAATTAAATTGACATGATTAGAGCATGAGAGAAATCAGAGGTATACCATAGGCTCACAAGCTCGATATCAAATCTAGTCCCGATCGAAAATCGATATGGTAAAAAGCTAGGTTAGTAGCAAACTCCAAACCGTGAAAAAAAGAGTTGTGGTTGCGGATTCAAAACAGGTAGTCATGGATCAAGTGGGAAATGACGGAGGAAGGGTCGTCGTTATGATTGAGCAGTGGAAGGAGCGACAACCTTCAACAGAGTACACCCAATACTATGGGTTCGATTCTTGCGACTGAGAAGGGGGATCAACAAACAGGAAGAAAGGAAAGTGGTTGTGTACCGCCCTATAATTATTCAAATGAGATGTGGGGTGCATATAGAATTTTGTGGTGTGCGACTCAAAATTTTGGGGGTTTTGTTAGCGGGTTCATATTAAGTCTAATTCTAATAGCCGATTCCCCCCTCATAGTTTTCCCTCCAATCACAAAACTAGGGTTCACCCCTCTCCCGATCTCAACGCCCAGATCCCCTCCTTTTTCGCGCGTCCAAGCGGCCGACGCCGACGATCCACTGCCAATCTCGAGGGAGAACGAGTCACTGCCTGCTACCGTGAAGATCTCTCGCCGAGTTCACCTCCTTGCCGCGAGCTTTTTCTGATAAATGCTTGAAGCTATGTTCTCCTCCGCCGACCTAGAGTCGAGATCGCGAGTCATGATCGACCTAACTGCAGTCCTTGCTTCCCCTGCAAATACTGTCCGACCTAGCTGTCATTGTTGTGGCTGAAACTTCCCCCTTCCTCTTCTTCTCCCTCTTGGCCGACTAGGGGATGTGTTGCAGTTGTCGTGGAATAGGAGGTCCACGCTACCTTTATCGTAGAAGATGACCTCCCGTCGTCATAGAAGAGGAGGCCGACCCTTCCCTTGCCGGAGAGCTCACTTTGTCGAGCTTCCCTTCTAGGAGAGTCCTCTTGCCGAAGTCGATCCCTTATTAAGCAAAGTTGAGCCGTGGAAGTTTTGCCAAGACCTTGTTGTATACTCTTTTGGCCGGAAGCTCCTAGTTGGAGGTTGAAAGAGAGTGGAGTGGAGTCCGATCTCTTGCCATATTTTGTTGCCATTGCCGTTAAAGGAAGAGTAAGAAAAGAAATGTGTTGCCGCTGAAATTAGAGGACTTCTATCGATGAGCCGCAGTTGCCAACGCAAGGAAACCGCGTCGCGATCACTCTCCACCCCAATCCTTGAGGCTTCTATGATCGTGAAGGATTGGACGCAGGTAATGATCTTCTTCTCCCTGGATTTAGGATTCGACTGTGCATGTGTATTATGATGTGATTACGTGGCACCCTATGTCTCTAATTAGAGAACCTGAGGCGGCCACAATTTCTAGTGAACATCTGATGCAATCTGAATTGCATTGCTATTTATTTTACTGCATTTTATATTACCTATTTGTAGCGCTTGTCGTCACACAAATTTCTCGTATGTTTGTTAGTTTTGTAGCGTGCTTGCGCAATCGTTCGTATGACTTATTGATGTGACCGACCAATAAGATCTTAAATAAATTGGTCCGTCAAACTAGGACTAGAGTATTTTGGGGCAAGCAAGGAATAAAATTATGAGATTGTAATTAAATATGAAATTAATATCTTTAGATATTAATTTTGTCTAATTTCAGATTTTGTTAAAAGAATCACAACTATTGGTATGCCCCCTTTTAATCCCACACCTCCTAAATCTTTCAATAGTCAAAACAACCGGCCCTTGAATTAAAAACTACACCCTTCAATATTATTAAAACAACCGATCAATTTAATCTCCACCTTATTTTATTTGCCCCTTTGAAACCCCCTCCTCCTTCATTAAATTACATTAAAAAAATCTTAAAACCCTTCGGAAAAGTAACCCCCCATTATTCTTGTTGCCATTTAAGTAAGCAACCGGTCCAGGAAAAAGGGGAGCGGGATAGAAATCGGGCAGGGACCTTTTACTCTGCCCTGTATTGCCCGCCACTCCTTCATCGGAATCGAACCCGTCATCGGCCAAGCGCCCTCCTCTCCAAGTCGACGCCTCCAAAGGACCTCTTCGGTGACCACACCACCAACCCTTCTGGACGCCGTCGAACCCAGAACCAGCCCACACACAGTTTTCCGGTGTATTCTGCTGCAGGAAGCTCGCTGTCCGGTCTGTAAATCGCCGTTGGAACCCTTCCCAGCCAATTTTCCGTCCACGAAACTCCTCCAGTCCGCTGACAGTCAACCCCCTGACGTCTCAGACCTTGAATGCGACTTAGCAGGTGGAGACCTCCTCTGTTTAGCCTTCTACAACTGTCTTCCAGATCCATAAACCGTTGCCCATGGTTCCCACTCCTACATAGCTGCGAATCGTCGTTACCACACGACGTTGGTACAACTCTCTCTCATTTGCAACTCGATTACCCTTAGTATATTTTTCATGAGTGCATGTTAAAGTTTAATAATTTTAGAGTTTGCTTGTCTTATTTAACCTTCTCATGTTTGTCGTTAATTTGTTAAACCGATTGTCGCTTTCTCTCGTTCTGACGCCTGTGAATGAAATGAATTTATTGTTGAAGACATACAAGTGTTTGTCGCCTTATGCGGGTTTGCAAATCTTTTAATTTAATTTTCACATGCCGAAGCTCGAGATGTGATTTTACCGCTAAACTTTAATTTGCGCACAAAATTATCTTTTTAAAGTCAATTTCAGATTTTATTATACATCAACCTCCGAGTTGATTGTGCCCGTCATCAACATAATTTGCATTAGAAATGTCCGACGAACGATTTTAGATTAGGCATGCTGCGTGAAGCTATCCATGGCGATAAGCCTAGATCGGTGATGTTGATTGGATATTTTATACCGGATAATTATTTGTGTTTTTTTTGTCTTGTTTGCTTACGGGTTGAGAATCGAATATGGTTATGGACGTGAGAGTCCGTGTAGGACTTCGGTCTATAGCGAAACCGAGTTAATTTGTGGTTATTACTTGTAGAAGTGAAAGATTCAGACATGGATCGACAATGACCATTAGTTGATTTTAGGTGTTTTGCCTTACAAATCATTGTCATAATTATTGATGTTGCGTGAAAAGCCCCAAAATTTGGGATAGATGCCATGTAGAGTGATAATGCTTTTATAGCGTACATGGTAGTGAACTCACACATGGGATCGACATTAATGTCAATAAAATTGTCGTGTGGGACGTTGGGGGTTTAGTTTGTGAATCCCTCTTAATCGAATTTTGAACGGGGTATGTTTTGTGAGCGCTCTTAATGAAATTATCCATATGTTATGGAGGTTGAACTCGTAGGTGTTTGATGCTACCTAGTAGCTTATTTATGATGAATGAGATCATGAAGGATCTTATTTGAGTGGAAGATCCCCACCCAGAATGTGTGGTAGATATGATAGCACTTGTAACATGTTTTGCTTATGTTTTGATTATGTGTTGTTGCTTCTGATTGATAGAACGAGCATGAGCAGCGCTACACCCACACTGTGCATTTTAGTAGGAAAAGGACCCTCATGTATGACCGCTGTTTGGCATGGTGGTTGACCACCGGCACAAGCCGAGCCGCACCTGCAACATGTGGATCGACATCTTATGCCGACACATGAGAAATGCCATTTAATGGCAATTTGGGAGAACGACGAGGTAAAGTCGAACCTGCATCGTGTTAGTGTCACGATGAACTAAGCAACAAGAAGATACTTAACCTAACCCGCACCATGGATGTGTTAGCATGTGTTGTACCCCTTTTATATCCAAACCATGGGAGATACCGTGAGTCTGGCGAGTGTCCAGACCGATGAAATGCTTTGTGGACTTGGGAGTGCTCCTAGTCTTGTTTGTAGTGCCTTGAGTGCACTATACTTGTGTTTGGGCCGTTGATGGGCCTTATGACTGTAGTTCCTGTTTTAAGTAACTTGAGAGGACGAGGGACTAAAGACATAAGTGCACTTCGCCACACTCGCAGTTGTATGTGGGTTTTGAGCTCCCCTGATGCTACGTTCGAGGACACATGTCAAGTAGGCCCTCCGTCACGATTGCTTTGATGTTTGTAGGTCCGACCCTCCCATCGCTACGTTTGAGGGCGTGAGAGAAACTATACCTCTGTCACTTCAAATAGGGCAGTTGTGTAGCTCAATATGAAAAGAACGTGTGAGTATGACGTGTCGTGTACATAGTGAGAGAACATCATCGGGCTTTATGTT
Organism: Platanthera guangdongensis; assembly: GCA_039583875.1. Classification (NCBI taxonomy): domain Eukaryota; kingdom Viridiplantae; phylum Streptophyta; class Magnoliopsida; order Asparagales; family Orchidaceae; genus Platanthera; species Platanthera guangdongensis. The sequence goes on along the minus strand of CM077153.1, from coordinate 6,759,782 downwards.
GTAGTTTCGGGTTGCACAATGTCGAATCTACTGGTACGACCCATGATGCTTCATTGAATGCCGCCTTGAGTGCGGATTTTGGGTGGTTGCTTGTTATGGTTTCAGTAGCATAGAATATGTTAGTCCTCTAATATGAATGTAGTGCAGCGTAGAGCATTTAGTCTCTAGCCGTGGGGTGCATATAGACTCCCTTTACTGACCCCCTTTACTTTCACGCTCAACTTAGAAACATGCTCGATGATTATGCCACATACTTGCCTGTTGCTGCTGTGTTTTGTTTGCATGTTGTCTCTCGCTGATCTGCATGGCTCCTGCTCCTCGGAATCCGTTAGGATGCCTGAGGAGAGTGAGATTGTTACATAATGTTTGGTCAGCTCCGGCTGACCCTCCTTTTTTCTCTCGTTTGTACCCGGTTGCAGGAACATGCACGCGCTTGAAGTGCTTGCTGCCAAATGAGAAATAAGCGTGATGGATTAACTTGTTGCTTGGCTTTTAAGTATTTATATGTGTAGAGAAAAACTCAACCTTGTATATATGTTCTCAATAATGAAATACAATGTATGAATACACATTTATAGGAGGGAGAAAGTGAGAGAAGAGTCTTATACAAGATGTGGGACTAAAGAGGAGAGAGGAATAAATACAAATAAATGAGCCTAATTACATGAGCTTTTCCAACACTCCCCCGCAAGCTGGAGCGTACAAGTCGTATGCACCAAGCTTGGGCAGACACTGGTAGAATAAGGTGCTAGGTAGAGTCTTTGTGAGGATGTCAGCCACTTGTTCTGTACCAGGAACATGCTTCAATTCTATTTTCTTCATTTGGACTTTCTCCCGATTAAAGTCACAGTCTACTTCAATATGTTTCGCTCTTTCATGAAAGATTGGATTCTTTGCAATATGTATAGCCGCTTGGCTATCACAAAACAGGATGGCAGGTGGGGGAAGTTTTACCCCTAGATCGGTCAGGAGACTTTCAAGCCAGGTAAGCTCAGACACAACAGACGCCATTGATCGGTATTCTGCTTTAGCTGATGATCAAGCAACCACTGCTTGTTTCTTACTCCGTCAGGTAACGAGATGTCCTCCAAAATAGGTACAAAAACCACTGGTTGACAGACGATCATCCAAGGAACCGGCATAATCAGCATCAGAGTACACAACCAATGTTGGAGTAGAGGGTGAAGTTTTGTATACCAAACCTTGACTGTTTTAAGCTATCTTAGAATACGTTCAACAGCTTGAAAGTGAGATGTTCGCGGAGCATGCATAAATCTGCTTACCATCCCAACAACGAAGGAAATATCCGGTCTTGTGACCGTTAGATAGATCAATTTTCCAACCAGTCGATAGTATTCTGGATTTTGAAGAGGAAGGTATGTATCAGAAGAGTGTGCACACAACTTATGATTCAAGCAACCACTGCTGTTTGACTGCTTGGATGCCCTTTGAATCATCTCCAGTGATCAATATATCATCAACATACAACAACAGAAGAACAATTCCTGTTGCCTGATAACATGTGAATAGTGAGAAGTCTGGTGAACTCCGAGTGAAGCCGACTTGCCGGACGACGTTACTGAACTTGTCAAACCATGCCCGAGGGGATTGTTTGAGACCATAGATGGAGTTCTTGAGATGACAAACTCGGGACTCCCCCACAGTCTTAAACCCGGGCGGTTGCTGCATGAAAATCGTTTCCTGGTGGTCGTCGTTGAGGAAGGCATTTTTGATGTCCAGTTGGTGTAATGACCATTGTCGATGCACAGCTACTGAGAGAAGAACCCGAACGGTGTTCAACTTGGCCACAGGCGAGAATGTCTCCTCATAATCGAGGCCTTGTTGCTGGGTGCAGCCATGAGCCACCAGGCGGGCCTTCACTCTTCAGACAGTCAATCGTTCCATCAGGAGCATGCTTCATCACAAAGACCCATTTACACCCAACATGTGTCTGACCGGTAGGTAATGGTACCAATGTCCAGGTCTGGTTAGCCCAGAGAGCCGTCATCTCTTCTTCCATAGCCGCCCGTCATCCAGGATGTTGGAGAGCCTTATGCACAGAGTTAGGTACCGAAATCGATGATAATGGAGTGACAAAAGTCGGAAGTTGTGGAGAAAGGCGATGTAAGGATACATAATTCGCCATGGGATGAGCTGTACATTTTGGTGCTGGATCAGCGGGACGCGGAGCATCAGGGGGCAAGTCAGACTGTAGTGGTGCACCAGAGGCAGGAGGGCGACGAGTGTAAACTCGAATAACAGGAGGTTTGACAACAGGAGGGGCCTGGGATGTAGGTCTTGGTGGTGGAGTGGTAACGAGAATAACTGGACGTAAGACATGTGGTGGTGGAGATGTAGGAGCTGAAGCAGTGAAGAAAGGGAGCTCCTCCCGAAAGGTAACATCAACAGAAACTGTCACCTTCAGGTAGCCGGTGAGTAGCAGACGTATCCTTCTTGTGTCCGTGAGTAACCAACAAAGATGTGTTTAGCAGCCCGGGGGTCCAATTTGTCCAAAGTTGGACCAAGGTTGTGGACGTAGCAAGTGCACCCAAAGATGCAAAGTGTGAGAGAAAGTCAGAGTTGATGGGAACATGAGGCTGAATGGAGTGGCATTGTGGAGGATAGGGGAAGGAATACAGTTAATCAGGTAGCAAGCCGTCGAAAGTGCAAAATTCCAATAAGTTTTGAAAACGTGCATTTGGAGCATGATGGAGCGGGCCACATCGAGAAGGTGTCGATTTTTTCGCTCAGCGACTCCGTTTTGTTGGGGGGTATAGACACATGAAGTTTGGTGAATAACCCCAAAGTCAGAGCAAAGAGTTGCAAATTCGTGGCTAGTGTATTCACGAGCATTGTCCGTGCGAAGAGTTTTGATGGTAGTGGAGAATTGCGTTTGGGTCTCAAGGAGAAACGCCCGAAAAACACGCAGAAGCTCGGAGCGATCACGAAGTAGATATAGCCATGTCATTCGCAAATAATCATCAATAAACGTCAGAAAATAACGATAACCAGAAATGCTATTAACTTTGTACGGACCCCAAATACCAGAGTATACCAAAATAAAGGGAGCAATGCTCCAAGTACATTTAGATGAAAAGGATGAATGAGGCTGCTTGCCTAACACACATGATTCACACTGAAAAGAAGGTAAAAATACATCGGGTAGGGCCTTCTGGAGGACAGGTAAAGGGGCATGGCCAAGACGCCGATGCCAATCGACGGAGGAGACTGGAGAGAGGATAGCGGGAGAATCATCAAGGAGGTAGAGCCTGTTATGCAGTCGTTCCTTACCAATGATAGTCCGCGTCCTGTGATCCAGTATCAGAAAAGAAGAAGTGATAAACGTTACAGAGCAGTTCAAATCATTAGTCAAGCGACCAACAAAAAGCAAATTGAACGGGGAGCCCGAAACATGAAGAGCCGAGAGAGAAGAAGAGAGAGGGATGTCAGCCAATCCAGAGACAGGAACAGTGTCCCCATTGGCCACTGTGATGCACTTAGGATGAGGAGAATTCAGGTATTGATGTGGCTGCAGAGAGGTGATGTGATGAGTGGCACCCGAGTCCACTATCCAGCGCGGACTAGTGGAGAGACAAGTGATACCTTCTTGGGAGATGAAGGCAGCAGACGCAACAGAGGCAGGTGGGCGACTGAGCAGACCCTGGAGCTGTTGCAGCTGAAGGCGAACCTCTTCAAGGTCAGTGCGAGCAGAGAAAACGGTAGCAACAACAGTAGCCTGTGGACGAGGTGGAAGCCCATGCTTGCGATAGCAGGTGACTTTAAGGTGGTCGTCCTTCCCGCAAAAGGAACACTTTGGCCGAGGCCGGCCTCCCCGTCTGCGGCCCCGAGAGCATGAACGCCCCCCGCGGGAAGGAGGAGGGGAAGGAAGCAGGGGTGCAGAAGTCTGCTGCAGGAGAGCCGGGGACGGAGGAGCAGAACTGTCAGGGGGCGGTGAGACCTTGAGCAACATAAAACATACGTCTGAGAGTGAGGGAGTAGCCACCGAGGAGAGGATCTGGGCCCGGACACTGTGAAGATGAGATGGAACGCGGGCCATCATCATGACCACACCGACGGCTTCTTTCTAAGCCCATTGTGTAACAAGATCCAACGTAGGAGGTTGATGTTGGATCCATGCTTCGACTAAAGTCTTGGCCCGAGCAACAAAAAAGGTGAGGTCGGTGGCCCCGCCAGCATCAAGGGACTGGAGATCTGTGATTATGTCTTAAAAGTGCTGGAGACTATCTTTACCAGAATATAGGGACTGGAGCTCATCCCACATTGCCTTGGCCGTTTCGTGATACATGGCCATGCGGTATGGTTCAGTATCAAGAGAGTTCAGGATCCATGTCTGAACACGACCATCGTTGCGCAACCAATCATCAGTCGGAGGAGCAGGAGGCGCTTGTGTTAAGTGATGGAGAAAGCCTTTGGATTGTAGTACACGGCGAACGGAATGGACCCATTCCACGAAGTTCTTCTTCCCTGCTAGTGAAATGGTAGTGATCCGCAACTCATCACGGAGTTCAGGAGCAGAGGCCGGGCGGTCTGCCGAGGAAGAGATCGTCTGTCCGGTTGATTCTGGAGAGGTCGCCATGGTTAGGCGAGTAGGAGGCGAGGCCTGCGGATAGGGAGAACTGTGACCAGACAGGAGACCGCACGGTCTGAGTGACTAGCGACAAGACAAAAGGCCGCAGCGACCAGAGAGCAAGAAAGCAGAGCGGATAGCTGGAGGAAGCCGCCCTACTTGAGAAGAAGAGAAGCCACACAGTCACAGTGATTACACACCAGCGACAATTAGGATGCCACGACCACTATGCGGAGTCCGCGGATGAGAGGAGAGACCGCTAGCGACAGGACAGGTCGCAGCGACTAGTCAGAGAAGAGGTTAGCAGAGAAGCCCGCACGATCAAGATGAGTCCACCAGCGGCAAGGAGATGCCACGACCTAGATGCGAACTTTGCCGAGAAGAGAGGAAACCGTAGCGACAAGAGGCGCGTCGTACGACAAGAGGCGCGTCGTACGACAAGAAGAGAGACCACGGCGAGAAGGTCAAGCCGAAGCGACTTCAGATAAGTCGCGACAGTGTAAGAGGAGAAGAGGTCGCCGCAGCGAGAGGAAGACCGCGCGGATACATCTGAGGAGAGACGCGGGTTCAACGGGAGAAAAGCCGCGGTTAAGGGAGGAAGTCCGCGGGCAAGAAGAGACCGCGACGACTTTAGAGAAGTCGCGGCAAGTAGAAAGAGAGAAATGTGAGAGGAAGGCCGCACGGATAGCAAGGTAGACCGCGCGGGCAGGGAAAGAAACAAGAGAGGGTGGACCCCACGTGTGAGAGAGGTTATAAAAGAAAGGGAGGTAGGAGGAGGAGGAGATGTGGAAGTCACGAGAGATAAAGAAGGGAAGCGGTTAGAGGGACGTTGTCCGCGCGTGAAGCCCCGATTACGGAGACAACGGCTAGAAATAGACAGCTCGCACGACACTGCGGCTAAGCTGGAGAAGGGGAAGCCGCGCGGTCAGCCAAGAGAACAAACGGCTTTCAAACAGATAGGCCGGACCGTTTCCCTGTGATACCATGTAGAGAAAAACTCAACTTTGTATATATGTTCTCAATAATGAAATACAATATATGAATACACATTTATAGGAGGGAGAAAGTGAGAGAAGAGTCCTATACAAGATGTGGGAATAAAGAGTGGAGAAGAAGAAATACAAATAAATGGGCCTAATTACATGGGCTTTCCAACAATATGCATAGATAGCTTTGAGACCTGCAAGCCTCTTTTGTGAGGTTGTTGCCGTTTTTTTTTTCTGGACTTTTGTTTATTACAATAAACTATTCTTGAACTGTGTATGGTGTGGACATTATTTTATAGTAACTTGTTTAGTTTTAGTTTCCGCTTGTCTTAATGCGCACTCTGAGATTACTAGTCGTTTGAAACATGTAACGAATTACATGTAGGGTGTTACGGGTTGTTGGTAACGGGAAAACTTAGAAACAATGAAGGGAGCGTTGATTTTGTCGGAGGATGGGAGAGGAGTGGTCAGTAGACCCTTAGAAGGATTCCGACGTCGGTGGCGACAACAAACAAGCGATGGGAAGGCAGAGCCAAGCAAAACTGGCGTCGATTGTTTTGGGGAGAGAAGCACTTGCTGGGTAACCGAAAGAACTGAGAAAAATCTCGATATTCTTATTATTCCCAATCTGGAGAATATGGAGTTGCCTGGATCTTTATAGTAGGGTGTTATTTAAAGTTTTAGTGAAGATTTTAAAATGGAAATAAAGGGGGATTCAAAAAGACTTCATGGGGAAAACTTATTTATTGAGAGAGATAGGTTTTCTTTTGAATTGTAATGCATGATATTAATGGGAGTAGAAGGAATTTCAAAATATTACGAATCCCCTATTAAATTAAGATTTAATTTTAATTTTAAAAATTAAAACATTGTTTATAATTTCAGATTTTATAATTAAAATATTAATATTAAAAATATCAATTTTTAAGTTTACCCTAATTATCAATCAGCCTAATTTGATGGACTTTTTGTATTCATGGTCTTATTGATCTGTCATGCCAACAAGCCTTAAAAACTTGCACGAGTAATATGCACAAAACAAAACATACGCGTGTTAATAACACGCGTGAAAACCAACGCAAATAAACGTGTACGGAGACAAAAATAACATATAAATATGCGCAAAATAAAAATTGGGATACATATGCAACTTAGGTTGCATCACAGCCCCACAAAGGAACTACGCACTCTTATTGACGATGATCCTGAGTTTACAACCTCTTATTTTGACGTTCTCTTTTTAGAGGATCCCTTCCAAGGGGACTCAGAGGATGCGCTCCATCGCTTGGATTTGTCATTCTTCTCAATGAACGACATTTTAGGGCCGTGTACCATGAAACTACGGGCACTTTAAGGACACCCTCATTGTGGTGAACTAGTGATGATTGACAGCGGTGCCAACCATACTTTATCTCCCAAGATTTGGTGTCTTGTCTGCAACTTTCCTCAGTATCTTCACCAGGGTTCCTCGTCTATTTGGGGACGGACGTTGCTTCTCAACCGATGGCCTTTGTCGCCTTTTGCCCCTCCAACTGCACGATTGTCGTGTCAGCGTTGATTTCTACATTTTCACCTGGGAGGCGTCGGCACTATTCTAGCAGCTCTCGGGGCTTTAGGCCCCTTCGACGATGTCTCCGGGGTCAGACCAATCCCTCAGCTGACTTGACTTTTTGACTCCTTTTGCGTGTCTTAATCTAGCCCCACGGCCTCCCGCCACAACGACCTATCGACCACCACATTCCACTTCGAGAGGTGGTGCAATCAATCTCAGTCCGCCCCTGTTGTTATGGCCACATGTAAAAAAACGAGATCAAGCGCCTGGTTACAAATATGCTTGCGACAGGCTTGATCCGTCCTAGTGCTAGCCCGTTTTCCAATCCGGTCTTACTGGTCTGAAAAATGAATGGCAAGTGGTGCTTTTGTGTCGATTACCGGGCATTGAAAAAGGTTACCGTTGCTGACAAGTACCCAATAACAATGATTCAAGAGCTTTTGGATGAACTCTGCAGGCCACTTATTTTGTTAAGGTGGACCTCCGCTTCGGCTACTGTCAGATACACGTTACTTTCAAAGACATCCCCAAGACTACCTTCCTCACTCATAACAGTCATTGTGAGTTCCTTGTTATGTCATTAGGCCTGGCAAACTCCCCGACCACCTTCCAAGCAACCATGAATGTTATCTTCCGCCTAGTGCTCCGTAAATATGACCTCATGTTTCGTTGATATGCGTATATAGCCTCATATGGCAGGACAACTTGCGTCGTTTACAATGTCACTCCCTTGTGGTCAACCCCAAGAAGCGGGAACTCTCTTCAGCCACACAATTTTTACTTAGGAGGTTGTCATGGACCTAGACAAGGTTGCCGCAATGCTGCAGTGGCCGATGCAGTGATCCTTGTGGGAGGTGCACAACTTCTTGGGATTGACAGGGTATTATCACCATTTCTTATGCGACTACAATGAGCTTGCCAGACCATTGACCACTCTTCTCCGCAAAACCATAAATTCAGTTTTCTTCTAGCCTCCGGAGGTCGCCATGACGTTCACCACCCTTCGGCACACACTAATAGCCTCCCTGGTCGTTGCCATGTCTTACTTGCCCCAACCCTTTGTGGTCAAGTGTGATTTATCAAAGACGAGAATCCGCGCGATCCTTATGCAGAGTAGTCGTCTGATCGCCTTCTTCAGCCAGTCCTAGTCCTTCTCCGACACTGTCTGCTCTTGATCAGCCCATGAGAATGAGTTGATGGCACTCCTTGCTGCCCAACATTGGCGCCACACCTCATTTGCCGCCAGTGTATAATGTACACAAATCACCACAATTTGCTATGTCTTTTTGAGCAAGAAAATGTTGACTCACGCACAACAAGTTTGGATGGCAAGGCTTATGGGCTTTGACTCCTTTGTGTTGCCTTCAGGTAAAACCAACAAGGACGTTGATGCCTTGTCTCGCCTCGCCTGTCCAAGTCGGCTAAATTGGCGGCCATTTTTCGACCAGTGTGTCAAGAAGCTATTATCATTCAGAGTGAGCTGGAAACTGATTCGACACTACGACCCATTTTGAAGAGTGTGTGGACGTATCCTACTACCCCCCCCCCCCCCCCCCCCCCCCCCCCCCCCCCCCCGCACATACACCCTGTTTGGTGGTAGGCTGCACTATCGAAACCGACTCGTATGTCCATCCTCGATGTGCATCTCATGGTTTTTGACTGAGTTTCACATGACTCTGTTGGCGGGCCATGCTGACGCCATTCACACCTACGATCGCCTTGCTTCTGCCCTTTACTGCAAAGGTATGCTACGCCAGGTGGAGGATTTTGTGGTCGCATATTTGGTTTGTCAGCGCTCCAAGTATGACACCATTACCTGGAGGGCTTACTGCAGCTATTACCTGTTACCTTTCTTGATTCGGGATGATCTAGCTATGGATTTCATCAGCGTTTGCCTCGGTCCTCCAGTTATGACTGCATTCTCGTGGTAGTGGTGGATCGCTTATCCAATTATACACATTTTCTTCCTACTCCGACGTTCCTTTATGACACCTATTGTGCTGGAGTCTTTTATCTCGGATGTTGTGTGCCTGCACGGCTTTTCACGATCAATCATCAATGACCGGGACCGAATGTTCATGAGCACATTTTGATAGGAGCTGTTCAAATTCTAGAGCACACAATTACCGATGAGCTTGGCCTATCACCCCCAAACTGACGACCAGTCGGTCATGACCAACCACGTGATTGGAAGAACCTACAACACCTTTCATCATGCGACAGACATGACACTGTTCCAGACGGTTTATGGTCTCCCCCTTCTACTGTTCTACAACATTTACCCGACGAGTGCCTAGTTGAGGCACGAGTGTAATCATATTAATTTGTTTCGAAAATATTAATTTTGTTTCCAAATTAATTATGAGAAGCCCAAGTGTAATCATATTAATTTGTTTCCAAAATATATTTCCTAAAGTCTTTCTCCCAATGATTTTCATTAATTCAGAATAAACATTAAAAATCTTCTAACTTGATTTATTTCCGTCTTAACCTTTTGCGCCCTTAATTATTTAGAGCTTGCCTTTTCCGTCCTAGCCACTCAAAATTGTCGGACTATTTCTTCATGGTCTAGGCTGGGGATCAAATTAGTGAGCCGCAAACTTAAAACGATAACTAATGATCCAAAAAAATAGAAATATATAATATGCAAATGAAAAAAATTTAAATAACATACGCTTAACTGTATCATGTGTCATTGGATGCTACGAAGGGTGCATCAATTCTTTTAGGGTTGACATAACTCGATCCCAGTGAGAACTTGTAAAGACTGACAATAGAAAGATCTGGTCACCGTTGGTGCAACTCTGCGGTAATCCAAGAACTATCAATAATGTCTCGTCCCTGCCAAGAAAACGAATAGCGTTGGTACGTCCCGTGACGAGTGCAAAACTTTTGTACATCCAAAACCCGAGTTATCTCCTTAGTGGTAGGCTTCGACCTTGTGCTAAGTTGGGTGATATGTCTGAGGCTGTAGTTGGTGGATTTAGTTTGGAACTAGGTGGTTCTCCACAGAACAGTTTTTGATCATCCACATTAAATATCGGCGGAGTACCAAATTTAGCAGGCAGATCTAGGAAATCAGTGTTTTAAGCCTCTTGCCTAGGTTTACATGGGAGGGATGAGTATAGGTGTTGCCTTAATAAAATACCTTGGATTATTTATCTTATATTTTTAAAGAGAAATTCTGGCCGATTGTATACCAAAAGGATTTATGCAACCCAGAAAGATAAAATCCTAAATCGGATGTGAGAGATTGTAGGCTTCTGTTGGGAGATAGAATTTTGGAGAGGGAAATATTTTTTATTTCAACTTGAAATGGTATCAGCGTATATGCCTCCTATTTTAGATCAAAAGACCCTCAAACTATGTAAATAAAATTGGAAGTCCTTATGTAATTCAACCAAACCAAACGGTTACACCAAAATTTTGTAAAATTGATAAAAATGCAGTTAAATAATTAAGGTAATTCTCTACCTTTACAACATAATGCCTTTAACACTAAAAGGAGTGTTCGAATGTGTTGAAAAGGCTCAAAGCTTGTATGTATGGCTCAGATGATAAAATACAGGGAGAGAATACAAATATATAGGAAAGAGGAGAGAAGAATAAATCCTATACAAGATGTGGGACTAAAGAAGGATGAGAGAAAACAATAAAGAGGGCCAATAAATGGGCCCTTTACATGGGCTTTTCTAATACTCCCCCGCAAGCTGGAGCGTACAAGTCGTAGGCGCCAAGCTTGGATAGGCACTAGTAGAAGAGGGTACTTGGTAGAGCTTTGGTGAGGATATCTGCAACCTGTTCAGTACCCGGAACATGCTTGAGCTCGACCTTCTTCATGTGGATTTTCTCTCGGATGAAATGACAATCTACCTCAATATGCTTCGTTCTTTCGTGAAAGACCGGGTTCTTAGCAATATGTATAGCAGCTTGACTATCACATAGGAGGAGAGCTGGTGAAGATAGTCGAACACCAAGGTCGGTAAGGAGACTCTCAATCCATGTGAGTTCCGAGACCACAGTCGCCATTGCCCGGTATTCTGCTTCTGCTGAGGATCGAACAACCACTGCTTGATTCTTGCTCCGCCAAGTAATCAGGTGTCCTCCAAAATATGTGCAGAACCCGCTAGTAGATCGTCGATCATCGAGGGAGCCATCGTAGTCGGCATCATTGTACAACCCTGTGTCCGGCGAGCGGGTCCCACCAGGGAGGTTGAACAGGCCTGCCCCCGCGACTCGCACCCAAGCGGCAGGACGGGCTGAACGACTAAAGGGCTGGCCCGCTCCTGCCCATCTCAGGCGAGCGAGCTGGCAACCCGCAGCAAGCGAGCCGGACCCGAGCTGGCGACCCGCAGCAAGCGAGCCGGACCCGAGCTGGCAACCCGCAGCAAGCGAGCCGGACCCGAGCTGGCGACCCGCAGCAAGCGAGCCGGACCCGAGCTGGCGACCCGCAGCAAGCGAGCCGGACCCGAGCTGGCGACCCGCCGCAAGCGAGCCGGACCCGCGATTGGCGACCCGCCGCAAGCGATCCGGACCCCGAGCGCGACCTGACCGCCGATCCGCCCGGCAAAAGGCAGGCGGCTCGCCCATATCGGCTCGCACTCGCCCAGTGAGGGTAGGCGAGCCCCAGAGCCGGGTCGCACCCGCCTCCTGCGGGAGAACTGAAGGCGAGCTGACCGCCCGGGGGTGCGAATAGCTACTCAGAACAGCGGAGCCTCGCTGTTGGCAGGCCAGGTTGGACTGCGCATAGCTGTTCAGAACAGCGGAGTTTGGCTGTTGGCAGACCCATCCAGGGGTCTTTTGGTACTTCCAGGTCAGTCCTTTTGGTTATTGGCAGTTCAGATTCTGAAAATCTATAAATAAGACCCAAGGGGTACCTCAGAGGACACGCTTTCAGTGCCTCCTTGCTCTCATTTTCAAGTGTTCTCTGAGAGTACCTTAGCTCGGCTCTTGGCTAAGGAGGGGAAGCGCTCAGAGATCTTCCGGGTTTGTGGTGGGACCTCCCTGCCGAGCCCTTGGGTCTGTCTTTCCTTGTCTCTCTCGTTGTTTTCCTTGCAGGTGCGAAGTAGGCGCGAGACCACCCCTTCCCCAAGGGTCGAACTCCACAAGAGGCCGGTTTCCGGTTTCAACATTTTGGTGCGGTGAGCGTGGAAAGTGGTCAGCGCAGAAAAGCTTCGGCGAGCTCAATGACGGGAGGTCAAGGATCTGACAGGCAGAACTCGCCGCCCAACCCACCTCTCGCGACAGTGGGGATGTTTGAAGACTTCAGGAACGAGGTGCTGGATCTCGTCAAGATCGCACTCGGCGTGCGGGCCGAGTGTTCGACTCCGGCAGCCCAGATCGCAGCCGCCCCCTCTCTGGGCGAGGACGCTCCTGGCAGGCGAGCCGGGAAGGAAGTGGCTGAGGAAGGTCGGGGGAGCGAGCTCTCGGGGCGCGAGCTCTTCCCCGGCTCGGCAGGCCGAGGCCGATTCGGCGAGCTGGGTCCGCGTGACTCGCCGGCCCGCCAGGTGGGGGGAAGCAGCCCTTTTAGCGAGCTGGTCTCCTCAGCTCCAGTACCAGACGGGTTCAGAGAGCCCGAGATGACCTACTACACCGGGAAGGGAGACCCGGTTCAGCACGTCCAGTGGTTCGAAGACGTGGTCTCCATCCGTCAGATGTCGGACGGATTCAAGTGCCGTCTCTTCGCCATCACCCTCCGGGATAAGGCGAGGGAGTGGTTCCACCAGCTGCCGGCCAGTTCCATCTATTGCTTCGAGGACCTACGCCGAGGGTTCATGTTGAGGTTCACAACCGCAAAGAAGAGGAAGAAGGAGTCTGAGTCCCTGTTCCACATAAAGCAGGGGGTAAACGAGACGTTGGGGAGCTACGTCGATCGGTTCCAGGAGGAGGTTACCCAAGTTCAGGAGATGCCGGGCCACAGTCTGATGATGGCCTTCACACTGGGCCTGCAGCAGGGTTTCTTCCGCATGGAGCTGAAGAGGATTCCCCCCCTCTCCTACGAGGAGCTGATGGAGAGGGCGGCGAGAGAGGTCGACGGGGAAGCGTCGAACCCAGAATTTGCGAGAAAGTTGGCCAGGTGGGCGACTGAGGAGGAGAAGGAGTCGAGGGGAGGAAGAAGACAGGAAGAGAGGAGGGAGGAGCCCAGGCAGAGGGAGCAGAGGCAGCTCCAAGGACAGCAACCGGGATGGGGGCGTCAGGAGCCCGACCGTAGGCTGGGCTGGAGACCAGAGTGGCAGGGGCAGGGGCCACAGAGGGGATACTACGGGAGAGGCCACTATCAGGGGAGGCAGGACCAGTTCCACCCCCCAGGCTGGAGGCAGGGTCAGAGGCCGCGGCTCCCCGATCAGGAGGAGGCCATGGCCATAGCTCTGGGAGCAAGGAGAGGGGTCATGAGGAGGAGGAGAAGGGAGTTCAGGGTGGAACTGCCCTACTGCGACTTCCATCAGGAAGAGGGGCACGCAACGGCCACGTGCCCGGAATTCTTGGAGATGAGAGAGAACAGGGGGCGGCAGCAGCAGCAGGAGGAGGTGCGGCAGGAAGTGAGGATCGAGGAGGTCCTGCCTCGGACGGAGGAGGATCGCTGTGAAGACCGGGTGGATGTGGGGACCCGAGGAATGATCGGAGTGATCCACGGGGGAGTAGGGGTCGAGGCTTCCCGCAAGGCAAGTCTCCACACCATGTATCGGCGGAGCGTCGCCTCTACGTCCCAAACCCCGCCGCCAGAGGAGAGGATCACTTTCTCTAGAAGTGATATGCCGGACCACGAGGATCCGTTCTGTGATGCGTTGGTCATCAAGGCCGCCATCGAGAACTTCACTGTCTCTCGGATCCTAGTGGACAATGGGAGTTCCGTGAACGTCGTCTTCAAGAAGGCGTTTGACGCGATGCAGGTGGAAGCTAAGAGGGTGCTGGCCTCGGACGGGCCCTTGTTCGGGTTCTCGGGAGAGAGGAAGGAGGTAGAGGGAGGAGTCGGCCTCCACGTAACCCTGGGGGGGCAGTCCCGAAACTGCAAGTTCGTCATTGTGGACGCCCCCAGCAGCTACAGCGCAATCTTCGGGAGGCCCCTGATCAGTGCCTTCCGTTGCGTCCCCTCATCTTTCCATCAGTGCTTGAAGTTCAACGCTGAGGGGGCGCAGGTCAGGGTTAGGGGAGACCCTAAGGTGGCACGGGAATGCTACGTCACCGCGGTGAACACCATCTCTTGGCAGGAAGGGGCCGAGGAGATGGGGCGGAGGATGGAGGCAAACGAGCAGGGAGCCGGAGAGGTGGAGCTGGAGGTGAAGGGCTGCGCAGGAAAGGCGGGAGGAGGAGGTTTGGAGGAAGTGGTCGAAGTAAGGCCGTGGCAGGGGAGATGGAGGTAGAGGTCCCCGCTCAGGAGGAAGGGGATGCCGAGGGATGGGGGGAGCAGTCCAGACTGGAGGCCGCAGAGGAGGTGGTGGAGCTGGAAGTGCTCACCCGCGGAGGCAGGGTGGAGAAGATCCGCGTCAGCGGGGGGCTGACCCCGGAGGACCAGGGCAGGATGCTGGAGTGCATCCAGAAGAACGTGGACATCTTCGCCTGGAGCGCCGCGGAGATGCCGGGGGTTGACGCGGATGTGGCTTGCCACCGCCTCAACCTGGACCCGGGAACACGCCCCGTCCAGCAGAAGAAGAGATCCACGGCGGACAAGCTAGCGGAGCCCATCAGGGAGGAGGTGGCAAAACTTCTCAAAGCGGGCTTCGTGTCCGAAATTCAATACCCCGGCTGGGTCTCGAACGTTGTGATGGTCAAAAAGGGAGACGGCCGCTGGCGCCTGTGTATCGATTTTTCCCTTCTTAATAAAGCTTGTCCTAAGGATTGTTACCCCTTGCCTCGGATCGACGCGCTGGTTGACTCAGCCGTCGGTTTTTCTGTAATGAGTTTTTTAGATGCATTTTCAGGTTACCATCAGATCAGGATGCACCCCCCGGACATAAAGGATGTCTCATTCATCACAGGGGACGGCTGCTATTGCTACAAGATGATGCCGTTCGGGTTGAAGAACGCTGGTGCCACCTATCAAAAAATGATGGACAGGGTCTTCAAGGAGCAAAGGGGGAGAAACTTGGAGGTCTACGTGGACGACCTCATGATCAAGAGCCGAGACGTGGACTCCCACCTCCGGGACCTGGAGGAGACGTTCACCACCCTGCGCCGATACAAGATGCGGCTGAACCCCCTTAAGTGTGTTTTCGGGGCTAGCCGGGGGAAGTTCTTGGGGCATCTCCTCACCCCCGCGGGGGTCGAGCCGAATCCCGATAAGGTCAAGGCAATCTTGGAGTTGGGGTCCCCGCGGAATGCGAAGGAGGTCCAACGGTTGACGGGGAAGCTAGCAGGACTGAGCCGCTTCCTCTCTCGGGCAGGGGAGAAGTGCTCCCCCTTCTTCAAAACGCTGAGGGGGGGCCAGAGGTTCGAATGGACTAAGGAATGCGAGGAGGCGTTCCAGGCCCTCAAGGCGCAGCTAACACAGGCCCCGCTGCTCCAGGGGCCGAAGGAGGGTGAAGACTTGTTCCTATATCTCGGGGTCGGGGCAGAGGCCCTGAGCTCCGTCTTGGTTCGAGAAGAGGGGAAGAGACAGCTCCCTGTCTATTACGTCAGCCGGGTCCTGAGGAAGGCCGAACTCCGGTATCCGATCCTGGAGAAGCTCGCGTTCGCATTAATCATCTCGGCCCGGAGGCTACGGCCTTACTTCCAGGCGCACTCGATCCGAGTGGTGACAGACCATCCTCTCCGCAATATCTTCGAGGGGGTGGAGCACTCGGGCCGGCTGGCCAAGTGGTCGGTGGAGCTAAGCGAGTTCGATGTCTCCTTCGTGCCACGGCTCTCGATCAAAGCTCAAGCGATGGCCGACTTCCTGGCCGACTACGTGGTAGAAGTAGCAGAGGAGGAGCTCACTTGCCCGGCTCCTTGGAAGGTGAGGGTGGATGGAGCCTCAGGAAGGCATTCACTCGGGATAGGAGTGGTCCTGGAGAGCCCCAAGGGACTCAGATTGAGCAGACGGTGGTGGTACATTTCCCCATTACTAACAACCAGGCCGAGTACGAAGCAGTGATAGCGGGACTACGCCTGGCCAGAGAGTTGGGGGTGCTGGATGTGGAAGTTCTGACCGACTCCATGGTGGTGGCTTCCCAGATCAACGGGGAGTTCGAAGCAAGGGAGCCCGCTTTGAAGTTATACTTGGCCAAAGTGAAGGGGGTCATAGGGACCTTCCAGACCTTCTCCATCCAACACGTGCCAAGGGAAAAGAATGAACAGGCCGACCAACTGGCGAAGCATGGCCCCCGGATGGGGGGCACCATCACCGACCTGTTCCGCCCCTCCATCGAAGAGGGGGAGCTCATGGAGATCGATCAGCAGCCCTCGTGGATGGACCCGGTAATAGCTTTCCTCTCCACGGGAGAGTATCCGGAGGGAGTAGACAAGAAGAAGTTGAGGCACAAGTCCGCCTACTACCTCCTCAAAGACGGGCAACTATACAGAAAGACCCTTTCCGGATGCTGGCTCGCTGCGTGTCCGAGGGCGAGGCGCAGAGGATCTTGGAAGAAGTCCACTCCGGGGAGTGCGGGAGTCATTCCGGGAGTCGGACCCTGGAGGGGAGGATAGTCCGGCAGGGGTATTTCTGGCCCACCCTGGGCCGGGACGCCGCGGAGTTCGCAAGAAGATGTCATAAGTGCCAGCTATTTGCCCCCCTCCAACTACAGCCGGCCCAGCAACTCAAGAGCATCACGGCCCCCTGGCCCTTTGCAATCTGGGGAATGGATTTGGTCGGGCCGTTCCCCCAGGCTAGCGGCCAGAGAAGGTTCCTCCTGGTAATGATCGACTACTTCTCAAAGTGGATGGAGGTGAAGGCGTTGGCAAAGGTGACCTCCCAGGTAATCAGGAACTTCGTTTGGGGGGAGATCATCTGTCGCCATGGGCTGCCCCAGGCCATCGTCACAGACAACGGGCCTCAGTTCGCCAGCGCCGAGTTCACCAGTTTTTGCGAGCAGCTAGGGATCGACCTCAGATTCGCCTCGGTCCACCACCCCAGGAGCAACGGGCAGGTGGAGGCGGCGAACAAAATCATCGTCAATCTCCTCAAAAAGAAGGTGGAAAACCTGAGGGGGAGCTGGGTGGAGCAGCTCCCCGCCGTCCTTTGGGCCCTTAGAACCACCCCAAACACGGCCACGGGGGAGACCCCCTTCAAGCTCTCCCATGGGTGCGAGGCGGTGCTCCCCATAGAATTTGAAGTTCAAACGCCGCGGGTCGGAACGGCCAGGGAAGGCCGAGAGGAATGGCAAGCCGAGAATGGGGAGGAGCTGAGACTCTCCCTCGACATGGTAGAAGAGTTGAGGGATCTTTCGGCCGTCCGACAGGAGGAGGTCAAAAGGAGGATGGCGAAATACTTTGACAAGCATGTCAGGGTCAAGCAGTTCACGGAAGGGGACCTGGTACTGAAGAAGGTGGACGCGGCAGGGCGGTCAGCGCCTGTAGGGAAACTCAACCCCAGCTGGGAGGGGCCATTCATTGTGAAGGAAGTTTTGAAGTCGGGGGGCTATCGGCTCCAAAATGTAGAGGGCGAGGCCCTGAGTCTCACCTGGAGTGGAGACGACTTGAAGAGATTTTTTCCCTAATTTTCTGTAAACAACCTGATTTCTCATAATGAAGCTTTTCTTCTCCTCCCCCCCAGGAATGTCATATCTATGCTTGCTCAGAGAGTTGGAATGAACTTGGACCCCGAGAAGATCCCGCTGCCAGGCTCCCACCTAGCTGGCAGGGCCGGAAGTCACTCGGTGTCATCCCTAGCCTCGAGAAGATCCCGCTGCCAGGCTCCCACCTAGCTGGCAGGGCCGGAAGTCACTCGATGGAATGAACTTGGACCCCGAGAAGATCCCGCTGCCAGGCTCCCACCTAGCTGGCAGGGCCGGAAGTCACTCGGTGTCATCCCTAGCCTCGAGAAGATCCCGCTGCCAGGCTCCCACCTAGCTGGCAGGGCCGGAAGTCACTCGATGGGATGAACTTGGACCCCGAGAAGATCCCGCTGCCAGGCTCCCACCTAGCTGGCAGGGCCGGAAGTCACTCGGTGTCATCCCTAGCCTCGAGAAGATCCCGCTGCCAGGCTCCCACCTAGCTGGCAGGGCCGGAAGTCACTCGATGGGATGAATTGGACCCCGAGAAGATCCCGCTGCCAGGCTCCCACCTAGCTGGCAGAGCCGGAAGTCACTCGGTGTCATCCCTAGCCTCGAGAAGATCCCGCTGCCAGGCTCCCACCTAGCTGGCACGGCCGGAAGTCACTCGATGGAATGAACTTGGACCCCGAGAAGATCCCGCTGCCAGGCTCCCACCTAGCTGGCAGGGCCGGAAGTCACTCGGTGTCATCCCTAGCCTCGAGAAGATCCCGCTGCCAGGCTCCCACCTAGCTGGCAGGGCCGGAAGTCACTCGATGGAATGAACTTGGACCCCGAGAAGATCCCGCTGCCAGGCTCCCACCTAGCTGGCAGGGCCGGAAGTCACTCGGTGTCATCCCTAGCCTCGAGAAGATCCCGCTGCCAGGCTCCCACCTAGCTGGCAGGGCCGGAAGTCACTCGATGGAATGAACTTGGACCCCGAGAAGATCCCGCTGCCAGGCTCCCACCTAGCTGGCATGGTCGGAAGATCAGGCTCCCACCTAGCTGTCACTCGATCATCCCGCTGCCAGGCTCCCACCTAGCTGGCAGGGTCGGAAGTCACTCGGTGTCATCCCTAGCCTCGAGAAGATCCCGCTGCCAGGCTCCCACCTAGCTGGCAGGGCCGGAAGTCACTCGATGGAATGAACTTGGACCCCGAGAAGATCCCGCTGCCAGGCTCCCACCTAGCTGGCAGGGCCGGAAGTCACTCGGTGTCATCCCTAGCCTCGAGAAGATCCCGCTGCCAGGCTCCCACCTAGCTGGCAGGGCCGGAAGTCACTCGATGGAATGAACTTGGACCCCGAGAAGATCCCGCTGCCAGGCTCCCACCTAGCTGGCAGGGCCGGAAGTCACTCGGTGTCATCCCTAGCCTCGAGAAGATCCCGCTGCCAGGCTCCCACCTAGCTGGCAGGGCCGGAAGTCACTCGATGGAATGAACTTGGACCCCGAGAAGATCCCGCTGCCAGGCTCCCACCTAGCTGGCAGTGCCGGAAGTCACTCGGTGTCATCCCTAGCCTCGAGAAGATCCCGCTGCCAGGCTCCCACCTAGCTGGCAGGGCCGGAAGTCACTCGATGGAATGGATCTGGACCCCGAGAAGACCCCGCTGCCAGGCTCCCACCTAGCTGGCAGGGCCGGAAGTCACTCGGTGTCATCCCTAGCCTCGAGAAGATCCCGCTGCCAGGCTCCCACCTAGCTGGCAGGGCCGGAAGTCACTCGATGGAATGAACTTGGACCCCGGGAAGATCCTGCTGCCAGGCTCCCACCTAGCTGGCAGGGCCGGAAGTCACTCGGTGTCATCCCTAGCCTCGGGAAGATCCCGCTGCCAGGCTCCCACCTAGCTGGCAGGGCCGGAAATCACTCGATGGAATGATCCAGAAAGCAATGGCCTGCGACCTAGAGCAAATTGCGTTGTCAGACTCCCACCTAGCCGGCAAGGCCGGAAACTGCCCGAAAAGCGTGCGCAGCAGGACGGAATCGCAAGAGTTAGCCAGAAAAGAAGGAAAGGGTCTAGCATAGCCCCACCCTCAAGCCCCGGGAAAGGTGGTCGAGTAAACACAAAGGCCTGGGCGAGAGTCCACAGAGATTTAAGCATGCGGCCGAGGGGCGAGCCAGCTCACCTCGCTCGGCAGACGAGCAAGCTCGCCTCGCTCGGCAGACGAGCAAGCTCGCCTCGCTCGGCGGACGAACCAGCTCGCCTCGCTCGGAGGACGAGTCAGCTCGCCTCGTCAGAGCCGGGCCGCTGGGACGGGTCGCGCCGTCCGGCAATGACATCGCTAGAAAACAAGACAGGCGAGAAGTGTAAAAAGAACAGTGTGTAAAAGGAACAATAGACAGAAATATAGAGTATAAGCGCAACTCGCGCATACAACACAGACCAGATTTTTACACATAATGTTCATCTACAAGGCAGATTACAAAAAACACGAGACCTAGAAACCCTAAAGCGGCTGGAAGCTTCTGTCGCCGGGCTCCGGCACGGGGAGGAACAGCGCCGGCACCACGTCTTTGGCCGAGAGTCCCGCTGCCTCGCTCGTAAGCAGATCCGCGCGCCTCAGCGTCTGCATCGTGTATCTCGCTGCGCTGGCCGCGTTCTTCTGCATTAGCACTTCCAGGTCGTAGTCGGAGAGGTGCTCGCGCGGGCAGACCCCGCTGGCCGGAGGAGGGACAGCGGCAGCGGCCTCCAGCTCGCGTACCCGGGCCTCCAGCGCCGCCTTCTCCTGGCGAAGGGTGGCAATCTCGGCGCCCATCCGGCTCGCCGTCGCCGCGTCCTGAAAAACGGAATAGGAATCATCATAAGCTGCGTTCGCAAGAAGAAGAGATTAGCTCCGGTTGAGAGCGTACCACCCCGCCCAGATATTGCGCGAGGGTCTCCTCGGCGGCGGCGGCTCGCCCTCTCTGAAGATCCGCGTCCTCCCGAGCGAGCTTCCGGGCCTCTTCCTTCTCCTCCGCCATCTTTTGGATGGACGCGGCGTTCCGCTCCACCTGGGTACAGCGTCGCCCCACCATGTGCGCCAGCTCCAGGCCGCGCAGCTGGGCCCGCGCGCTCTCATGGATCAGCACCCGTGTCTCCTCCTTGTCGAATATGGCGGCGTCTTCGCGCGAGTACAACCCAAAGGAGAAGCTGTACGCCTCCCCGCCGATTGTGTCCTGTTCCATCCAGCTCGGCAGCAGGGTCGAGATCGTTGCGCGATTCGACTCCTTGTCCCAAGCCAGGAGCGGGACGCCGAGCTCGTCCAGGTACCTCTCGCCGTAGCCGAAGTTCCGATGCCCTCTCGGCACCGGCTCCGCAGCGGCTCCAGACCCGCCCGGCGGCGCGGAGGTGCCCGCCGCCCCGACCGGGGAATCGCTGGTCGAAACAACCAGCGGGGGCGAGGGGGCCTCAGTCGGCAAGACCGCGGGGGCCTTGCCCTTTCTTTGGCCTGAGGATGGTTGCTGATCCGCGGTCTTCGCCGACTTCGGCGGAGGCGCTGACTGCCCGCCGCCCGGTCGCTTCTTGGCCGGGACCGATGAGATGTCGCGCTGAGCGGCATCCGCGGCCTGGGCGCGGGCGAGAACCCCGGGGGGAATCCGGGCGCTTTCGTAAGGAGGATGAAGGGGAATGTCGCGTTCGCCTGCGAAGAAGGGAAGGTGAGATGAAAGAAGAGTGGGAAAGTAAGGACTAATGGAGACGAGTAGCAAACCTCCCCCCGGCGGGACAACCGCGAGATCGTCAAGGTGGCGGCGCAGGAACGCGACCTCGAAGTTCTTCCCGACGAAGAACGCGAACAGGTCGGCTTCATGGCCGCCTAGGTTGGGTGGCCGGTAGCTCGCCTCGCTGAGCTGCACCGGCGAGAAGGGCACGTTGCCGAAGTCCCCCTTGACGAACAGGAACTTCTTCAGCCAGTTGTGGCTCTTGTTGACAGTCTCCCGCACCTTGAGATGGGCGCTGGAGAAGTAGGCCGTCCCGTCTCGGTTCGCCCTGAAAGAGAACAGCTTCCGGAATACTGCGAGGCTGAACTCCACCCGCTCCTCTCGCAAGAAGCAGGCGAACCCCATCATGACGGCGATGGAGTTCGGAGTCATCTGGCCCAGGACGACCCCGAAGTATTTGAGCACCTGGCGCACCTCGGGCCACAGGGGAAGTCGCAGGCCCACCTCGAAGTGAGCGAGGGGGATGGCGAGTTCATCCCCAAATAGGTCGTTGATCTTCTCCCTCTCATCAGGTCGCCTCGCAGAAAACCCGGCCGGGATGTGGTCGCCTAGAGCTTCCAAGTATTCGCGCTCTGTGATGACGGCGCGAGGGAAATCGTGCTCGGAGAAGGTCCAAACGCATTTGCTTCGGCCGTCCGCGTCGCCGCCGCCTCCGCCCATCCCCGTTGATTCGCCGCCGAACGCGAGACAAAAAGCCGGGAGGCGAGCTAGAATCGCACTTCGCGAGAAAAGGGGAAGCGAGAAGACGTTTTGGAGTCGGTGAAGAAATGAGGGCCGGCAGGACCTATTTATAGGAAAAGAGAAGGGGCGGGAAACTTCCCGCCAAAAGATGGGGTGCGGATAGCAAAAATTAATCCGACGGTTCGACTTCCCGCGCGCGAGCACACCTCAAAGGTCGAGCCGGCACGGTTCTCGCCCGGCTGCAGCCGCGGGAGACCGGTGCGGGCGAACCAACCCCAACCCGCACCCGCACGGCGTGCCGCGCGAGACGGGAGATTCCCCGTCTAGCGAGCTCCTCGGCTCGCCCCCGCCCCGATCAGCGCGAAGAGAAGAATGGACCTTTCCCCCTAACCCGCACACAGAAGACCAAAGAAGAGCAGCGCAACAATTTCAATACATCCCAGCAACAAAATAGTTAGGCCCATAGGCAGGCTAAAAGAGTCGCAAGCAATTACAAATACAAATACAAGATAAATTCGAGATGACGGTAACCCCGCGGTATCACGCGAGCGAGGGGCAAACAACTGGGTCAGTACTCGACCCACTTCCACCTGTGCCGCCTCTTCGTTCCCGCCCGAGGCGGCACGCGGGGATCGTGGTAATCGCGAACCGCCACCAGCTCCCGCTGAGCCCGGCCGACCTGCTCCACGGCGCTCTTAAGATGCCCCTCGGCTCGCGTTATATGCACGCCCGGCGAGGTGACGTCGTCGTCTTCCGCTTCACGCCGAGGGCCCTCCAAGGCCGCGAGCCGGGCATCGGTCTCGGCCTTGTCGCCTTCGATCCTCCTTATGGCCTCCTGCAGCAGCATTGTGTGTTTCTGGAATAGCCGCGTCACCTGCCTCTTCATCCCCGCCGCATCGTTCGGGTCGCCCAGATAGTCAGATACACTGTCCACGTCAGGCGGGGGCGAGTACCCTTCGCTCATCTCGGTCTCAGGCGAGGCCCTGCGAAAGCCTGCGAGCGGGGAGGGGTCAGAATGAGCGAGCAAGAGGCAAAGTCAACGATAAAAACCAGCTCACCAGGGGTGGGCACATCGCCCGCACCGACAGATGGGCGGGAAGAGCCCGGCCGATCCCGAAAGTCCCCTCCCTCGAGGGTCTCAAGAGATTTCCCCAGCCCATGGGAGACCGCTGGACGGGGAGTTTCCGGAGGTGGGCGATCCGGACCTGGGGAACTCGCGATCTTCTCAGGCGATGGAGGCGGAGGACGATCCTCTCCCCGGTTCTCCACCTCCTCACAGAGAATTACCTGCAAAACAGGGAGTCAGACGAATAGCGATAATCGGCGGAAGGCCACGCACCCCGGGGACTACCTCAGCACCCGCCGCCGAGCTGGAGGCCGGGCAGTCGCCCGCCAGAGAACGCTTAACGATCTTTCCCTTCGCCGGCCTGAAGAGGGGGCCGGAGGATCCGCGAGCTAGCCATGGGGCGGCCTCACGGGCCTCCTCCTGAGTCTGCAGGACCGCTGCCGCTAGGCGAGCTCGCACTTCTTCGCTAACCGGCATCGAGGAACAAAAGTCTGCTCAGAGAAAATAAAGGGATTTGGGGGGCCTCCTACAGGGGTCAGCGGTATGTATTTATAGCAGAACAGTGGGCCCCCACCAGAAGATTCCCTGCCAGCTCAGCACAGGGGCTCGCCGAACACGCGGGTTGGATGGTTCTTTCCGAGCTTGGTTCAAGCTCAAAAAGAGCGGGGATTGTGTACAACCCTGTGTCCGGCGAGCGGGTCCCACCAGGGAGGTTGAACAGGCCTGCCCCCGCGACTCGCACCCAAGCGGCAGGACGGGCTGAACGACTAAAGGGCTGGCCCGCTCCTGCCCATCTCAGGCGAGCGAGCTGGCAACCCGCAGCAAGCGAGCCGGACCCGAGCTGGCGACCCGCAGCAAGCGAGCCGCACCCGAGCTGGCAACCCGCAGCAAGCGAGCCGGACCCGAGCTGGCAACCCGCAGCAAGCGAGCCGGACCCGAGCTGGCGACCCGCAGCAAGCGAGCCGGACCCGAGCTGGCGACCCGCCGCAAGCGAGCCGGACCCGCGATTGGCGACCCGCCGCAAGCGATCCGGACCCCGAGCGCGACCTGACCGCCGATCCGCCCGGCAAAAGGCAGGCGGCTCGCCCATATCGGCTCGCACTCGCCCAGTGAGGGTAGGCGAGCCCCAGAGCCGGGTCGCACCCGCCTCCTGCAGGAGAACTGAAGGCGAGCTGACCGCCCGGGGGTGCGAATAGCTACTCAGAACAGCGGAGCCTCGCTGTTGGCAGGCCAGGTTGGACTGCGCATAGCTGTTCAGAACATCGGAGTTTGGCTGTTGGCAGACCCATCCAGGGGTCTTTTGGTACTTCCAGGTCAGTCCTTTTGGTTATTGGCAGTTCAGATTCTGAAAATCTATAAATAAGACCCAAGGGGTACCTCAGAGGACACGCTTTCAGTGCCTCCTTGCTCTCATTTTCAAGTGTTCTCTGAGAGTACCTTAGCTCGGCTCTTGGCTAAGGAGGGGAAGCGCTCAGAGATCTTCCGGGTTTGTGGTGGGACCTCCCTGCCGAGCCCTTGGGTCTGTCTTTCCTTGTCTCTCTCGTTGTTTTCCTTGCAGGTGCGAAGTAGGCGCGAGACCACCCCTTCCCCAAGGGTCGAACTCCACAAGAGGCCGGTTTCCGGTTTCAACAATCATAGTATGCCACTACTGTAGGAATAGAAGATGAGGTTTTGTACACAAGGCCTTGACTGAGGGCTGTCTTGAGATATCTGAGAATGCGTTCTACAGCTTGAAGATGACAACTTCGAGGAGAATGCATATAGTGACTAACAAGTCCCACAGCGAAAGATATATCAGGTCTTGTTACTGTTAGGTATATAAGTTTCCCAACTAGACGACGGTAATACTCTTGATTTTGTAGAAGAGAATCAGAATCTGAGCCCTGAGCACACAGTTTGTGATTAGCATCCATGTGAGTGTTTACCGGTTTGCAGCCAGAATAGCCTGCATCATGAAGAAGATCCAGACAATATTTGCGCTGAGGGAGAACCAGATCATCGGGCCTTCTTGCCACTTCCAGACCTAGGAAGTACCGAAGGGGTCCCATATCCTTAGTTTGGAAGACGGAGCTTAGATGTTGCTTAACAGCCTGTATGTTGTCCAAGTCGTTTCCAGTAATAATGATGTCGTCGACATATACCAATAGGAGGACCGTACCCGGTGGCAAGTAAACAACGAGAAGTCGGCCGAACTTCGAGTGAAGTCAATTGTCCGAAGAGCTTTGCTGAACTTGTCGAACCATGCCCGAGGTGATTGTTTGAGACCATATAACGATTTGAGAAGATGACAAACCATACGCTCCCCCGTGGTCTCAAACCCGGGAGGTTGTTGCATGTAAACCGTTTCCTGAAGGTCGCCATTCAGAAAAGCATTCTTGACGTCTAGTTGGAAGAGGGGCCATTGGCGATGGACAGCTACGGAGATGAGAATGCGGACTGTGTTGAGCTTAGCGACCGGAGCGAAAGTCTCATCGTAGTCGAGACCCTGTTGCTGGGTGAAGCCACGAGCAACTAGACGAGCCTTGAGTCGATCAATGGTCCCATCAGGCGCATGTTTGATGACAAACACCCATTTACACCCAACGAGTTTCTGGCCGGGAGGAAGTGGCACCAGGGTCCAAGTCTGGTTGGCCCAAAGAGCCTCCATCTCGTCTTCCATGGCAGCGCGCCACCCAGGATGTTGAAGAACATCATGTACAGAGGTAGGAATAGAGACCAAGGATAGTGAAGTAACCAAGGTCTGAAGCGGTGGAGAGAGGCGATGTAGAGAAACATAGTTAGCCATTGGATGAGCCGTAGAAGCCGGCACCGGAGCAGCAGAACACGGAGAACCCGAGGTCGAAGCCGACTGCATAGGGGCAACGGGAGGAGGAGGGCGGCGAGTGTAGACCCGAATGACGGGCGGCCGAGGAGGGTCAATAGTGGGAGGGGGCGGAGGTAGGGTGGGAGGCGAGTGGACAGGGATCACCGACCGTGGGAGGGAGGGTGGTTGAGTGGGTGGGGGTAGAAGTGGTGGTAAAGGAGGGAAGAAGGGTTGATCCTCCCGGAAAGTAACATCAGCAGAGACAGAGACTTTCCGGGTGGCTGGAGAATAACAGACATAACCCTTTTGGGTGCGGGAGTAGCCGACGAAAATGTGTTTGGCCGCACGGGGATCGAGTTTGTCGATAGTGGGGGCCAGGGTATGGACAAAACATGTACAACCAAAAACCCTGGGTGGGAGAGGAAAGGCGGGTGCATAGGGAAAAAGGAGGATGAAGGGGGAAGCATGCTGGAGAACCGGGGAGGGGAGACAGTTGATAAGAAAACACGCAGTGGAGACCGCAAAGTTCCAGAAGATTTTGGGAACATTCATGTGCAGCATGAGGGAGCGAGCAACATCGAGAAGGTGACGGTTCTTCCGTTCGGCGACCCCGTTTTATTGAAGGGTGTAGGGACATGAGGTCTGATGAATAATACCGAAGTCGGCGCAGAGAGTAGCAAACTCGTGGCTAGTGTACTCCCTGGCATTATCTGAGCGGAATTGTTTGATAGTAGTAGAGAACTGCGTACGAGTCTCGATCACAAAAGCCCGAAAGACCCGAGGAAGCTCAGAGCGATCATGAAGGAGATACAACCAGGTGTTGCGAGAGTAATCGTCAATAAATGTTATAAAATAACGATAACCAGAGATGCTGGGAATCTTATACGGTCCCCAAATATCTGAATGGATTAGATCAAAAGGAGCAGAGCTCCGAGTACAATGTGCGGGATAAGAAGAACGTGGCTGTTTGCCAAGAATACATGAATTACATTTAAAAGCAGGAAGGGAGACGTCAGGAAGCGCCTTCTGGAGGATAGGTAGAGGGGCGTGCCCAATACGACAATGCCAGTCAGGGGAGGAGACAGAGGATAGGGCGGTAGAAGAGACATCGAGGAGGTAGAGCCCGTTCTGCAGTCGACCCCTACCAATGGTAATCTGCGTCTGCCGATCCTGTATCAAAAAACCAGAAGAGGTGAAGGTGATAAAACAGTTCATATCAGTAGTAAGACGGCCAACAGAGAGTAAATTAAAGGGTGAGGCCGGCACATAAAAGGCAGAGCGAAGAGAGAGAGAGAGGGGTGAAGAAAGAGATCAGCACAGCCGGAGACCGGAACACGTGCACCGTTGGCCACAGTAATAGACGGGGGATGAGGAGCATCCGAGAACCGTGGTGGCAGCAGAGAGGTAATGTGGTGGGTGGCGCCCGAGTCCAGGATCCAATGAGAACCAGAGGAGAGACAGGCAGTACCTGTAATGGAGGAGGAGGCAATACCTGCAGGAGAGGTGGAGGCAACTGAAGCAGATGGAGGGTTGAGGAACCCCTGAAGTTGTTGAAGCTGAAGGCGAAGAGCCTCAAGGTCAGTACCAGTGGGTGGAGAGCTATCAGTAACAGCAGCAGTAGGTGGGCGAGGAGGGTAGCTGTGTTTCTTGTGACAGACCGCTTCAGTGTAGCCATCCCGGCCGCAGAAGGTGCACTTGGGCCGACCGCGACCACCACGGCCCCGGCCGCGGGAGCCCGTACGTCCACCCCGAGGAAGAGATGGTGGGGGAAGTAAGGGAGGAAGGGCCTGTTGAAGAAGAGCCGGCGAGGGTGGTGCAGAAGCCTCCGGTGGAGGTGGTACGCGGAGTAACATAAAGCAAACATCAGAGAAGGAAGGGGTAGCAGGTGATGCCAGGACCTGGGCCCGGATACTGTGAAGGTGCGGCGGGACTCGAGCCATAATCATAGCAATACAGACCGCCTCCTTCTGGGCGCGTTGAAGAGCGAGATCAGTAGTAGGGGGCTGGTGCTGAATCCAGGCCTCCGTGAGAGTTTTAGCCCGAGCCACAAAGGAGGTCATGTCCATAGCTGTGCCGAGATCCAGAGCTTGAAGAGCGGTGATGATGTCAAACAGGTGTTGAAGACTGTCCTTGCCCGAGTACAAGGAATGGAGTTCATCCCACGTTGCTTTGGAGGTCTCATGATACATAATCATCTGGTACGGCTCACCCTCCACCGAGTTCAGGAGCCAGGTCTGGACACGACCGTCATTCCGTAGCCAGTCATCAGTAGGAGGAGTAGGAGGTCCCTGGGTAAGGTGACGAGCAAGGCCCTTGGCTTGCAAGACCCGCCGGACGGAGTGAACCCAGGGGATGAAATTCGACTTGCCGGAGAGGGAAAGAGTAGTAATCCGAAGCTCATCGCGGAGTTCGGGAGGAGGAGCCACGGGGGCCGCCGGGGGTTGAGCGGTGGTGGAGTCACTAGAGGACATGGCGACCTGGAGGAGAGGAGGCGCAGACAGAACCAGCGGACTGATGCACAACAGAAGACAGGCCGCAGCGAGTACAAACACGTGCGGCAAGGAGCGGGCTGGAGGATGGCGCGGCGAGCTAAAGGATGTCGCGGAGGATAGGAACAGACCGCAGAGTATTGGAGTCGGGCAAGGAGAGCAGAGACAGGCCGCAGCGGGTAGAGAGAGGCCGCAACGGTCAGAGATAGGCCGCGCGCAGAGAGACAGGCCGCAGCGGACAGAGAGAGGCCGCAGCGGTCAGAGAAACAGGCCGCAGCGAGCAGAGAAAGTCCTCGCGAGCAGAGACAGGCCGCGCTCAGAGAAGGCCGCAGTGGGTAGACACATGCCGCGCGGATAGAGAGGGAAATGCCGGAGGAGACCGCGACCAAGATGCAGGTGAGAGAGGAACAACCCGCACGGTCAGGCGGACCCGAGAACGGAGGAGAAGAAACCCGCGAGGAGAGAGACGCGAGCGGATAGAGAGGAGACCGCAGCGACCAACAAGAACCCGCAGAGGAGGCAGGCCGCAGGAGGCCGGGCGGGTAGCGAGGAGAAGAGAGCAGAAGGGGCAGGCCGCATCGAACCGGAGAAAGCCGCAGCAAGCGAGGGAGTCCGCTGCGAGCAGGCAACGAGAGGGGCAATCCGCAGCGCGGGAGAACAGGACGCGAGAGAGAGAGAGAGCGGTCTGGAGGAGAGAGAGGGAGGGTGGACCCACGAAGAAGAAGATGGAGGGAAGGCTATAAAGACGGAGGGGAGGGGTGGAACCACGGGAAGAGGAGTTCAAGGGAGAGGAGCGGAGCGGACAGACCGGCAGGCCGCAGGAGGCCGAGCGGGTAGCGGACAGAAACAGTCCGGGCGGGTTGAGAAAGACAGTCCGCTCAATTCGAACCTGGCTCTGATACCATGTTGAAAAGGTTCAAAGCTTGTATGTATTGCTCAGATGATAAAATACAGGGAGAGAATACAAATATATAGGAAAGAGGAGAGAAGAATAAATCCTATACAAGATGTGGGACTAAAGAAGGATGAGAGAAAACAATAAAGAGGGCCAATAAATGGGCCCATTTACATGGGCTTTTCTAATAGAATGGAATCACTGGATGAGAAAGCAGACATGTAAAATTAGTAAACATGAACAACAATGTTTGTGGGTTTAAAAACTAGTTAAAAGCAACTCAACTAGAAGAGTGCTCCTCTGCTCCTTTAGGGGGATTCTAACTAGCAACATCTGTGACATATTCCACCCCCTCACTAGACTGCTACTCAGTAATCTGGCTACAACCTTACGCAAACACTGATTTTAATGCAATTTAATGCATAATGCTTTCTTGATCTCTTGATTTTTTTTCATAGAAATGCCTGATAAGTTCCAATATTTTGAATGCTTTTAGAAGATTCTAGACCTTATGCAAACTCATATTTCATTAAAATGAAAAAATCTGAACCCATTATTTTGATTTGCATTTTACTTTCTGGTCCTTAATTTGGAATTTATTTGGTATTTTGCAGGCAATTATCAAGCCACAGTATGTTGATCACATCCCTAAAGCTGTCCAAGGAAATGTTGGGCAAGTGCTTGACCAGAAGGATGAGAGAGACAAAAAAACTGAGTTATGTGCTGATCTGGAATTGAATCAAGTTATTGACCGTAATGTTGGAGATTTATCTGGCGGAGAGTTGCAGAGATTTGCTATTGCTGTGGTTGCCGTGCAAAATGCGGAGATATACATGTTTGACGAACCATCCAGCTATCTTGACGTCAGGCAAAGGCTTAAAGCTGCACAAGTCGTTCGATCTTTGCTTAGACCAAACAGGTGACAAATATCTCTGTGGGTTTGTTTGTTTGGATGGAATTAGAGTTTTGAAATTGAAATTAGACGTCTAATTCCAATGAAAATGGACCTCCAATTTTATTTTCAGGGCCTTAATTCCATTGAATGATATATGATTTTGATCTTGAAAACTATCAAATGATAACTCATGCTCCTCTGTTCTCAGCTATGTGATTGTCGTCGAACACGATCTAAGTGTCCTAGATTACTTATCAGATTTCATTTGTTGCTTATATGGGAAGCCAGGTGCTTATGGGGTTGTTACCTTACCCTTTTCTGTGAGGGAAGGTATTAACATTTTCTTGGCTGGTTTTGTCCCAACAGAGAATCTGCGTTTCAGGGACGAATCACTTACATTTAAGGTAAGGTAACTGATTCTGACATTATTGCGAATCACTTACATTTTAGGGGTTAATCTCCAAATTCTGACACATTGTCTCTCAGGTTGCGGAAACTCCTCAGGAGAGTGCTGAGGAGATTCAATCATATCAGCGTTATAGATACCCCACCATGGTTAAAGTGCAAGGTAATTTCAAGCTTTATGTGATGGAGGGAGAATTTACTGACTCCCAGATCATTGTGATGCTTGGCGAGAATGGAACTGGGAAGACGACGTTCATCCGCATGCTGGTATGCTTATTTTTTGTATTTTTTTTTCTAATTTTTTTATTTGGTATCTGACTTCTGAGTATGGATGTTTTGGTCGTGGATTCTTGCTTGATGACTGCTGTTTCACTAGTCCATGCCAAAACTATTGCTATATAGCTACTTTACCTTCACGGTATGCTTACTGGTATGTTGACATGATATGAAAAAT
Organism: Platanthera guangdongensis; assembly: GCA_039583875.1. Classification (NCBI taxonomy): domain Eukaryota; kingdom Viridiplantae; phylum Streptophyta; class Magnoliopsida; order Asparagales; family Orchidaceae; genus Platanthera; species Platanthera guangdongensis. Next base: position 6,728,613 of record CM077153.1, on the reverse strand, counting down.
CTTTATAATTATCGATCATGACAAGCACAAGTAAATAGTTTACAATTTATATCACGTTGAAAAGGTATGTATTTAACTAACAATCATATTTTGAGACATCGAATTTAGGATAGCAATGACAATGCTTTACCGGCTTACACCATTGACTATTTTCGCTACAAACAACCATATTCCCCTACCCATAATTGTTCCAATAAATAATTGCACATCCTTCTGGGCACCAAAGACGAAGACATGACCGTTGTTGATTTTGAATCCCTGGAGCATGATGATGGTTACACTTGACTCGATCTTGATGACAAGTTATATTTTTAGACAGAATGCATTGATACACTCACACACTTTATGTATTTTTCCTTCTCAGTAGCATTTTGGTTGTCACGCAAGTCCTGTTCCTTCTCCATGTAACTTAGTATAATGCAAGTTCTAGGATATGTTGGATTATTTGAGCCTCTTTTGGTGGGGATGTTCTATAGAGCAACTAACCCTTGTGAATTAGACAAGCGCATGTCTCATTTATGGTATATATCTTGCATTTTCGCAATATTAGTGAAGTTCTACATCTGTCATTCATCTTTATACCCTCAGTTCGTATTAAGAATAGTTGTGTGGTGAACAAAGAATTTACCTGACATTATATATATCTTTAATATTTAGTATTGAAAAGCTTGCACTATATTTAAACAATGTACCGTAGTTTATTCTTTTGTCAATGACAGTTTTAATCAACGAGATATCTACTACGTTGAGTGAAAAGTTTGGAACGATGGGGAACTATTTAGCACCTTTTTGTGGTGAAGGCGATATCAATAGTTATGAATTCTTCTTATTGGAAGATAAAGAGATATAGATGGGATATAAATTGTAATCTGCAAGTTAAGATTGAATGGTTAGAATGGTGAAAGCACCTCGAGTTTACTATGCTATAACCGGATTTCATGGGCGCTTTGATGTAAATTGCTTTTGAGGAGATATTGTTGGATTAGTGTTGGCTAGTAAATTCTTTTGCTGATTGTACAACCCCGTGTTCGCTGAGTGGGCCCGCCAGGCCTGGCGAGCGGACCAAGGCACTCTGCCCGCACCAGAACAGCATGCGGGCAGGCACCGGGTGGCCAGCTCGCTCTCACCCTAAGTTATCAAAGGCGCAAGACGGACCGAGGCGCAAAGGGCCCCTGGAGCCTAGGCGCAAGGCGCAAGGCGCAGGCGCGCGCCCGAGGCACGTGAGGCGCAAAATTGAGGGAAAAAGAAATTGAGCGAATTGGACGCCCAATTCGCTGAAATTGTGCGAATTCGCGGAATTTCAGCGAATTGGGCGCCCAGTTTGCTCAATTTCAGCGAATTGGGCGCCCAATTTGCTCAATTTCAGCGAATTGGGCGCCCAATTTGCTCAATTTCAGCGAATTGGACGCCCAATTTGCTCAATTTCAGCGAATTGGGAGCCCAAGTGCGCCTAGGGGGTTCCTCGGGTGCGTCTAAGATCATGTTTTTGCCCATATCAATTTTTTTAAAAAAAATACCTTGAAAGGCCCGGGCGCGCCTGGGAGCCTGTAAGGCGCGCGCCTGGGCGCGCCTGAGGAGCGCCTGAGGCACATCACCCGCCTCAGCTGTGCTGAGGCGCGACAGGCTGCTCCTGGGGAGCCCGGCGCCTCAGGCGCGCCTAGGCGCTCGCCTTGACAACTATGCTCTCACCAAAGCCAGACGGGCGAGCCGCGCGAGCTGGCCCCTCCCCCGCACTCGCCTGGAGTTCGTCGAGTAGAGGCTTGAGCTTGGCAATTCGTCGAGCAGAGGTTATAGCTCGGCATTCGTCGAGCAGAGGTTTGAGCTCGGCATTCGTCGAGCAGAGGTTTGAGCTCGGCATACTTTGTGCTAATATTCGGGGTTGAGCTCGACGAGCCCAGATCAGTGAGCCCCCTCTGGAGTTCTCGTAGCGACAATCTGAGACCGGCCTGCCCGCTCTCCTATAGGCGACCTGGCCGCCAACCCGCCTCGGAGCAAACATTGGCGGGTCGCGGGGGCCTGGCTCGCGCTCGCCCAAGGGGAAAAGGCGAGTCGCGGGAGCCAGGTCGCACCCGCGCCGTGGGGGTAAAGAGCTGTGACGAGCCGACCTCCCAACTCTTGGGACCTGCCCGGTGGGGCCCAGAGACAAAATTACCTGGGTGCCCATCCCACGGGTGCGAATAGCTTGTTAGAACAGCGGAGTTACGCTGTTGGCAGACCTAGCTGGGCTGCACATAGCTGTTCAAAACAACGGAGGTTGGCTATTTGCAGTCCGTTTTCAGAAAAATATAAATAAGACCAAAGGGGCACCTCAGAAGCCATGCTTATCAGCATTCAGATCTTTTTGTGCTTTCTGAGGTAGCCTTAGCTCGGCCTTTGGCTGAGGGGAAGCGCTCTAAGATCTTCTGGGTGTGTGGTGGGTCCTCCCGCCGAGCCCTTGGGTTGGTTTCCATCTCTCTTGTTGTTTGGTTTGCAAGAGAGAAGTAAGTGTGCGATCACCCCTTCCCGAACTCCACTAGGAACCGAGTTTTCGGTTTCAAAATTTAGGTGCGGTGAGCGTGGAGAGTGGTCAGCACAAAAAATCTTTAACAAGCTAGATGACAGGAGGAGAAGTACAAGGCTCGGACAGGTCCGACTCGCCGCCCCCGCCACCTTTGGCCACGATGGGGATGTTCGAAGATTTCAAGCAGGAGGTACTCAGCCTCGTCAAGTTCGCACTCGGCGCGCGGGCCGAGTGCTCGACTCCAGCTATTCCAATCGCTGCCGCCCCGTCTCTGGGCGAGGACGCTCCCGGCAGGAGAGCTGGGAAGGAGGTCGCCGAAGAAGGAAGGGGATGCGAGCTCCCCGGGAGCGTGCTTTTCCCCGGCTTGGCAAGCGGACGCCGGTTCGGCGACATGGGCACGCGTGATCCTCCGACTCGCCCGACAGGGGGAGGCAGCCCCTTTAGCGAGCTAGTCTCTTCCGCACCAGTTCCAGAGGGGTTCAGGGAACCCGAAATGTCTTACTACACCGGGAAGGGAGACCCGGTCCAGCACGTCCAGTGGTTCGAGGACGTGGTCTCGATCCGGCAGATGTCGGATGGGTTCAAGTGTCGGCTCTTCGCCATCACCCTCAAGGAGAAGGCGAGGGAGTGGTTTCACCAACTGCCGGCCAGCTCCATTTACTGCTTCGAGGACCTGCGCCGAGGGTTTATGTTAAGGTCACCACCTCCAAGAGGAGGAAGAAGGAGTCGGAGTCCCTGTTCCACATCAAGCAGGAGGTGAACGAGACCTTGTGGAGATATGTTGACTAGTTCCAGGAGGAGGTCACCTAGGTCCAGGAGATGTCAGACCCATAGCCTGATGATGGCTTTCACCCTGGGGTTGCAACAAGGTTTCTTCAGGATGGACCTGAAGAGAGTGTCCCCCTCTCCTACGAAGAGCTGATGGACAGGGCGTCGAGAGAAGTTGACGGGGAGGCGTCAAATCCGGAGTTCGCCCGGAAGTTGGCCAGGTGGGCCACAGAGGAGCCGAGAGGCGGCAGAGGACAGGAGGAGAGGAGAGCTGAGTCCTGGCAGAGGGAGCAGCGACAACTGCAGCAGCAGCCCAGGTGGGGGCGTCAGGAGCCGGGCCGTCGGCTGGGCTGGAGGCCCGAGTTGCAAGATCAGGGGCCACAAAGAGGTTACCACGGAAGGGACAACCGCCAGGGGGGCCAGGATCAGTTCCATCCCCCAGGTTGGAGGCAGGCCCAGAGACCTCCCCTCCCCGACCAGAATCAGGCTATGTCCATAGCCATGAGGGAGAGGAGGAGAGCAGCGCGGAGGAGGAGAGAAGTCAGGGTGGAGCTGCCCTACTGCGACTTCCACCAGGAAGAGGGGCACGCCACGACCACGTGCCCAGAGTTTCTCGAGATGAGAGGAAACAGGGGGCAATACCAACATCAGGGCCTCCAGGAGGTGAGGATCGAGGAAGTCCTGCCTCGGGCGGAGGAGGATTGATGCGAAGACCGGGCAGACATCGGGACCCGGGGAGGGATCATAGTGATCCACGGGGGGGGGGGGGGGGGGGTAGGTATCGAGGCTTCCCAGAAGGCGAGCTTCCACACTATGTACCGCCGGAGCGTTGGCTCCACGTCCCAGACCCCACCCCCGGAAGAGAAGATCACCTTCTCGAGGAAAGATGTGTCGGATCATGAGGATCCCTTCTGCGATGCGCTGGTCATCCTGACGGCCATCGAAAACTTCACCGTCTCTAGGATCCTCATTGATAACGGGAGCTCCGTCAACGTCTTCTTTCAGAAGGCGTTCGACGCGATGAAGGTGCGAAGAGGGTGCTGACATCAGATGGCCCCTTGTTTGGATTCTCGGGGGAGAGAAAGGAGGTAGATGTGGGAGTGGGGCTCCACGTCACTCTGGGGGGACAGTCCCGGAATTGCCGGTTTGTCATCGTGGACGCCCCCAGTAGCTATAACACCTTCTTCGGAAGGCCCCTCATCAGCGCCTTCCGCTGCGCCCCCTCGTCGTTCCACCAATGCCTGAAGTTTAATGCCGAGGGGATCCAGGTCCGGGTGCGGGGTGACCCCAAAGTAGCAAGGGAGTGCTACGTCACCGCCGTAAACTCCATCTCCTGGCAGGAGGGGGCCGAGGAGATGGGGCGGAGAATGGATGAGGCGGAGCAGGAAGCCGGAGGAGAAGAGATGGAGGTGGGTAGCCGCACCGAGGTGGAGGAGTCAAGAGGAGCCCGGGAGGAGTCAGCCGAGGCGATTGCCGTGGAAGAAGTAGTGGAAGCTGAGGAGGCCCGAGTCTCGGAGGAGAGGGACGCCGAAGAATGGGGGGAGCAGTCTAGGCTGGAGGCTGCAGAGGAGATCGAGGAGATGGAAGTTCTCACCCTTGGAGGCAGGGTGGAGAAGGTCCGCGTTAGCGGGGGCTGACCCCGGAGGCTCAAGGCAGGATGCTGGAGTGCATCCAAAAGAATGCAGACATCTTCGCGTGGAGCGCTGCAGAGATGCCAAGTGTTGAAATCGAAAAACGGTCTCCTGTGGAGTTCACCCTCGGGGATGGGGTGATCGCGCACCTACTTCGCTCCTGCAAGCAAAACAACAAGGGAGACAAAGAAAAACTGACCCAAGGGCTCGGCGGGGAGGACCCACCACACACCCGAAAAATCTTAGAGCGCTTCCCCTACTTAGGCAAAGGCCGAGCTAAGGTATCCTCAGAAAGCGCTTGAGTGGTGAAGCCAGAGAGCACAGAAAGTCTGCTTTCTGAGGTACCCCTTGGGTCCTATTTATAGATTTCAGAATTTGAACTGCCAATAACCAAACTGAACTGGCCTGAAGTTACCAAAATACCCTTGGCTGGGTCTGCCAACAGCCAAACTCCGCTGTTTTGAAGGGCTATGGGCAGATCAGCGGGGACAAAACAGTAAAAAGTACCTCATAGATCTGGGCGAGCTGGGGGGCTCGGCCACCCCTGAAGATCCGGCTCGCCTGTTGTTGCCGAGCTCCTTCGCGTGAGCGCGAGTTGGGACGACGAGCTCGCCCATCGGTTGGCCTCCATTAGTCGGCCTCAGCTCGACGAATCCTGGCTTGGCTCGGCGAATGCCGAGCTCGCGGTCGACGAATGCCGAGCTCGGGCTCGGGTTTCTCTGCCGAGCTCGCCTAGGGCCTGGGTGATTTGAGCCGGCCGGTCTGGTTCCTGGTTCACCCCACTCGCCGGATACGGGGTTGTACACAATCCCCGCTCTTTTTGAGCTTGGCAAAGCTCGGAAAGAAACATCCAACCCCAAGTGTTCGGCGAGTGCAGGGTGGATTGGAGGGAATCTTCGGGTGGGGTCCACCTGCTGCTATATATATACACCTACATACCTGCCTGACTTGCCATTCTCTTTGTTATAGTCCTGTTGAGATGTCGATTCCCAAGGAGATCCAAGAGCGCCTTAACCGAGCTCGCCAGGTCTCAGCTGCTCGCATAACTGCCCTGACTGCGGTTCCGCCCGCTGTCGCGCAGGGCGGCTCTGCGGAGCCCAGCTCCAAGAGGGTGAAGTCGTTTCCTCAAGCGACCGAACCCATTTACGATGATCTGAGAACCACCTTGGAGCACGGGACCGACTCCTCCACTTTGCCTGCCCCCGAAAAGGGCAAGAACGTTGTCGACCTCTGCGACGGCCCGGACAACCAGCTTGATGGCATGGGGGGCGCCGCGCCGCGAGACACCACCCCGCGAGCCAAGAACACACCTGAGGACTCGCGACTCAGAACTCCGGAAAATCCCCCGCGGGATCCGCCGCCCCCCTTTGGAACCTTGGGGGTGGGCTCGCAGAAGCCGCGCTCGCCCCCTCCCCTCAGCGAGCTGTTGTGACCACGGGGGCGGGCGTTGAGACCATCCCCATCCCGGTATTCGAGCTCCTCTCACCGAGAACGCGTGGTCCAGGGCGCGGGGAGGACCTGAGGTTTGTCCCTCCCCGCACCTCCTTTGAGTTGCCGAGCTCGTCAGGTAAATTTGGCCTTGGATTCTTGTTATGCGATTTTCCAGCACACCTCCCCTTGCTGGTGTTTCTGTCTTCGCAGTTCCCCCCAGCCAATCCGCCTCCGAGGAATCTTCGCGGGCAGCCCATTACTCTCCCCTCCCCTCCCCGAGTTACCTAGGCCCCGAAGTGGAGCAAGGCGAGCTGACGAGGAGGGGGTTCAAGCTTTTCAAGAAACTAGTGTGCGGGCTGTGCGAGGTGCAGGAAGTCAACGAGACGTTACAACGCGACTACGCGCGTCTTGCCGACGAGGTGCGAAGCGGCCAGGCTGGCGAGATGACGTCTCCTTCCCGGCTCCTGGATGAGATAGACGACGACCTCTCGGTGGCGCAGAGGAATTCGGGGAGGATTCGCGAGCTCCTCCGCGCGCGGCAGTCTGGGGGACGGGGGATGCGAGGCCGTGGTAGATAGGAGACGGCTCCCTTGCCGAGCCGACCGGTACTCGCCTCCTGATCCCCCCCTGCCCGCGCGCCACGCTTCTTTATTCCTGCACTAGATTGCTGTAATAAATAACTTCGAACATTCTTAGATGTGTCTTGCGTTTGAATAATAGTAATTATATTGCTTCTTATTTGACTTAGCCTTGGTGGGAACACGCCAGAAGTCGGCGAGCTGGGGGTTGGCGAGCTGGGATTGCGAGCTGGGCCGATTGGATAGCTTGGCCCCCAGACAGGGGCGGAGGTATATAGGGACCTGTGGGGGCCCGTGCCCCCACGCGTTTTTCAGTCTGGTTCAGGTGAACCGCAGGTCCGCAGCCGAGTTCCTGAAACCCTAAGCCTGGAGTCGACCCCGCGGGCCGCGTCATTTTTTCCCAACTCCGGATTCTGTCATTCGCCGAGCTGCGAAACACCGATACCTCCGCCCCTGCTGCCGGCGCCCGGCTGCCGCTCGATCCACCGACCACCGTCCGCTGTCTGTCCCCTGTCGCCGCTGTCGGCTGCTTGGCCCGGAGGCAGGACTGTGGGAGGCCGGACCGCCGGAGCCGGATGCCTGAACTTTTTAGGGTTTTAACTAAGGTAAAACCTATTTTCTCACTTTTTTCTTCCATTTGGGGCTTCTGTGAGTTGTTTGCTGAGTTTTTCCAAGTTTGCTTCATTTAATTTGATCATTTGATGGACTTTTGGAATTCTTCATCCATGCATGAAGCATCTAACCTAACCTAAGGCAAACAAATGCTAATGATTAGCCGCGCTGTCTGTCCCCTGTCGCCGCTGTCGGCTGCTTGGCCCGGAGGCAGGACTGTGGGAGGCCGGACCGCCGGAGCCGGATGCCTGAACTTTTTAGGGTTTTAACTAAGGTAAAACCTATTTTCTCACTTTTTTCTTCCATTTGGGGCTTCTGTGAGTTGTTTGCTGAGTTTTTCCAAGTTTGCTTCATTTAATTTGATCATTTGATGGACTTTTGGAATTCTTCATCCATGCATGAAGCATCTAACCTAACCTAAGACAAACAAATGCTAATGATTAGCCGGTTAGATGTTGTAGCCTTTGATATATTTTATTTGTAGTGTTGTTCAGAAATCAGTATAGAGAACCACTTCAACTATCTAAAAGTTGTTGTCTCATTCAACTATCTAAAAGTTGTTGTCTCATTTCAGGAGTATGTTTGTCATGTTGACTTATAAAAGCTGCTGTCTTATTGGGGTCAAACTCCTCTAGTTTCAAGTCATTGTAGGTGAATGTTTAATGTATTTTTCATGTATTAATGTTAGTTTTTATTCTATAATGAACTTTTTTTTATTGAGCAAATTTTTATTTGTTATTTTTTTCATATTCTAAGTGTCTTGTGCCCCCACGCTCCAATATTCCTGGCTGCGCCACTGCCCCCATATTACTTTCTATAAATAGGCCTCCCCCACCAACCCCCGTACTACTGCCTTAACTGTTTACTCTTTCTCTCTCTTCCTGCGCTTTTCCTCTTTCCTGCTCGTGCTCTCTTCCTACGCTTTTCCTCTTTCCTACTCGCGCTCCACCCCCTTTTGCGAGCATGGGAAAAACTAATCCCGACGCTGATGGCCGCACCAAGTGTGCCCAACACTTTAGAGATTACTGCTTCTTCGAGGGGAGCACCACCGAGGCGGAGCTCGCGGAATTTGTCGGCGACCACGTTCCGCCGGGCTTCGAGGCGCGCCGGCCGAGGGAGGGTGAGGCCATCAACTCCTTCTATGATGATGAGTTCGCCTTCCCCATCTCTCACTTTGAGGTGGGGCCGCGCCTTCTCCTCTGGCCGGAGATCCGCCAGATTCTGAAATATTATGGCGCGGTGCCAGCGCAGCTGAATTCAAACGCCATCGCCATGATGGTGGCGTACGCGAGCTACCTCTGCCAAGAGAGGATTGAGTTCAGCCTGACGGTGTTCAGGAAGCTCTTCTCCTACAAAGCGACGCCGGATGGCGTTGCCTACTTCATGGGCTCGCTGATCAAGGTTCGCGAGATCGCGAACAAACACCACAACTGAATGACCAAGATCGCCTTCATCAAGGGCGATCTCGGCAACATCCCCTTCACCCCCAGCAAAAAGGCGAGGAGATCCACCGTCCGTCGACCGTGTCCAGCAACGACGCTGACCTCCACAAATTCTTCCTCCACAAGGACTTCGAGGTCGCCTTCCTGCGAAGGGGCCTTGACTTGCCCCCCCCCCCCCCCCCCCCCGTTTTGCCCGGCGAAGGTATTGTACTCTTCCGCTTGCCGAGCTCGGGACTTTGTTATGGAATCCTTCTAATTTTTCCAAGTTATTTCTTGCAGGGGATCGACTAATCCCCGCGAAGCCGCCGTTTGCGGACTCGGGGTTGTATGCGGACCCGCTTGCCCGCGAGAAGGCGGCGGCGGCCTGCCTTGACGAGGCAGCTTTCTCCAAGCCCTCCTCCAGCAAGAAGCGAGCTGAGCTCGCGAGTTCGAGCTCGCACCATCACCAACAACCACCAAAAAAGATGATGAGAGGCGTGCTGGCTCCGCGGGCGAAACAACATCAACAAAGCCCCAAGTACATGAGCTCGCCAAAGGTCATCCCCGACGGGTCGCCAGAGAGCCCGCCCAAGGAGATCACTAGCAAGGGGAAAGAAGTTGTCGAGACCCCTGCTCCTCCTGCGGCGACCTCTGTTCCTCCTGCGGCGAGGACGGCGGCTCGCGAGCCCGCCGCGCCAAAAGAACACCCCCTCTTCGGCTTTGGGGGGAGGTGGAAAGATTTGGCGGGCGAGCCGATGGTCCAGTGGGACGAGGTGGCCCACCGGGTCTCCATATCCACCCTTCACCCCTCCTGGGCTGACCGCGAGCCCGCCACCGGTCATGCCTACGTGCTTGGCTTCAGCCTATATGGGCGCGAGGACGTCGATACCTACAAGGGCGTCCCCTTGCGGCAGCTGGGCCATGAGGGCCTGCAGGCGCATATGCGGGCTATGGAGCTCCACCACATGGTGGTCCGCCGCAGCTTCAACCTCTACAACCTCCTCCAAAAGGTTGAGCAAGCGCGCGCCGCCGCCAAGGACAAGGCCGTCGACTTGGCGAGGCAACTCGGCATTGCCGAGAATCTTCTTACCCAGGTTGCCGGTGGACTGGTAAGCATCGGGTTGTTGTCCATCCCTTTTCCTTTTTACTTAGGATTTTCTGCTGTTGCTGATGCACTTCCTTTCCTATCAGGATGCCAAGGCTGCTGGGGAGTTGCGGGCTCGCGCCGCCAGACAGGAAGAAGAGATCGGCCAGCTGCGCACCCGCCTTGCCGAGCTGGAGGGGGCAAATGCGAAGCTGATGGAGGAGAACACGAGCCTCAGCCACGAGGTCCGCCGCCGGGAGGAGATCTTCTTCCCGGCTCGCGACGTGGAGCCTACCTCCCCCTACAAGAGCCCAAGGATCTTCGGCGAGGCTGACGTTGCTGAGAGGCTGCGGATCAACTCGATCCAAACCGCTGAATGTGTCCTCCAGATGATGAAGGATACAAGAGTGCTGGTAGAGGGTTGCGAGGAGATCTCTGCCCGGGACCTGATGCCGAGCTTGTTCCCGGCGACGCCGCCCAGCGAGAAGGAAGATAGCCTTGACGCGCTGTTCGGGAAGGACTTCCCGGATCTGCCCGACGGAGGGGGGGATGGTCACCAATCCGGCGCGGGGGGCAAGGGCTAATGTATATATATGCATATATTTTTTGTAATCTCGCGAAGGCGAGCTCCCTCTGTAAACATTTCTGCGTAATGAAATACAATTTTGATTATAACCTTGGCCATTTTTCTATCCTCTTTTTTTTGTATCTTTGCTGTGTTCTGCTTACTCGCGGGCCCTGCCCTTGGTGGCCTCGCGTAGATAGATTTTGCGAGTAGGACAGTTGGTAGCACTTGCCTAGGGGTGCGAGCGGTTCGGTTTGGGTCGGTTTGGACTCAAATCGAAGTCGAACCGACATGCCTCGGTTTTTGGTTTGTCCAAACCGACCCGAACCGAATCCGATCGGTTCGGTTCAAAGTCGGTGCGGTTTTTTATCGGTTTTTGGCGGTTCGGTGTCGGTTTTTTATGAACTTAACTCCAACAAAAAAACATAACAAAAGATTTGTGAACATCCTGCGGCCATATCCTAACTTTAGCCCTCAATTTAAATCCTCATACTCACAACCCACCTTGATTTTCCACTACTTATTATTTTCATTCATTGGCTATGTGATTTCCTTAATTTAAGCTTCCGAAAGATCTACTAGCCTTTATGACTTCCTCTCTAAAGTCTTTGTATGTCTGTAGAATTCTTTGGAATAAATTCCTTCCTTACCAGTAATCAAAGCCATTGATTTCCTAATCACAGGACATTAGTTTTGCATTGCCCATTTATCGCTCAGGGTCCTCTTGGATATTAGCTTCGTAATAAGACTTTTCTAGTCTATATTTTCTTAAATCATTGAAGCTATTTATAATTTCATTTCAGCAAACTATAACTCATTTTCTCCAATTAATCTTACTTGTCATAGTGTTTTAATTCTCACTTAGACACTTGATTTAAATCAAGGTTTTGATAAAATTATATTTTCCTGCCATTGGTTGCGAGGAGATCTCTGCTCGGGGTCCAAGGCTGACAACGAGTGACTTCCAGCCCTGCCAGCTAGGTGAGAGCCTGACAACGGGATCTGCTCGGGGTCCAGAGGTTCACTCCATCGAGTGCCTTCCAGCCCTGTCTGCTAGGTGAGAGCCGGACAGCGGGATCTGCTCGGGGTCTGAGATTGACACCATCGAGTGACTTTTAGCACTGCCAGCTAGGTGAGAGCCTGACATCGGGATCTGCTCGGGGTCCAAGGCTGACACCGAGTAACTTCCAGCCCTGCCACCTAGGTGAGAGGCTGAGAGCGGGATCTGCTCGGGGTCTAAGGCTGACACCGAGTGACTTCCAGCCCTGCCAGCTAGGTTAGAGCCTGACAGCGGGATTTGCTTGGGGTCCGAGGCTGACACCATCGAGTGACTTCCAGCCCTGCCAGCTAGGTTAGAGCCTGACAGCGGGATCTGCTCGGGGTCCAAGGCTGACACCGAGTGTCTTCCAGCCCTGCCAGCTAGGTGACAGTCTGACAACGGGATCTGCTCGGGGTCTAAGGCTGACACCGAGTGACTTACAGCTACCAGCTAGGTGAGAGCTTGACAGCGGGATCTGCTCGGGGTCCGGAGGTTGACACCATCGAGTGACATCCAACCCTATCACCTAGGTGAGAGCCTGACAGCAGGATCTGGTCCGGAGGTCTAAGGCTGACACCAAGTGACTTTCAACCCTTCCAGCTAGGTGTGAGCCTGACAACGGGATCTGCTCGGGGTCTAAGGCTGACACCGAGTGACTTCCAGCCCTGCCACCTCGGTGAGAGTCTGACAGCGGGATCTGCTCGGGGTCCAAGGCTGACACCGAGTGATTTCCAACCATGTCAGCTAGGTGAGAGTCTGACAACGGGATCTTCTTGGGGTCTAAGGCTGACACCGAGTGACTTCCAGCCCTATCAGCTATGTGAGAGCCTGACAACGGGATCTGCTCGGGGTCCGGAGGTTGACACCATCGAGTGACATCCAACCCTGTCAGCTAGGTGAGAGCCTGACAACGGGATCTGCTCGGGGTCTAAGGCTGACACCGAGTGACTTCCAGCCCTGCCACCTCGGTGAGAGCCTGACAGCGGGATCTGCTCGGGGTCCAAGGCTGACACCGAGTGACTTCCAGCCATGTCAGCTAGGTGAGAGCCTGACAGCGGGATCTGCTCGGGGTCTAAGGCTGACACCGAGTGACTTCTAGCCCTGCCAGCTAGGTGAGAGCCTGACATCGGGATCTGCTCGGTGTCTAAGGCTGACACCGAGTGACTTCCAGCCCTGCCAGCTAGGTGAGAGCCTGTCAGCGGGATCTGCTCGGGGTCCAGAGGTTGACACCATCGAGTGACATCCAGCCCTGTCAGCTAGGTGAGAGCCTGACAACGGGATCTGCTCGGGGTCTAAGGCTGACACCGAGTGACTTCCAGCCCTGCCAGATAGGTGTGAGCCTGACTGCGGGATCTGCTCGGTGTCTAAGGCTGACACCGAGTGACTTCCAGCCCTGCCAGCTAGGTTAGAGCCTGACAACGAGATTTGCTTGGGGTCCGAGGCTGACACCATCGAGTGACTTCCAGCCCTGCCAGCTAGATTAGAGCCTGACAGCGGGATCTGCTCGGGGTCCAAGGCTGACACCGAGTGTCTTCCAGCCCTGCCAGCTAGATGAGAGCCTGACAACCGGATCTGCTCGGGGTCTAACGCTGACACCGAGTGACTTCCAACCCTGCCAGCTAGGTGAGAGCCTGACAGCGGGATCTGCTCGGGGTCCGAAGGTTGACACCATCGAGTGACATCCAACCCTGTCACCTAGGTGAGAGCATGGCAACAGGATCTGGTCCGGAGGTCTAAGGCTGACACCGAGTGACTTCCAGCCCTGCCAGCTAGGTGAGAGCCTGACAACGAGATCTGCTCGGGGTCTAAGGCTGACACCGAGTGACTTCCAGCCCTGCCACCTCGGTGAGAGCCTGACAGCGGGATCTGCTCGGGGTCCAAGGCTGACACCGAGTGACTTCCAGCCATGTCAGCTAGGTGAGAGCCTGACAGCGGGATATGCTTGGGGTCTAAGGCTGACACCGAGTGACTTCCAGCCCTGTCAGCTATGTGAGAGCCTGACAACGGGATCTGCTCGGGGTCCGGAGGTTGACACCATCGAGTGACATCTAGCCCCGTCATCTAGGTTAGAGCATGACAGCGGGATCTGCTCGGGGTCTAAGGCTGACACCGAGTGACTTCCAGCCCTGCCAGCTAGGTGAGAGTCTGACAGCGGGATTTGCTCGGTGTCTAAGGCTGACACCGAGTGACTTCCAGCCCTGACAGCTAGGTGAGAGCCTGACAGAGGGATCTGCTCGGGGTCCGAAGGTTGACACTATCGAGTGACATCCAGCCCTGTCAGCTAGGTGAGAGTCTGACAACGGGATCTGCTCGGGGTCTAAGGCTGACACCGAGTGACTTCCAGCCCTGCCAGCTAGGTGAGAGCCTGACAGCGGGATCTGCTCGGTGTCTAAGGCTGACACCGAGTGACTTCCAGCCCTGCCAGCTAGGTGAGAGCCTGACAGCAGGATCTGCTCGGGGTCCGGAAGTTGACACCATCAAGTGACATCCAGCCCTGTCAGCTAGATGAGAGCCTGACAGCGGGATCTGCTCGGGGTCTAAGCCTAACATCGAGTGACTTCCAGCCCTGCCAGCTAGGTGAGAGCCTGACAACGGGATCTGCTCGGGGTCCGGAGGGTGACACCGAGTGACTTCCATCCCTGCCAGCTAGGTGAGAGCCTGACAGCGGGATCTGCTCGGGGTCCGGAGGTTGACACCATCGAGTGACATCCAGCCCTGTCAGCTAGGTGAGAGCCTGACAGCGGGATCTGCTCGAGGTCTAAGGTTGACACCGAGTGACTTCCAGCCCTGCCAGCTAGGTGAGAGCCTGACAGCGGGATCTGCTCGGGGTCCGGAGGCTGACAACATCGAGTGACATCCAGCCCTGTCAGCTAGGTGAGAGCCTCACAGCGAGATCTGCTCGAGGTCTAAGTACACTTCACTTCTTCATGCAAACTTATTGCGACAACACTGATGTGTCAAAAAACTTTATTAAAAATCAAAGCACCACTTACATGTTTTAAGGAAAAAAGCGCTTCAAGTCATCACCACTCCAGGTGAGACTCAGGGTCTCGCCCTCCACATTTTGGAGTCGATACCCTCCTGATTTCAACGCCTCTTTTACAATGAGTAGCCCTTCCCAGCCGGGGCTGAGCTTCCCCACGGTTGCCGACCTCCCTGCTGCATCCACCTTCTTCAGCACCAAGTCTCCCTCCATAAATTGTTTGACTCTGACGTGCTTGTCAAAGTACTTAGTCATTCTTCTCTTCACCTCTTTTTGTCGGACGGCGGAGAGGTCACGTAGCTCCTCCACCATGTCAAGGGAGAGCCGCAACTCTTCCTCGTTCTCAGCCTGCCATTCTTCCCTGCCTTCCCCGGCCGCAACAACTCGAGGTGTTTGGACTTCAAATTCTACGGGGAGCACTGCCTCGCACCCATGGGAGAGCTTGAAGGGGGTCTCTCCTATAGCTGTGTTGGGGGTGGTCCTCAAGGCCCAGAGAACCGCAGGAAGCTGCTCCACCCAGATCCCCTTCAGATTTTCCACTTTCTTCTTTAGGAGGTTAACGATGATTTTGTTCGCGGTCAGGACCGAGTCGAACCTGAGGTCGATCCCAAGCTGCTCGTAGAAACTGGTAAACTCCGCGCAGGCGAACTGGGGCCCATTGTCCGTGACAATGGCCTGGGGCAGCCCATGGCGGCAGATGATCTCCCCCCAAACGAAGTTCCTGATGACTTGGGAAGTTACCTTGGCCAACGCCTTCACCTCCAACCACTTGGAGAAATAATCAATCATCACCAGTAGGAACCTTCTTTGCCCACTGGCCTGGGGGAACGGTCCAACCAAATCCATTCCCCAAATGGCAAAGGGCGAGGGGCTGTGATACACTTGAGTCGCTGAGCCAGCTGTATCTGGAGGGGGGCAAACAGCTGGCACTTGTGGCATCTTCTTGCGAACTCCGTCGCATCGCGACCCAGGGTGGGCCAGAAATACCCTTGCATGACGATCCTTCCTTCCAGGGTCCGACTCCCGGAGTGACTCCCACACTCCCCGGAGTGGACTTCTTCCAAGATCCACTGTACTTCCTCCTCGGCCACGCAACGAGCCAACATCCCTGAGAGAGTCTTTCTGTATAACTGTCCGTCCCGGAGGAGGTAGTACGCTGATTTGTACCTGAGCTTCTTCCTGTCCACCCCCTCCAGATACTCTCCCGTGGAAAGGAAAGTTGTGACCGAGTCCATCCATAAGGACCGCTGATCTATCTTCATGAGCTCTCCCTCTTCGATGAAAGGGCGGAATAGGTCGGTGATGATACCCCCGACCCGGGGACCATGCTTCGCTAGCTGATCGACCTGCTCATTCTCCTCCCTGAGCACGTGCTGGATGGAAAAAATTTGGAATGCGCCAATGACCCCCTTTACTTTGGCTAAGTATAGCCGCAGTGTAGGCTCTCTCGCCTCGAACTCCCTGTTGATCTGGGAAGCTACCACCATGAAGTCAGTAAGGACCTCCACGTCCAACACCCCCAGCTCCCTGGCCAGGCGCAACCCTGCTATCACGGCCTCATACTCGGCCTGATTGTTGGTGATGGGGAAGTGCACCACCACCGTCTGCTCAATTCTAGTCCCCTGGGGGCTCTCCAAGATCACCTCCACTCCTAGGGAATGCCTTCCTGAGGCACCATCTATACTTTGGCTAAGTATAGCCGCAGGGTAGGCTCTCTCGCCTCGAACTCCCCGTTGATCTGGGAAGCTACCACCATGGAGTCAGTAAGGACCTCCACGTTCAACACCCCCAGCTCCCTGGCCAGACGCAACCCTGCTATCACGGTCTCATACTCGGCCTGATTGTTGGTGATGGGGAAGCGCACCACCACCGTCTGCTCAATTCTAGTCCCCTGGGGGCTCTCCAAGATCACCCCCACTCCTAGGGAATGCCTTCCCGAGGCACCATCTACCTTCACCTTCCAAGGAATCAGACGAGCGAGCTCTTCCTCCGCCACCTCAATCGCATAATCGGACAAGAAGTCGGCCATCGCTTGAGCTTTGATCGAGAGGCGGGGGACGAAGGAGACGTCAAACTCACTCAACTCCACCGACCACTTGACCAACCTGCCAGAGTGCTCCACCCTCTCAACGATGTTGCGGAGGGGATGGTCAGTCACCACTCGGATTGAGTGTGCCTGGAAATAGGGCCGCAACCTTCGGGCTGAGATGACCAGGGCGAAGACCAGCTTCTCCAAAATTGGATACCGGTGCTCGACCTTCCTCAGGACCCGACTCACGTAATATATAAGGAGCTGTTTCTTCCCCTCTTCACGAACTAGGACAGAGCGTAAGGCCTCCGCCCCGACCCCGAGATACAAAAACAGGTCCTCCCCCTCCTTTGCCCCTTGGAGCAATGGGGCCCGAGTCAACTGCATCTTGAGGGCCTGGAATGCCTCCTCGCACTCCTTGGCCCACTCGAATTTTTGACCCCCCCTCAGTGTTTTGAAAAAGGGGGAGCACTTCTCCCCAGCCCGGGAGAGGAACCTACTTAGCCCTGCCAGCTTCCCCGTCAGCCGTTGCACCTCTTTAGTATTCCGTGGCGACCCCAGCTCCATGATAGCCTTGACCTTATCCGGATTCGGCTCGACCCCTGCATGGGTGAGGAGGTGCCCCAAGAACTTTCTCCTGCTAGCCCCGAAGACGCACTTCACGAGATTCAACCGCATCTTGTACTTCCGCAGGGTAGCAAAGGTCTCCTCTAGGTCCTGGAGGTGAGAGTCCACATCCTGACTCTTGATCATGAGATCATCTACGTACACCTCCAGGTTCCTCCCATTCTGTTCTTTGAAGACCTTATCCATTATCTTCTGGTAGGTTGCCCCTGCATTCTTCAGCCCGAAGGGCATCATTTTATAACAGTAGCATCCATCCCCCGTAATGAACGAGACATCCTTGACGTCCGGGGGGTGCATCCTGATTTGATGATAACCTGAAAATGCATCTAGAAAACTCATTATAGAAAAACCAACGGCTGAGTCAACCAGTGCGTCGATCCGAGGCAAGTGATAACAGTCCTTAGGACAAGATTTATTAAGCAAAGAGAAGTCGATACACATACGCCACCGGCCGTCCCCTTTTTTAACCATGACTACATTTGAGACCCAACCGGGGTATTGGATCTCGGATATGAAGCCTGCCTTGAGGAGTTTGACTACCTCCTCCCTGATGGGCTCTGCCAGCTTGTCCGCGGTGGACCTCTTCTTTTGTTGGACGTGGCGTGTTCCCGGGTCCAAGTTGAGGCGGTGGCAAGCCACGTCCGCGTCAACCCCCGGCATCTCCGCGGCGCTCCATGCGAAGATGTCCACGTTCTTCTGGATGCATGCTAACATCCTTCCTTGGTCCTCCGAGGTCAGTCCTCCGCTGACGCGGACCTTCTCCACCCTGCCTACACCGGTGAGGACCTCCAGCTCCACCACCTCTTCCGCAGCCTCTAGCCTGGACTGCTCCCCCCATTCCTCAACATCCCTCTCCTCTGGGACGAGCACCTCCGCATCTACCTCTTCCTCCACGGCCATCGCTTCGGCCAGCTCCCCCGACCTCGTCCTGCCACCTCAACCTCGGTGCAGCTTTCCACCTCCATCTCCTCCCTGCCAGCTCCCTGATCCGCCTCCTCCATCCTTCGCTCCATCTCCTCGACTCCGTCCTGCCAAGAGATGAAGTTTACGGCGGTGACATAGCATTCCCGCGCCACCTTGGGGTCCCCCCTGACCCGAACCTGGATCCCCTCGGCATTGAACTTTAAGCACTGATGAAACGATGAGGGGACGCAGCAAAAGGCGCTGATGAGGGGCCTCCCGAAGATGGCGCTGTAGCTGCTGGGGCCATCCACGATGACGAACCTGCAGTTCCTGGACTGTCCCCCAAGGGTGACATGGAGGTCTGCTCCTCCTTCTACCTCCTTCCTCTCCCCTGAGAATCCGAACAAGGGCCCATCCGGGACCAACACCCTCTTCGCCTCCACCTTCATCGCGTCAAACGCCTTCTTAAAGACGACGTTGACGGAACTTACGTTGTCGACGAGGATCCGGGAGACGGTAAAATTCTCGATGGCTGTCTGGATGACCAGCGCATCGCAAAATGGATCCTCATGATCCGGCATATCGCTCCTGGAGAAGGTAATCCTCTCTTCTGGGGGAGGGGTTTGGGATGTGGAGCCAACGCCCCAACGATACATGGTGTGGAGGCTCGCCTTCCGAGAAGCCTCAACCCCCCCCCCCCCCCCTCGTGGATCCCCCCGGGTCCCCCGGGTCCCGACATCCACCCGGTCTTCACACCGGTCCTCCTCTGCTCGCGGCAGGACCTCCTCTATCCGCACCTCCTGTCGCCCTTGTTGCTGCTGTTGCTCCCTGTTCCCTCTCATTTCGAGGAACTCCGGGCACGTGACTGTGGCGTTCCTCTCCTCCTGATGGAAGTTGCAGTAGGACAACTCCACCCTAACTTCTCTCCTCCTCCTTGCTGCTCTCCTCCTCTCCCCTATGACTATGGTCATAGCCTCTTCTTGATCGGGGAGTCGAGGCCTCTGGGCCCGCCTCCATCCCGGGGGGGGGGGGGGGGGGGTGGAATTGATCCTGCCCCCCTGATGGCGGTTCCTTCCTTGATACCCTCTCTGTGGCCCCTGCCCTTGCCACTCGGGCCTCCAGCCCAGCAGACGGTCGGGTTCCTGACGCCCCCACCTGGGCTGCTGCTGCCCCTGGAGCTGTCTCTGCTCCCTCTGTCGGGGCTCTCCTCTCCTCTCCTCTTCCTCCTCTCGACTCTTTCTCCTCATCCGTGGCCCACCTGGCCAGCTTCCGGGCGAACTCCGGATTCGACGCCTCCCCGTCAACTTCTCTCGCCGCCATCTCCATCAACTCTTCGTAGGAGAGGGGGGGGGGGCACTCTATTCAGCTCCATCCTGAAGAATCCCTGTTGCAGGCCCAGGGTAAAAGCCATCATCAGACTGTGGCCCGACATTTCCTGGACCTGGGTGACCTCCTCCTGGAACCGGTCGACGTAGCTTCCCAACGTCTCATTCACTCCCTGGTTGATGTGGAACAGGGACTCCGACTCCTTCTTCCTCCTCTTCGAGATAGTGAACCTCAGCAGTAGATGGAGCTGCCCGACAGCTGATGGAACCACTCCCTCGCCTTCTCCTTGAGGGTTATGGCGAAGAGTCGGCACTTGAACCCATCTGATATCTGTTGGATCGAGACCACGCCCTCAAACCACTGGACGTGTTGGATCGGGTCTCCCTTCCCGGTGTAGTAGGACATCTCGGGTTCCCTGAACCCCTCTGGAACTGGAGCTGAAAAGACCAACTCGCTGAAAGGGCTGCCTCCCCTACTGGGAGGGCTGACGCGTCTCGCGGGCCCAGCTCGCCGAGCCGGCCTCTGCCTGCCGAGCCGGGGAAGAGGTCGCGCCCGAGGAGCTCGCACCCCCGGCCTTCCTCGGCCACTTCCTTCCCAGCTCGCCTGCCGGGGGCGTCCTCGCCCAGAGAGGGGGCGGCTGCGATCTGGACAGCCGGAGTCGAGCACTCGGCCTGCGTGCCGAGTGCGAACTTGACGAGGCCCAACACCTCGTTCCTGAAATCTTCAAACATCCCCACTGTGGCCAGAGGTGGGGGACGGTGAGTCCGACCTGTCAGATCCCTGTGCTGATCACGCTCCACGCTCACCGCACCAAAATGTTGAAATCGAAAAACGGTCTCCTGTGGAGTTCACCCTCGGGGAAGGGGTGATCGCGCACCTACTTCGCTCCTGCAAGCAAAACAACAAGGGAGACAAAGAAAAACTGACCCAAGGGCTCGGCGGGGAGGACCCACCACACACCCGGAAGATTTTAAAGCGCTTCCCCTCCTTAGTCAAAGGCCGAGCTAAGGTATCCTCAGAAAGCGCTTGAGTGGTGAAGCCAGAGAGCACAGGAAGCCTGCTTTCTGAGGTACCCCTTGGATCCTATTTATAGATTTCAGAATGTGAACTGCCAATAACCAAACTGAACTGGCCTGAAGTTACCAAAATACCCTTGGCTGGGTCTGCCAACAACCAAACTCCGCTGTTTTGAAGGGTTATGGGCAGACCAGCTGAGGCAAAACTGTAAAAAGTACCTCATAGATCATGGCGAGCTGGGGGGCTCGACCACCCCTGAAGATCCTGCTCGCCTGCTGTTGCCGAGCTCCTTCGCGTGAGCGCGAGCTGGGACGGCGAGCTCGCCCATCGGTTGGCCTCCATTAGCCGGCCTCAGCTCGACGAATCCTGGCTTGGCTCGGCGAATGCCGAGCTCGCGGTCGACGAATGCCGAGCTCGGGCTCGGGTTTCTCTGCCGAGCTCGCCTGGGGCATGGGTGATTTGAGCCGGCCGGTCTGGTTCCTGGTTCACCCCACTCACCAGATACGGGGTTGTACACCAGGGATCGACACGGACGTGGCTTGCCACCGCCTCAACCTGGACCCGGGAGCCCGCCCCATCCAGCAGAAGAAGAGATCAACCGCGGACAAGTTGACCGAGCCCATCAGGGAGGAGGTGGCGAAACTCCTCAAAGTCGGCTTTGTATCCGAAATACAGTACCCCGACTGGGTCTCCAATGTAGTCATGGTTAAAAAAGGAGACGGCCGGTGGCGTATGTATTTTGATTTGTCCTTGCTTAATAAATCTTCCTAAGGACTGTTATCCCTTGCCTCAGATCGAAGCGCTGATTGATTCAGCCGTCAGTTTTCCTGTGATGAGCTTCTTAGATGCATTTTCAGGTTACCAGCAGATCAGGATGCACCCCCCGGACATCAATAATGTTTCATTCATTACAGGAGATAGATGCTACTGCTACAAGATGATGCCCTTTGGACTGAAGAATGCAAGGGCAGCATACTAGAAGATGATGGACAGGGTCTTCCGGGAACAGAAGGGGAGAAACCTGGAGGTGTACGTAGACGACCTCATGATCAAGAGCCGGGACATGGACTCTCACCTCCAGGACCTGGAGGAAACCTTCGCCACCCCGCGGAAATATAAGATGCGACTGAACCCCCTGAAGTGCGTTTTCGGGGCAAGCAGGAGAAAGTTCTTGGGGCATCTCCTCACCCCCGCGGGGGTCGAACCAAATCTTGACAAGGTAAAAGCCATCATGAAACTAGGGTACCACAGAATGCTAAAGAGGTGCAGCGGTTGACGGGGAAGTTGGCGGGATTGAGCCGGTTCCTCTCCCGGGCCGGGGAGAAGTGCTCCCCCGTCTTTAGGACACTAGAGGGGGGGGGGGGTCAAAAGTTCGAGTGGACGAATGAGTGTGAGGAGGCATTCCAGGCCCTGAAAAGGCAGTTGACCCAGGCTCCGCTACTCCAAGGGCCGAAAGAGGGGGAGAACCTATTTTTGTATCTCGGGGTCGGTGCAGAGGCCTTGAGCTCCGTCCTGGTTCGGGAAGAAGGGAAGAAGCAGCTCCCCATATATTATGTGAGCCGGGTCCTGAGGAAGGCCGAGCTTCGGTACCCCATCTTGGAAAAGCTGGCCTTCGCCCTAATCATCTCGGCCCGGAGGCTCCGGCCCGACTTCCAGGCACACTCCATCCGAGTGGTGACTGACCATCCCCTCCGCAACATCTTTGAGGGGGTGGAACATTCGGGCAGGCTAGCCAAATGATCGGTAGAGTTGAGCGAGTTCGACATCTCCTTCGTCCCCCGCCTCTCAATCAAGGTCCAAGCCATGACCGACTTTTTGGCCGACTACGTGATCGAGGTAGCGGAGGAAGAGCTCACTCGTCCGATTTCGTGGAAGGTGAAGGTTGACGGCGCTTCAGGAAGGCATTCCTTGGGAGTAGGAGTAATCTTGGAAAGCCCCCAGGAGATGAGGATCAAACAAACGGTAGTGGTGCATTTTCCCATCACAAACAATCAGGCCGAGTACGAGGTCGTAATAGCAGGGCTGCGCTTGGCCAAAGAATTGGGAGTGCTCGACGTGGAGGTCCTCACTGACTCCATGGTGGTGGCTTCCCAGATCAACGAGGAGTTTGAGGCGAGAGAGCCTACCATACGGCTATACTTAGCAAAAGTGAAGGGGGTCATCGACACGTCCAAACCTTCTCTATCCGACACGTGCCCCGGGAAGAGAACGAGCATGTCGATCAGCTGGCAAAGCATGGTCCTCGGGTTGGGGGTACCATCACCGATCTATTCCGCCCTTGCATCGAAGAGGGAGAGCTGATGGAGGTAGACCAACACCCCTCGTGGATGGATCCGTTCCCGACCTTCCTTTTTACAGGGGAGTATCCGGAGGGGATGGACAAGAAGAAGTTTAGATACAAGTCGGCATATTACCTTCTCCGAGACGGGCAGCTGTATCAAAAGCTCTCTCGGGGATGCTGGCCCGTTGCGTGACCGAGAGGGAGGCACAGAGGATCTTGGAAGAAGTCCACTCCGGGGAGTGTGTGAGTCATTCCGGGAGTCGGACTGTGGAAGGGAGGATCGTCAGACAGGGATACTTCGGGCCAACCCTGGGCCACGACGCTGCAGAATTTACGAGGAGGTGCCACAAGTGCCAGTTGTTTTTCCCCCTCCAACTGCAGTCGGCTCAGCGCTTCAAGAGCATCACAGCCCCCTGGCCCTTTGCAATTTGGGGAATGGATTTGGTCGGACCGTTCCCCCAGGCCAGCGGACAGAGGAGGTTCCTGTTGGTAATGATAGACTATTTCTCTAAGTGGTTGGAGGTGAAGGCGCTGACCAAGGTGACCTCCCAAGTCATCCAAAATTTTGTTTGGGGAGAGATAATCTGCCGCCATGGTCTACCTCAGGCCATCGTCACAGATAATGGGCCTCAGTTCGCCAGCACGGAGTTCACCATCTTCTGCGAACAACTCGGAAT
Source organism: Platanthera guangdongensis (assembly GCA_039583875.1). Classification (NCBI taxonomy): domain Eukaryota; kingdom Viridiplantae; phylum Streptophyta; class Magnoliopsida; order Asparagales; family Orchidaceae; genus Platanthera; species Platanthera guangdongensis. The sequence continues at coordinate 6,705,141 of CM077153.1, read as the reverse complement.
TGACCTCAGGTTTGCCTAGGTCCACCACCCCAGGAGCAACGGGCAGGTGGAGGCAGCAAACAAGATCATTGTGAACCTCCTAAAGAATAAGGTGGAAAACCTGAAGGGGAGCTAGGTGGAACAGCTCCCCTAGGTCCTCTGTGCCCTGAGGACAACCCCCAACATAGCAACAGGGGAGACCCCCTTCTAGCTCTCCCACGGATGTGAAGCAATACTCCCCATAGAATTTGAAGTCCAAACTCCCCGGGTGGTCGCGGCGGAAGAAAGCAGGGAAGAATGACCGGCTGAAAACGAGGAGCTGCGGCTCTCCCTCGACATGGTGGAGGAATTGCGCGACCTCTCCGCCGTTCGGCAGGAGGAGGTGAAGAGGAGAATGGCCAAATACTTTGACTAGCATGTCAGAGTCAAACAATTTGTAGAAAGGGACTTGGTCTTGAAGAAGGTTGATACAGCGGGAAGATCAGCAACCGTGGGGAAGCTCAACCCCAACTGGGAAGGTCCGTATATTGTAAGAGATGTTTTGAATTCGGGAGGGTATCGTCTCCGGAATGTGGAGGGCGAGACCCTGAGTCTCACCTGGAGTGGTGTTGACTTGAAGCGCTTTTATCCATAAGATATGTAAGTGGTGTCTTTATTCCTAAAAAAGCTTCTTTATGTACCAAGTCTCGCAATATTTCGCACAAGTAGGAGGAAACACCCGAACTCCGAGCAGATCCCGCTGTCAGGCTCTCAGCTAGCTGGCAGGGCTGGATGTCACTCGATGACGTCTACCCGTACCCCGAGCAGATCTCGCTTACAGGCTCTCACCTAGCTGGCAGGGCTGGATGTCACTCGATGACGTCTACCCGGGCCCCGAGCAGATCCCGCTGCCAGACTCTCACCTAGCTGGCAGGGCTGGATGTCACTCGATGACGTCTACCCGGACCCCGAGCAGATCCCGCTACCAGGTTCTCACCTAGCTGGTAGGGCTGGATGTCACTCGATGGCGTCTACCCGGGCCCCGAGCAGATGGGCTGCCAGGCTCTCACCTAGCTGGCAGGGCTGGATGTCACTCGATGGCGTCTACCCGGACCTCGAGCAGATCCCGCTGTCAGGCTCTCACCTAGCTGGCAGGGCTGGATGTCACTCGTGGGAGTCCAATCCAGTTCCCCAACTGGCAGCAAGGCAGGTCGAGACGAACAAAGCGATATTGGAAGTTGGGGGGCCTCAGTCGTCCGAATGACCTAGAAAGGAGTCACATGACTAGCGAGATAGGTCCATCATGACCATCCAACGCCCAAGATAACGGTCCAGGCGGCGAAAACCCGGGCCGCGTTGCTCAAGGGCTAGCTCGCGCGGAACCTGTCATCCTGGGTGCGAGCCAAGCCGGCTCGCCTCTCCTAGCGAGCGAGCAAACATCACGGAGGGCCTGGGCTATGGAGGCGGCTCGCCATTCGCGGATCGGCTAACTAAGTCCCCCATACCTCCCAATCTAAGTCCTTAGTAAGCAACGCGTCCTCGTCTATAACACGGAAGAAAGAACTGCGAGCAGGAATATCAAGGCCGGCCGCGAATACAAAAAGAGAGAAAATCTACATCGCACAAACATGGCAAGCAACGGTAACGTGTATATGCATAAAGCGAGCAGGGAATCGTTCACTGAAAAACAAAACTACCAAATCGGGACGTGGCCCGCGCTTGCAGGACTTGTCTCCCGGATCCGGCACCGGGAGGAATAACACAGGCACCACATCGCTTGCAGAGAGGCCCGCACCCTCGCTCTTGATGAGATCAGCCCGCCGTAGCATCTGGAGTGTATACTTGGTCGCACTGGCGCCGTTCTTCTGCATCATTTCTTCCAATTCATTCTCGGTATAATGCGCAAGCTGGCAGGCGCTGCTTGATGACGGCGGGACAGTCGCCGCGGCCTCCAGCTCTTGCACCCGCGCCCGCTGCACTTCTCTCTCTTTCTCCAGAGCGGCGACGGTGGCGTCGGCTGCATCCGCCCTCTCCCTCTGTCGCTCCGCCTCCTGGGCGAGGCGGCGGGACTCCTCCTTCTCGTCCGCCAGCCTCTTGAGTGAGGAGGCGTTCCTCTCCAACTGAGTGCAGCGCCGACCGACCATGTGGGCCAGCTCCAGGCCGCAGAGTTGAGCCCGCGCGCTTTCATGCACCAGCACCCGCGTCGCCTCCTCATCATAGATGACGACGTCCTCCCGCGAGTAGAGGCCGAACGAGAAGTTGTAAGCCTCCCCGCTGATGGTCTCCTGCTCCAGCCAGCTCGGCAGCAGAGTGGAGATCACCGCCCGATTCGACTCCTTGTCCCATAAAAGGAGCGGGATGCCGAGCTCGTCCAGGCACTTCTCGCCGTAGCCAAAGTTGCGGTGCCCTATTGGCACCGGCTTCACGGCGGTCCGCACCTCTTCCTGCGTCCCGGAGGTGCCAGCCGCCTCGCTAGGGATGCCGCGGGCCGAAGCAGTCGCGGGGGCGGGATCCCTGGCCGGCTGGGTCGCGGGGGCTTTTCCTTTTCTTTGGCCCGCGGTGGGCGCCTCACCCGTAGCCTTCGCCTTCTTGGGAGGTGGCGGAGGAGGTTGTTCGCGGCCCGACCGCTTCTAGACGGCAGACACCGGGATCTCGCACTGTGCGGCGTCTGCAACTTGAGCGCGGGCGAGCCCGCTGGGAACGACCCGAGCGCTCTCGTATGGCGGGGTGCAGGGGAATGTCTCGCTCGCCTGCGCGAATTGAAAGTTAAAGCGAACCATTGAAACGGAAAGGAAAAGCGCGAGTGGCTGACCTCCACCAAGCGGGACTGGGGCGAGGTTGTCCAGATTCCGGCGCAGGAAGGCGACCTCGAAGTTCTTCCCGACGAAGAACCCGCACAAATCCGCTTCATGGCCCCCCAGGTTAGGGGGGCGGTAGCTCACCTCGCCGAGTTGCACCGACGAGAAGGGGACATTGCCAAAGTCCCCCTTGACGAACACAATCTTCTTAAGCCAATTATGGCTCTTGTTGACGGTCTCTCGAACCTTAACGTGGGCGCTGGAGAAATAGGCGGTCCCGTCCTTGTTCGCGCGGAAAGAGAACAACTTGCGGAAGACCGCGAGGCTGAACTCGACCCGCTGCTCCCGCAAGAAGCAGGAGAAACCAATCATGACTTCTACGGAGTTCGGGGTCATCTGGCCGAGGACGACCCCGAAATATTTCAGTATCTGGCGCACCTCCGACTATAGAGGAAGCCGGAGGCCAGCCTCAAAGTGCGCCACCGGGATGGCGAGCTCTCCCTCCGTGAGGTCGTTTATTCTTTCTCCCTCCCCAGGCCGCCTCGCCACGAAACCTGGCGGTACGTAGTCGCTTATCGCCTCGAAGAACTCACCTTCGGAAATGGCGGAGGAGGGGAAATTATGCTCGGCAAAAGTCCAGGCGCACTTGCCCCTGCCGTCCGCGTCGCCACTACCGCCACCCATCTCGCAGGACTTGCTTATCGGGGTGAGAAAGGTCCCGCAGGAAGCGAGCGAGTCAAGGGTCACAGGAGGCAAAGACTGGGAAAAATCTTATACGCGGTGAGTGAGAAAGAGCCGGCAGGGACTATTTATAGAAAGAAAAAGGGCGGGAAAACATTCCGCTGGCGGGAAAAGTGCGGATAGCAAAAAGAAGCTTAACGGTTCTACTTCCCGGCTCGCAGTCGCGCCGCAAAGACCGTCCGACAATGAATTGTGCCCACCCGCGTCCGCACAAGAGGCGGGCGAGCCGCTGCATGCACCTGCCCGAAACCGTAGGCGAGCCGGGGAGACTCGCAACCTGCGAGTTCCCGGCCCGCTCCCGCCAAGATTAAGTAGGCGGGCTGGGCAAGCCGATTCAACGATCTCGCACCCGCTTAAAGAAGCGGTGGGCAAGTAATAAGGCTTCATCCGTATCTTCCCGAAGAAAACTAGATAGCAACACAATAGATATAACGCGCGACAGAAATTAAGCCCGTCGACAGGCGAGAGAAGTCTCAGATTATTACAGATTAAAATGTTTCAAGATGGGGAACCCTCCTAAGCGAGTTGGTTTAGAGTGCGGATGTGGTCTTGACCCGACGACTGACCGCAGGGAGGGGGTAGGCGGGGTCAGTACTGGATCCATTTCCACCCTCCCCGCCCCCGCGTCCCGGTTTGGGGAGGCACACGAGGATAGTGGTAATCGCGAAGCGCCACCAGCTCCTGCTGGGCCAGGCCGACTTGCTCCGTGGCGTGCCTGAGCCGCTCCTCGACCCGCGTAATATGCGCTCCAGGAGAAGTAACTTCCTCCCCTTCAGCTGGGCGCCGCGCTCCCTCCAGAGCCGCGAGCCGCGCCTCCGTCGCAGCGTTGTCCCGGTCAACCCTGTTGAAGATCTCCTGTAGCAGCAGGGTATGCTTCTGAAACAGCCACGTCACTTGTCTTTTCATCCCCGCCGCACCCGCCGGGTCACCCAAATACTCTGAAATCCCCTCCGTGTCAGGAGGAGGCGAATATCCATCGCTCATCTCGACATCGGAGGAGATCGCGTTATAGCCTACAAAGAGAAAAGTCAGAGGGGACAAGCGAGAACAAAACAAGCACCGAGTACGAGCTTACCAGGGGTCGGCACGTCGACCGCACCGGAGGACGGCCGAGAAGAGCCCGGCCGGCCCTGGAAGAGTTCCCCTTCGAGAGCTGCAATAGATTTCCCCAGTCCGGGGGGAATCAGCGACCGAGAAGTGTCCGGAGGGGGGCGCCCCAGGCCCGAGGGGCTGGCGTCCCGCTCGGTTAAGAGAGGGGGGGGGACCCCTTCCCCTCCCCCATCTCCGCCCTCGCGAGGCGGCTCCTGCGGGGAGGAAAGTCAGAAATGAAGCGACAAGTCAGGCGGGGATGCGCGCATACCTTAGGAATAACCTCGGTGCCTGCTGCCGAGCTGGAGCCCGGGAAGTAATTTGTCAGGGACCGCCTGATGATTCTCCCCTTTACCGGCCTGAGGAGGGGGTCGGGAGACCCACACACCAACCACGGAGCGGCCTCAAGGGCCTTCTCTCGTCTTTTGGCTCGCAGCTGCTAGCTGGGCTCGCACTTACTCGCTGACAGGCATGGTGCAGCTACAGTTCACTGAAAAAAGGCGAAAAGGGGTAGAGATTATCCAGGGGGCTCGATGGCGTATTTATAGCCAGGGAATGGAACCCACTAAAAGATTCCTCGACAGCTCAGCACAGCACTCACCGAACACGTGGGTTAGATGATTCTTTCCGAGCTTGGTCAAGCTCAAAAAGAGCGGGGATTGTGTACAACCTCGTGTTCCCCGAGTGGGCCCGCCAGGCCAGGCGAGCGGACCGAGGCACCCTGCCTGCACCAGAACAGCATGCGGACAGGCACCGGGTGGCCAGCTCGCTCTCGCCAAAGCCAGACGGGTGAGCCGCGCGAGCTGGCTCCTCCCCCGCACTCGCCTGGAGTTCGTCGAGCAGAGGCTTGAGCTCGGCATTCGTCGAGCAGAGGTTTGAGCTCGACATACTTTGAGCTAATATTCAAGGTTGAGCTCGATGAGCCCAGATCAGCGAGCCCCCTTTGGAGTTCCCGTAGCGATAGTCTGAGACCGGCCAGCCCGCTCTCCTATAGGCGACCTGGCCGCCAGCCCGCCTCGGAGCAAACATTGGCGGGTCGCGGGGGCCTGGCTCGCGCTCGCCCAAGGGGAGAAGGCGAGTCGCGGGAGCCAGGTCGCACCCGCGCCGTGGGGGTAAAGAGCAGTAGCGTGCCGACCTCCCGATTCTTGGGACCTGCCCGGTGGGGCCCAGAAGCAACATTACCTGGGTGCCCCTCCCACGGGTGTGAATATCTTGTTAGAATAGCGGAGTTACGTTGTTGGCAGACCTAGCTGGGCGGCACACAGCTGTTCAAAACAGCGGATGTTGGCTATTTGCAGGCCGTTTTCAGAAAACTATAAATAATACCCAAGTAGCACCTTAGAAGCCACGCTTATCAACATTCAGATCTTTTTGTGCTTTCTGAGGTAGCCTTAGCTCGGCCTTTGGCTGAGGGGAAACGCTCTAAGATCTTCCGGGTGTGTGGTGGGTCCTCCCACCGAGCCCTTGGGTCGGTTTCCATCTCTCTTGTTGTTTGGTTTGCCGGAGAGAAGTAAGTGTGCAATCACCCTTTCCCCAAGGGTGAACTCCACTAGGAACCGAGTTTTTGGTTTCAACACTGATAGCTAAGTTGAGTGTGACAAAATAAGAATGCTAAGATGGATGTGCGGTAAAATTAGAAAATAAAAATTAAGAAATTGTTATATTTGAGGAACTGTAATTGACATCTATCTAAAATGTAATAATATAAAATATATCGAGGGTATTTAGAAATGTACAATAAAGGTTAGAAAAAGTTTCAAAGTTCAATGTTTTGATCGAGCTGTATTGAAGAATTAGATGGGAGAAGCGGTAGACTTAAAGCAACATGTTTTGTGTAGTTTTTGCTTAACCAATGCTGTAAATATCGAATGATGATATACATGTAAATGTTAGGGTAGTTGTACTTTTTTAATCACATGTAAGAATTTATTGGTGTTTGTTCTCCTAATTTTTCTTTAAATTTTCTAATGTCACTCATTTTTGTGCCAATGTAGGCTGGATTGCTGAAGCCTGACAGTGTTGAAGGTTCAGATGTCGAAATACCTGAATTTAATGTTTCATATAAGCCTCAAAAGATCAGCCCCAAATTTCCGGCATCCGTGAGACACCTGCTGCATCAAAAGATTCGAGACTCATACATGCATCCTCAGTTTGTCTCTGATGTCATGAAACCATTGCAAATCGAGCAACTGATGGACCAGGAAGTTGTTAATCTCTCTGGTGGAGAGTTACAAAGGGTTGCATTATGCCTCTGCCTTGGGAAGGTGAATGCAGTTTTTTGGATGCATTGTTCATGAATAATAAGTTTCAGCTCTGCCTATCTTAGTTCTTTATAGATGTTTTTATACTGAACTAAAACTAGTTACACCTTTGATGTACATTTTTAGCATATATGCATGTTAGCAGTGTAAATTTAGATGGTAGGTTTTGATGATTTTGGAAGTAAAGGTTCCTATAATTATGTAACGTTGGAGGGGAGGTCTTTAGGGGTCCCCACGTCGTCAGGTTATATTGTTATGAGTTTTTAGGTATTGGAGTTGAGTTATATGAGTCAAGTTGTATGAGTCAAGTCGTATAGTTATGAGTCATTTGAGTTCCGATGTTTTCGGCTCCGTTCGGCACAAAATTAATGGTCGTGAACGTGGTGGTTATTAACTGCGTTTGTGATCGTCCGAGCTCACATGTCGAACTTCATTCACTTTTATGTTCAAAACTAATTTTCTTTTCTTGGTGGCGGTCATAATCGTTGTCATGCCAAAGATACATTTTATGATGGTGGCGTTTTTGTCCAAACTCACCGGAGCAAAAACGCCGTGCCAAACAAAACCTTAGTGTGGTGCGTATCCTTCTCTCTTAAGTCTCTTCTTCTCTCCCTCTAGTTCTTCTTCTCCTCTTCATCCTCATTTTAAGGTTAGGGTTAAGCAAAGCTCCCCTTGTATCTCCGCCTCCATCGCCACCTCCGACGAGTTCACAGAGCAGGCTCATAACAAAGTCCTAGCAAATCACCCTAAATCACCCTAAAAATATATTATTGAAATTCTATCGATCACTTGGAATGTTTGTATTGGGATGCTATGATTTGAAACTTTTTGCCTAATTCCTATTATTTTTTAAAATTTCTTTGGACAGCCTGCAGACATATACTTGATAGATGAACCGAGTGCTTATCTGGACTCTGAGCAGCGTATTGTTGCATCAAAGGTGATAAAGAGGTTCATTCTTCATGCGAAGAAAACGGCTTTTGTTGTGGAGCATGATTTCATCATGGCAACATATCTGGCCGACAAAGTTATTGTTTACGAGGGGAAACCATCGGTGGATTGCATCGCTAATACTCCTCAGACATTAGTATCTGGGATGAATCGCTTCTTATCGGTCAGTGCCATGAATTTCTAGTGATTACGCTTACCCAAATTTTCAGATATTTAAGTTGTTTGTTATTTTTTAAATTAAAATTATTAAATTGTGTATCGCATTGAGAAGTCAATTTAAGATCTTATACGCATATCAAATAAAATAATGAAATCCAAAGTATCACCTGGTTTCATTATCCTCTCTTTCATTTACAAGATCTCCATGCTCATTACGTAGATATATTGTCGTTGTTAAATTCTTCCTATCAGCGATTCAAGGCACCTTTTGGTCCCCGACCTTTCTTTTCTTTCCATATGAAGTCGTAGCTGCGGACACTGTCCCCGTCCAATCTACCTCTCCTCCCCCCATCTCTATCTCTCCTTTATCACTATTTCTCATTTGCACTCTCTTCTCTCCCCTGTTGCCATCTCTTCTCTTTCCCCCTCTCTCTCTCACCCTCGTGCATGATAGGGGGGGTTAAAACGTTATAAAGTAAAAGATATAATAGAAGCTCTAATGGTACATAATAGAAGAGGATTTTCATTTATATTGGCAATTTGACATGTAAATGTGCCGATGATCAGTAAATTCATTCCCTAGATTTATATGAAATTGTTGGTTATAATAATGTATAGTGAACGAATTTTTCAATTCTAGTTCCATTCACTGCAGGTCAAGCTAAGTGATGCAGGGGTGGCTGACAATGGGTCTGTTTGGGACAGCTCTGGCGGATTGAAAAGCTGCTGTCCGGATAGAACTATTTTAAAATAGATCTCCGGGGAGCAGTTTTGAAAAGCTGCAGAGTGTTTGGGTGTTCTGTGCAAAAGTGCGTTTTGAAAAAATAGAGCGAGAGCGGGACGAGGAGGGAGCGTCGGTTCCGGCGAGATGTGTCAGCTCCGGCGAGATCCGTCGGCTCCCGCGAGTTGCAGGAAGAATTGGAAAAGTCGGGGGCGGTAGATTCCAAAACCTGTGAGAGAGAAAGCTATTTTGCGGGAGCAGAAGCTGGGGGGGAGGGATTTCCGAAAAGCTGCAAAACAACTCCAGATTTACGAAAAGCTCTTCATAAGGAGGTGTCCCAAACACAGAAAAAACAGCTCTGGCGGCTGGAAAAGAGATTCTCCAGCCGCCAGAGCTGCGCCAAACAGACCCAATAACTCCAACTTTGATGCAATCTAAATGTAGTGCTAATAAGCTGAAGATGTCAACATTCCGGATTAAGATCTAAACAACAGTGATAAATTTAATAAACCTTAAGACAATTGCAATAACGAAAAACGAGTTGAATTGGTTAAAGACAGATTTACGAACTACCACCGAAATGAGGCGTGAATATCAATCAAGCACGCTCCGATTGAATTCCGCAAATCAGTCAACGATCAGTAAAATTAAAGCACGTATGAAAGGTGATGCAGTGGGAGGTCGACTCGAAACGGGATGTCCAAATGCAGACCTAATTGCAAAGCGGTGTACTGAAAGTTCACAGTGGCCCGCTCCAAAATTGCAGCAAATAATAATTTATTATATGATAATCAACAGAGGCTCGACAGACACAATTAATTAATTAAAAGGATGACAAAATATTAATTTTGCAAACAATTGAGACGCAAACAATTTTAAGCGAGCGCATGATAAACTCTGCAAATAACACGAACGAGGATACTAATAGCAAATAAAAATAACATCTACTACAGATATAGTGTCAAGTTAAACAACAATAAAAGATAAGAACAATATACCACAGCTTGCATGTGCAGGCGACGGCGACGGCGGTTGCTGGCGGTAAGTGAACGGTGTTGCGAGTAGAGTGGGACAGGTAGTGGCTCGGGTAGACTGTGGAGGACGGCTGTAGGGGAAAGGGTGTCCGGCTGGAAGTGGCCGACAAAAGGGAAGTAAAGGCGAAGGTAGAAATGTCGGGACTGGACTGGATGTGGGAAAGGCTGCCGTCGGACTAGGCGTAGGGGAAACGGGGGATGGGGAGGAATTCCCGGCGGGGTGGGTTGAGCGGGGAGTAAATGAGTTGGGGAAGACGGTGGAGGAGGGAGGCGGGAAAGATGGTTTCGTCGGCTGCGGCTAGGGGCTAGGTCGGTAAAAACGAGCGGGCTTGGAGGCGGGACGGAGGGCGTCGAGATGACGGGATGAGGTCGACAGGGCTTGGAGAGGTGAGAAACAGAGGAGGTAAAGGGTTTACCGGGGAGGAAGGAGGGGGAGAAGAGGACGGACGCCGACGTCGCACCATCGGAATGAGGCAGAGGGGTCGGCTTTGCACCGTACCTTGACCGAGCGGTTTCCAGGAATTTCCCAAACCATCGATACACAACTCCCCCATGCCGCCAAGTTAAATAACCCCAGATATGAACCGCCACACCCCACTGAACCGCTGCCTGCATAGTATAACCCAAATAAAACCACCAAGATCGGACGACTCATAATGACTGGACCGATCGGGGGTTAAATACAACTCGAAATAAAAAGTGCAAAACATAAAACTGACTAGAAAAACATATCCGGACACGACCATGGACTCCGATCGTCTGTCCGGAGAGCGGATCGCCGCCTCCTGCGGGTATACCTGTGCGTCGGTCGTGGCGCGCCGTCAACTCCCCCCGACTTAAAAGCACTCAACTCCGATGAGTGTAAGTGGTTGTACTCGCTGTGCAGCCGTGGGGCGAGTCTCTGAAGCTCCTCCGAGGAAATCCAAGTAGTATAGTGCAAGAGCCGACCGCTCCAACGGACAAGATAACACAGAGTATCTAGCCCGCCCGTGGCGTGGAAGTCGTGACTGACGATCTGAAGCACGTCGTTTGTAGAAGCAGGTGGTACCAATGTATCTCCGTCTGACACTGATGTATCTCCGTCTGGCAATGATGTCAGTGGAACTGTCGGTGGTGCAACTCGATCTGCATGTCGCGACGCCGCTGGTGGCAACAAAGAGGGACCGATGGAGGTAATAGGAGGAGAAGGCTCAGGTGGTGGGCTATGACAGATGAAGGCTCGAGTAGAGGTGTGGTGCGTCGGTCCACGTACACATGCTCCTCATAGTAAGGAGTCAAATCATCTACGTTGAATACTCGACTAATGCTCATACCATGAGGGATGTCTATCTCATATGCGTTCGTACCAATTCGCCGCATGACTGTATAGGGGCCCATTCCGCGTGCGCTTAATTTTTTTGCTGGTCCCTGTGGGACCCTCTCAGATCAAATGCGAATTAATACCTGTTCTTCTGCCTCAAAGATTTGTTCTCGTCTATGTTGATCTGCTTGATTCTTATAATAATCATTACTAGCTGCAAGCCTGCAATCTTCTTACAGACCGACTCGTGTAGGGCGTGCACATTTTCAATGAATGACTCGACTGACTCACTAGATCTGGACCCTAGGGGAATATCCACCAAATCAACTGGTTTTCTAGGCTCATACCCTAATATAAATTGGACTCAAGTCCGTGGTCCTATTGACTGAGATATTGTATGCAAATTCGGCTATGAGAAGGACATAATCCCAGGTCGTCAGATTATCTCCAATTAGGTGACGAAGAAGAATTCCAAGACTACAGTTAACCACTTCTGTTTGTCTGTCCGTCTGCGGGTGGTACGCGGTGGAAAACTTCAGGGTCGTACCCGTCTTTTTCCATAGTCTTCTAGAAATAGCTCATGAATCGCACGTCGCGATCAGAGACTATGGAGGTGGGGAGAACATGGTACTTAAATACTTTTTTAAAGAATAACACTGCTATGTGGGAAGCGTCATCGATCTTTCGGCAATGAATGAAATGCGTCATCTTGGAGAAGCGATCAACTACAACAAATATCGAATCGAGCTTTCTCAGAGTGCGAGGGAGCTCGCGAAAAAAATCCATACTAATATCAGAGCAGGACCTCTCAGGGACGAGAAGTGGAGTGTATAGCCCCGTAGGTTGGCGAGACCCCTCTGCCGTTTATCGAACTCTACAATGCCTCACCACTCTGGGGACGTCTTTCTTTAGACCGGGCCAGAAAAAATGATCCTTAACCAACACAATCGTCTTATCTCTACCAAAGTGCCTCGCAGGAGCTGCCTGCGTATAACTCCCAGAAAAGGAAATCTCAGAGGGATGACTGAGGAATGCAGAGGAGAAAGCCCATAAATAAATACCCATCAGATATCGAATAACACACTCGAAGGTCGGGCGAGTCCTTCGAGAGCGCGGAATAAATATCCCCAAAATCAGGGCACTTTGGGTAAGGGTGAACTAGTTGCTCAAACCCCACTACTTGGGTGCTCATGGTGTGGAGGATGCTCACTCGGCGACTCAGTGCGTCTGCCGGTTTGTTCTCAACACCTGCTCGATGCTTAAGAACATAGTGGAACTCCTGCATATACTCCACCCATTTGGCGTGACGGTGACCCAATTTCTTCTGGGAATCGAGGTATCTCAGGGCCTGATGGTCTGAATATAAAATGAACTCCTTGTGTAGGAGATAGTGTCACCAGTATCGCAGTTCCTGCACAATGGCGTAGAACTCCCGATCATAATTTGAATATTTTTGTCGGGCCTCGTTCAACTTCTCGCTAAAGTAGGCCACATGGTGGCCACATGGTGTCGGAATACCAACTCCCGACACATCACAAGCTATCTCAAAGGGCTTGGAGAAATCTGGTAATCATTAAACAGGAGCAGTAGACAGTTTTTTCTTGATCTCCTCAAAAGCTCGAGTGGCAACCTTCGTCCACACGAAATCACCCTTACGGAGGCAGCTCGTAATGGGTGCCACGATCGAACTGAAGGCACAGACAGACCTCCTATAAAAGGTGGCAAGTCCATGAAAACTACGAGCCTCATGGATGTTTGTTGGAGTGGGCCACTCTCGGATCGCCCTGACTTTGTCAGGATTTACAAAAATACCAAATGCCGATACAACATAACCCAAAAAATGAACATATGTTGTTTGGAACGAGCACTTCTTCAAGTTGATGTATAGAAGCTCGAACACCAGGCGAATGTGGCGTAAATGTTCGGTGCGACCCTGGTTGTATATCAAAATATCATCGAAATATACGACCAAGAATTTGCCCATATAGGGCCGCAGAACCTGAGTCATCACCCTCATAAATGTATTGGGTGCGTTCGATAATCCGAACGGCGTCACCAACTACTCGTACAAGCCGTCATTCGTCTTAAAGGTCGTCTTTCACTCATCCCTCTCTCTAATTATAATCTGGTGGTACCCTCTGCGAAGATCGAACTTCTAAAAGATCTGGACACCAGCCATCACATCCAGGAGATCGTCGAGGCGGGGAATCAAAAAACGATACTTTCCCGTGATCTTATTTATGACAAATTACACGAACATGGATACTAATAGCAAATAAAAGTAACAACATCTACTACAGATATAGTGACAAGTTAAACAACAATAAAAGATAAGAACAATATACCACAACTTGCATGTGCGGCGGCGGTTGTTGGCGGCAAGTGGACGATGTTGGGAGTAGAGTTGGACGGGTAGTGGCTCGGGTAGACTGTGGAGGACGGCTGTAGGGGGAAGGGTGGCCAGCTGGAAGTGGCCGACGGAAGGGAAGTAGAGGCGGAGGTAGAAGTGTCGGGACGGGACTGGATGTGGGAAAGGAGGTGGGTTGTCGGACTAGGCGCAAGGGAAACAGGGGATGGGGAGGAATTCCCGACGGGGTGGGTTGACCTGGGAGTAAATGAGTAGGGGAAGACGGTGGAGGTGGGAGGCGGGGAAGATGGTTTCGTCGGCTGCGGCTAGGGGCTAGGTCGGGAAACAACGAGCGGGCTTGGAGGCGGGACGGAGGGCGTCGGGATGACGGGATGATGTTGGCAGGGCTTGGAGAGGTGAGAAACAGAGGAGGCACAGGGTTTACCAGGGAGGAAGGAGGGGGAGAAGAGGACGGACGCCGACGTCGCACCAGCGGAATGGGGCGGAGGGGTCGGCTTCGCACCGTACCTTGACCGAGCGGTTTCCAAGAATTTCCCAAACCATCGATACACAACTCCCCCAAGCTGCCGAGTTAAATAACCCCAGATATGAACCGCCACACCCCACTGAATCGCTGCTGCATAGTACAACCCAAATAAAACCACCCCGATCGGACGACTCATAATGACTGGACCGATCGGGGGTTAAATACAACTCGAAATAAAAAGTGCAAAACATAAAACTGACTAGAAAAATAAATCCGGACGCGACCATGGACTCCGATCGTCTGTCCGGAGAGCGGATCACCACCTCCTGCGGGTATACCCGTGCATTGGTCGCGGCGCGCCGTCAACTCCCCCCGACTTAAAGGCACTCAACTCCGATGAGTGTAAGTGGTTGTACTCGCTGAGCAGCCGTGGAGCGAGTCTCTGAAGCTCCTCCGAGGAAATCCAAGTAGCATCGTGCAAGGGCCGGCCGCTCCAACGGACCAGATAACACAGAGTATCTCGCCCGCCCGTGGCGTGGAAGTCGTGACCGACGATCTGAAGCACGCCGTCTGCAGAAGCAGGTGGTACCAATGTATCTCCGTCTGGCACTTATGTATCTCCATCTGGCAAAGATGTCAGTGGAACCGTCGGTGGTGCAACTCGATCTGCATGTCGTGACGCCGCTTGTGGCAACAAAGAGGGACCGATGAAGTTAATAGGAGGAGAAGTCTCAAGTGGTGGGGCTGTGGCAGATGAAGGCTCGAGTAGAGGTGTGGTGAGTGGGTCCACGTACACATGCTCCTCGTAGTAAGGAGTCAAATTCTCTACGTTGAATACTCGACTAATGCTCATACCATGAGGGATGTCTTTCTCATATGCGTTCGTACCAATTCGCCGCACGACTGTATAGAGGCTCATTCCGCGTGCGTTTAATTTTTTTGCTGGTCCCTGTGGGATCCTCTCAGATCGAATGTGAATTAATAACTGTTCTTCTGCCTTAAAGATTTGTTCCCGCCTGTGCTGATCTGCTTGATTCTTATAATAATCATTACTAACTGCAATCTTTTTACAGACCGACTCGTGTAGGCCGTGCACATTCTGAATGAATGACTCGACCGACTCACTAGATCTAGACCCTAGGGAAATATCCACCAAATCAACTGGTTTCCTAGGCTCATACCCTAATATGATATGAATTGGACTCAAGTCCGTGGTCCTATTGACTGAGCTATTGTATGCAAATTCGGCTATGAGAAAGACATAATCCCAGGTCGCCGGACTATCTCCAACTAGGCAACGAAGAAGAGTTCCAAGACTACGGTAAACCACTTCAGTTTGTCTGTCCGTCTGCGGGTGGTAGGCGAAGGAAAACTTCGGGGTCGTACCCGTCTTTTTCCATAAAGTCTTCCAGAAATAGCTCATGAATCACACGTCGCGATCAGAGACTATGGAGGTGGGGAGACCATTGTCACAACCCGCATTTTCTCAACGATAAAATCGTATCAGAGCAAGAGAAAACACGTGTCGTGATGCCACGTTGTGCAGGGGATAACTGCACACGCTCAGGCAAAACTCCAGACCTTGGATTTAAGGAAAATCGTTGATTAATTATGAAAGAAAAGCAGTTGGGTTGATTGGTCGTATCCCTCGGCACGGTGGATCAGCTAGTCCACAATTAAAAGTATAAGTATACGCAGCAGAAAATAGTTTGGTTCAATTAAGTTGACACCCTAGTGAGCATAAGTGTCCCCGAGGGGCAACTCATGGTATGCACGACTCTAAAGTGAATATAATAGATATAAAATGGTAGCCTTTTTACGCTAAGGAAATATAGTGTCTTTGCTTTATAATTATGTTATGCATGATATACATATAATAATGCTTGTAGGGTTTAAAATATCTAACATGCACCCTAGCATAAATCCTTCCCAGAAGCAAGTAAACAACCACTAATAGGCAAAAACAGCAGTTTAAGTTCATACCCAGCATCGCAAGAAGCCACCAGTGGGCGCCAACAACCTGACACGAACCCACTGGTGAGTATGTATGTCTATACAGAAAAGTAAAGAGCTACCTCACAAAATCGGGATCAGTTGTCTCAGCTACCCAAGAGGCCACAAACCAGCCCCACCAAAAGAACTAGCCGCTGAACCGGCTACAACCTGGACCTGAGGCATTCAAGAAAAGAACACCTCAGCAAGGAAATAATCAAAAGAGTAAGTAAAACATTAGAATTAAGACCAAAAAGAAAGGTTTACCAACCCGGCAACAAACTGCTATAAGCAAAAGAAAGGGCATGACAGTAAGAAAATAGCACTGTCTAAAGCACAGCAAAGCACACCAAGTGCGAGCAATAAAAGCAACATGCTCAACGAAAGAGTCTAACATTCCTAATACGTGGGTAAGTGACAGTGGTCAGAAACATGGATCTGAATACATAACCAAAATCAGATCCAACAAAAAGGGCTAAGGGGTCACCAGTGGCAGCTTTAGGGTCCCACACACCAACCCAAACCGGGGTAAAAAGGCGGTGGCCACAGCTCTCCACATCAAAATCCACCCCTCGAGAGGCCACTAAAACTCCACCACCTGCCACAACCCAAGAGTCGGCAAGCAAAAATTAGCCGAACACCCAATACCACCCCCTGAAACATGGATCTGAATACATAACCAAAATCAGATCCAACAAAAAGGGCTAAGGGTCACCAGTGGCAGCTTTAGGGTCCCACACACAACCCAAACCGGGGTAAAAAGGCGGTGGCCACAGCTCTCCACATCAAAATCCACCCTCGAGAGGCCACTAAAACTCCACCACCTGCCACAACCCAAGAGTCGGCAAGCAAAAATTAGCCGAACACCCAATACCACCCCCTAAAGGAAGGGAAAAGTCACACTAACAATCCTAAGGTACACATGAACTCAAGACAGAAATGTCGAGCCCACTCGACGCAGCGTTGAGTAAGCTCCACTCACCTGACGCCTAAAAATACTTAGCCGCAAGTCCTACGCTGGGTGACGGCGTGGAGTGAGCTCGGCTCACTCGACGCTGTCAGCGCTTTCCACTTAGGGTAAACGTAAGTCTTGCTAAAATCGCAGCTTAAGCCCTCTCATGCGCGAAAACAGAGAGTTGGAGATTTAATCCCAACCCACGGTTCCGTCCTAACTACTCGGAGCTATCGCAACTAACCCTAAACTATAACTAACAGCAACCTCACCCTAACTCTAGCTACCCACTGGAAACTAAACCTCCGACAAAAAGAGAACATTGATTAAAATTCCAGAAAGAGAAATAAAGAATCAGCACTTGATTAAAAGCTTGATGTAATAACTCAACCTGCTGCCCTAGGGAGGAAAAAAGACAAAGAGAACAGAGCTTATGCACAAGAAATAAAAACAGATCATGGGTTAGAAACAAATTTGGCAAGGGCAAGGGGCCACTTGCCTCTACCTCTTCGGAAAAACAAACAACAGCCGCACCACAGCTTGGCTCCGGCGGCAAGATCGGCCACCTAGAAGACCAAAGCTGAAACTTGAGGAAAGAAAAGGAATCAGATGCTTAGAAATTCCTGGAATCTACCCTAAATCAAGAAAAGCTTACATGGAAGGGAAGATCTAGCCGAGAGCAAGCCGGATCCGCTATCACACGAGAAAAACGGGCTCTAACCCTCCCGAAATCGCCGGCCAAAACAACCACCGCCTCCTCTCAAAACCCCTTCCGCTGGAAGCTCTCCAGACTCGGGAACGATGAAAAATGAGGAGGAAAAACAGTTCACGGCAACAAAAGATGATTTCAGGAAAAAGTACGGAACACGCCCAAGACACGCCCGTGACACGGCCCGACACGCCCGTGTCACAGGGCGTGTACTCACACACTCGACGAACGTCGATCGCCGCTCGACGAAAACACGGGACACGCCCCCCAGACACGCCCGTGACACAGCCTGACACGCCCGTGTCACGGGGCGTGTACTCACGCACCTACCCACTCGACAAAAGTCGATCTCCGCTCGACGAAGCAAGGGACACGCCCTGTGACACGCCCGTGTCACAGGCCGTGTACCAACCCGAACACCGCCCGACGATCGTGGAGCGCCGATCGTCGAACAGGGAGACACGCCCCAGTGTCACGCCCGTGTTCGACACGACACGCCCGTGACATGGCCGTGTTCTCACTAAAACACCGCCTGACGACCATCGAGCGCAGCTCGACGAACCGAAGGGGGACACGCCCGTGACACGCCCGTGTCACGGCCGTGTTCCTACAAAAAAAACCCCGTCGACCAAAAATTCGTCGACCGGAGAAACGGGAGCTCTACCCGAGCACGACACGCCCTGGGTCACGGGCGTTACCCAGGCCGTGTCACCCAAACTTACACAGAAAAGAAACCTGCTAACACCTAGCAAACGAGAGACAAGGCACCAGCCTACAAGCTCAGCCACAACAGACCACGCACAGCACAGCAAACATTACAAACATGCAGCTAACAAAACGACGCCGAAACGACGCGAAGGCAAACGATCTCGGATTTCGACCAAAACCGCACCGTAGCTAAACCACCAAGCCACAAAAACAACGGTGAGGTCGAAAACAACATCCGACGATCGAACACTCGGGCTAACACCTCCCGAAGCCAAAACGCAAGCATTTCCCTAAGAAGCCCAACCGAGTCACCAAAACAGACTCCGGCTAGCTGGGGAAACTTGCCAACTGGCTGCAACCAGGCTACACAAGGAACCTACAGAGCTAGGACCGCGCTCTACAACGGCGAAGGGCCGGAAAATGCGTCATCGTAACGTCAATCCAATATCAAACAAAACAAAGAAAAACCGGGGGTGTTACAACCATGGTACTTAAATACTTCTTTAAAGAATAACGATGCTATGTGGGAAGCGTCAGCGGTCTTTCGGCAAGAAATGAAATGCGCCAACTTGGAGAAACGATCAACTACAACAAATATCGTATCGAGCTTCCTCAGAGTGCAAGGGAGCCCGAGGAAAAAAATCCATACTAATATCAGACCAGGACCTCTCAGGGACGGGAAGTGGAGTGTATAGCCCTGTAGGTTGGCGAGACCCCTTTGCCGTTTATCAAACTCTACAATGCCTCACCACTCTGGTGACGTCTTTCTTTAGGCCGGGCCACAAGAAACGATCCTCAACCAACGTAATCGTCTTATCTCTACCAAAGTGCCCCGCAGCTCCGCCTGCGTATAACTCCCAGAAAAGGAAATCACGGCGGGATGACTGAGGAATGCAGAGGCGAGAGCCCATAAATAAATACCCATCAGATTTCGAATAACCCACTCGAAGGTCGGGCGTGTCCTTCGAGAGCGTGGAATAAATATCCCCAAAATCAGGGCACTCTGGGTAAGGGTGAACTAGCCGCTCAAACCCCACTACTTGGGTGCTCATGGTGTGGAGGATGCTCACTCGGCGACTCAGTGCGTCTGTCGGTTTGTTCTCAACACCTGCTCGATGCTTAAGAACATAGTGGAACTCCTGCATATACTCCACCCATTTGGCGTGACGGTGACCCAATTTCTTCTGGGAATCGAGCTATCTCAGGGCTTGATGGTCTGAATATAAAATGAACTTGTGTAGGAGATAGTGTCACCAGTATCGCAGTGCCTGCACAATGGCATAGAACTCCCGATCATAATTTGAATATTTTTGTCGTGTCTCGTTCAAATTCTCGCTAAAGTAGGCCACATGGTGGCCTTCCTGATTAAGGAATGGGCCAATACCAACTCCTGACTATGAAGCACCGACACTTCAAAATGCCCAACGTGTCAGTGTCGGACTCTCTGACACTCATTCGACTCTCCGACACCCGTGTCGGAAGTCCGACACCCGTGTCGGAAGTCCGACACCCGTGTCGGAAGTCCGACACCCGTGTCGGAAGTCCGACACCCGTGTCGGAAGTCCGACACCCGTGTCGGAAGTCCGACACCCGTGTCGGAAGTCCGACACTCTGGCTCCCGCGGGACTCTCTGTGCAGGCGGCAAGTGAACTGTGCTGGGAGTAGAGTTGGACAGGTAGTGGCTCGGGTAGACTGTGGAGGACGGCTGTAGGGGGAAGCGTGGCCGGCTCGAAGTGGCCGACGAAAGGGAAGTAGAGGCAGAGGTAGAAGTGTCGGGACTGGACTGGATGTGGGAAAGGAGGTGAGCTGTCAGACTAGGCGCAGGGGAAACAGGGGATGGGGAGGAATTCCCGGTGGGGTGGGTTGAGCGGGGAGTAAATGAGTAGGGGAAGACGGTGGAGGAGGGAGGCAGGGAAGATGGTTTTGTCGGCTGCGGCTAGGGGCTAGGTCGGGAAACAACGAGCGGGCTTGGAAGCGGGACAGATGGCGTCGTGATGACGGGATGGGATTGGCAGGGCTTGGAGAGGTGAGAAACAGAGGAGGCAAAGGGTTTACCGGGGAGGAAGGAGGGGAGAAGGGGACGAACGTCGACGTCGCACCAACGGAATTTCCCAAACCATCGATACACAACTCCCCCAAGCCGTTGGGTTAAATAACCCCAGATATGAACCGCCACACCCCACTGAACCGCTACCTGCATAGTACAACCCAAATAAAACCACCCCGATCGGACGACTCATAATGACTGGACCGATCGGGGGCTAAATACAACTCGAAATAAAAAGTGCAAAACATAAAACTGACTGGAAAAACGTATCCGAACGCGACCATGGACTCCGATCGTCTGTCTGGAGAGCGAATCACCGTCTCCTGCGTGTATACACGCGCGTCGGTCGTGGCGCGCTGTCGAAAGGTTTAAATCCCACAACAATTGTCCAAGCATTCAACATAAAGAGAAATAAGTAACATCCATACCAAGACTTACTCATGGCGACGTGATTTGGGGAAAGAGAATCAATAACGACAATGACTTTGGGTCGACGGGTGTCTCTACAAGTGAGCTGCAGTGGCTGGACAAGGATGATTTGGGGATTATGACGATAGGGAGTGCTAAAATTGGGTCGATGGTGGAGGGGTTGTTGTAGGAGGGCCAAGAGGTGGTGGGGATGAGTGGTTTAGGGTCGTCGGGGGAGGGCTGGAATAGAGTCGATGGGAGGTGGGGTGGGCTGTAAGAAGGGTCGACAGGGCTCGAATAGAGGAAGAAGGCGGCGTTAGGGATGTATGAGGCTAGAAGGGATCGGGGGAAAGAAATGGAGGCGGTGGTAGGGCTGTAGGAGGCTCGACTGGGTTGGGGAAGAGGCAACGTGAGTCTCGATCTAGAGAGAATGCTCGGAGTCCACCGAAAGAGACCAGCGGTTGCGAATGGCAATCTTCCGGTTCCTAAATCAGCCGCACTTTCATGAATATATAGGGGAGGGGAAAATAAAAGAGCTAGGGCACCCAGATTGTACGACTAATAACGTTCGGGCCGATCCGGTGTCAAATGCAACACAAAATACATAAAATAATATATATAAAAACTCAGAACGACCATCCAGGCGCATCCGCGGGCTCTAATCGCCCAAATGGATCGCCGATCACTGTCTCCTGTAGGAATAAACATGTGTTTTGTCGATCACCATCAACTCCTCCCGGCTTGAAAACACTCATCTCCGGTGCGTGGCGACGGTCATACTCTTGGGGTAAGTCCAGAGCGAATCTCTCGAGTTCCTCAACAGAAATTCAGGTATCGTCAGAAACTGGACGGGCGAGCCAATGAACCAGGTACCACAGAGCAACTCGACTGTCCATCATAGTGAAGTCATGATCAATGATCTGTAGTGCATCTCCGGTAGGTGCATGCAACTGTGCAAGCAATGTATCTTCATTCGAAAGTGCGGCGGGTGGAACCGCCAGAAGGGTGGCAAGGTCCTCCGAGTGGTGCTCAACCGTCTGAGGCTGCTTGGGAGTGGTAGGAGTAGGAGAGCTAGAGAGGGATGAGTAAAGTTGTGTCTCAGGGTAGCTGGGTACGGTGGATTCACATACACTCGCTACTCGTAGTAAGGAGTTAAAGTCTCTACATTGAATACCTGATGGATTCCCATCGTCGGAGAGATATCAATCTCATATGCGTTCATAGTTCATACCAATCCGTCGAATGACTGTTCAAGGGCTCATTCGGCGAGCACTCAACTTCTTCACCCCCCTCCCCGCCCCGCCCCTCGCCGTGAGAGCCCCTCAGATCGAAGGTGGATCATAACCTGCTCTCCCACGTCAAAAACCCGCTCCTTCCTGTGCAGATCTACTCGATTCTTATAAATTTCATTACTACCTGCGATCTCTCCAGACTGTCTCATGAAGTGCATGTATGTGCTGAATGAAAGACTCATCAGACTTGCTAGGTCGGGCCTCTATTAGGACGTCAATAAGGTTGATAGGTTTCGTAGGCTTATAACCTAGTATGACATGAAATGGACTCAGACCTGTGGTCCTATTGACCGAACTATTGTATGTAAATTTCGCAACAAGCGGGATGGAATCCCAAGTGGACAGACTATCCTTAACGAGACAACGCATAAGGGCCCCAAGACTATGGCTGACGACTTTTGTCTATTCATTTGTCTGTGGGGGGTATACAGTGTAAATTGCAGTGTTGTACCGATCATTTTTCACATCGTCTTCCAGAAGTAACTCATAAAGCGGACGTCGCGATCAGAGACGATGGAAGGGGGCCATCTTCGAGATGCAGTCCACAACAACAAAAATGGAGTCGAACTTCTGTAGCGTACGATGAAGCTCGAGTACAAAATACATACTAATATATGCCCACGGTTTGTGCGAGATAGGTAACAGAGTGTACAAACTCGTAGAATGTCATGATCCCTTTGTCGTCTGACAGATACGACAATGACGAACAGCCCGAGAAATGCCCTTCAGGCTTGGCCAGAAGTAGCGGTCCTCGACTGATGCATTTGTCTTGTCCCGCTCGAAGTGGCGTGCAGACTTGCCCGCGTCTAACTTCCAGATAAGGAAGTCTCAAAGGGAGGTTTGTGGGACACAGAGACGAGAGCCTAAGAATAGATAGGCATCTGAAATCACAAATTCCTCACCGGACTCAAGAAGATCTCTCGTCAAGGCGTTGTAGACATCGCCAAAATTTGGGCACTCTGGATAATCATGTCCAATACGCTCAAACCTCTCCACACATGCGCTCATGATATGGAGAATGTTGACTCGGCAACTCAACACGTCAACCGGCTTGTTCTCAACACCAGCTCGATGTTTGAGAACATAATGATACTCCTGCATGAACTCCACCCATTTCACATAGCGGTGACCTAACTTCTGCAAATCGACATATCGCAGGGCCTGCTGGTCAGAGTACAGGACAAACTTCCTGTGTATGAGATAATGTCGCTAATGGAGGAGTGTCTGTACGACGGCGTAAAACTCTGTTTCATAATTGGAGTAGTTTTATTGGGAGTCATTCAGTTTCTTACTGAAGTAAGCAACTGGATTACCCTCCCGGATAAGAACCCCCCCTCCCCCCCCGATGCCCACTCCAAATGCGTCGTCACACGCTACCTCAATTGCCTTGGAAAAATTCGGAAGGTGTAAAACAGGAGCAGACGACAACTTCTCCTTGAATGCTTGAGTGGTCGCTGCCGTCGAAACAAAATCTCCCTCACGGACGCATCTCGTAAGAGGTGGGGTGGGGGCATGATGGAGCTAAACCCTCAGAAAAACCTCCTTTAGAAGTTGGCAAGTTCATGGAAGTTTTGGGTCTCGTGGATGCTACACGGAACGGGCCACTCACTGATAGACTTGACCTCTTCAGGGTCAACCTAAATGTCAAACGCAGAGACAATGTAGTTTAAGAAATGCACTGATGTAGTCAAGAACGAGCTCTTCTTCAGATGACATACGAATGTTCCTCTTCTTTCTCTCAACAGTCCGAATGACATATTCAACCACTCATAATTGCCATCCTTCATCTTGACGGTCCTCTTCCATTCGTCCTCTTCTCTCACCATATTATGATGGTACCCACTCCACAAGTCGATCTTCGAGAAGATCCGGGCATCAACCATCACGTCGTCGAGATCCTCGAGGTAGGGAATGGGGAATCGGTTCGTCGAGATCTTCGAGGCATGGAATGGGGAAACGGTTCTTCATCGTAATCTTATTGATGACGCTTTTGTCAACACAAATGTGCCAACTCCTATCCTTCGGGATAGGGAGGGCAGAGACGGCGCATGGTTTCAAGCTCTCCCAAATGAAGTCTTCCGAAGAAGATCGTCGTTCTGCTTCTTTAGCTTGGCATGCTCCATTGGGTTCATGCGGTAGTAGGGAAAATAGGGCAAAGATGCCCCCGAGACTAAATCGATAACATGTTGGATATCTCTCAACGAAGGAAGCTCATCAGGGAGCTCCTTGAGCTTAATGTCAGAATACTTGTCCAGCAGGCGTTGAATGTCCGGATCCATACTCCAAGTCTATGGTGTCGTCAGAGGCCATGGTGACGGCCACCACCAACACAACTCTAAGCTCTCCTTCAGAGAATCACCTCTCCTCAGAATGTGTAGAGGCCGAGCTAAATCGACACTAATGGATGAGTCGACCTGACCCTTGGGACAAAACATCTCTGTGTGACCTGAATGACCGACTTGTCTACCTAGAAGACACGATGGAGATGCGGATGACGTTTAGCGGACAATTGCATACTCTCTAATCCCTTCTTTGCCATGATATTCACGTAGCTGCCACTATCGATGACGATAGTAAAAAAGTTTGCAGGGGCCACCTGCACTCTGAAAATACTTGCAAAATATCGTGGTGCGACACCAGTTCTCGAAACGAGGGGTGTAAAGGATGTGTCAGATGACTCTCAACTCTAGCAATCTCTCAGCGTCGCTCTCTCAATCGTCCTCAATCTCGGCAGTGATCTCCTCAACTACCGCATCATCTACCTCGGTACTAGTCTCACCCTCATCCCCAATCAACAGATTCATAGTGGGACACTGAGCGACGATGTGTCCTCTGCCCGAACACTGTTAACACTGGTCGGGCCCAGGTCTGTGGACTCTCAAAATAATAGCTTTGCCCTTAACAACCGCTGGGATGCGGGGAGGGGCAGGGGTGGCGGTCGGTCCGGGCCTCCCAAATGTAGGGGCATCATGCCGAGGTGTAACTTGCCTCAGACCTGCAAGGCACATATAGTTCTCATACTCAAGTGTGAGCTGGAACACTTGCTCGACCGTCTTTACGTGGTGAGAAATATGCTCTCTCCAAATGTCGGCCTTAAGTCCAACTCTAGATCTAGAAGCGGTCGCAATAGGCTCCTCCAGGATATCACTATTTACTACCAACTCGTCAAATAATGTCATGTAATCCACAACATAAAGTTTTCCCTGCTGCAGTGCATAGATTTGGTCGAGGAGCTGATCCCGATACGATGCAAGAAGGTATTTTTCCTTCAACTGATGTTTTATCTCGGCTCATTAGATGACAGGATAATATCCATCTCTCTCTAAAGATCTCTCCACGCTAGTCTAGAACATCTTCGCCTGTCTCTGCAGCTTCATTTTGGCAAATCGGACTCGCCGCTCATCGCTCATCTCATACCAATCGAAGAAATGGTCCATGTCCATGAGCCAAATGCTAAAAGCCTCAAGGTACAGGTGACCGTCAAAGGACAGCCCATCAATAGGAAAACGTCGAATATGGTCGTCCTCAACCAAGGTGGCTCCACCACGAGGCGCTAAATAATCAGCATTGGGCTCATCAGGGCCGAACTCGCGTCGTCTGGTGGGCCACGACTTCTGCGGGTCGGTGGTGGATGTGGCTCATAGGGAGGACGAGGGTTCCTCCTCGGGGCAGGGTCACGATGATAAACATACACAGGCTCGGGAGTCCCTCTAACAAGCGGAGCAGGATCCCGACATGGTAAATCTCTAGCTTGTCTATCAAGCGGTGGTTGAACGTCCAGTGGGTCATCCACAAGCTAGTCATATCGTGGTGGTGTGGCTGGACCTCTAAGGGCTCCTAACTGGCCGTCTCTGGTGTTGACCCTAACAATGTCATTCTTAAGGGTTTCAAATTGCTCGAGAACTAAGCGTTGAAACTCCGCATATGTCATGCCCAAATTCGAACTTGTGGCCCGATCATCGGGGACGTTCTTGTTGGACATCCGTGATCGATACAATTTACCACTACGTAGCATAAAATGTGACCCGAACCTGACTCTGATACCAATTAATATAGGGGTAGGCTGACAATAACTCAAACAACCATGATGCAACCTAAATGCAATGCTAATGAGATGAAGATGCCAACAGTCCAGGTTAAGATCTAAACAACAGTAATGAAATCTAATAAACCTTAAGACAATTGCACAATCGAAAAACAAGTTAAGTTGGTCAAAGATCGGTTTACGAACTACAACAAAACGAGTCGTGAATATCAATCAAGCTCGCACGGAATGAATTCCGCAAATTAGACAACGATCAGTAAAATTAAAGCGCATATCAAAGTTTTAAATCCCACAACAATAGTCCAAACATTCAACATAAAGAGAAATAAGTAACATCCATACCAAGATTTGTTCATGCATGCGGCGATCTGATTTGGGGAAGGAGAATCGATAGCGGCAATGACCTTGGGTCGACGAGTGGCTGGACAGGAATGGTTTGGGGATTATGTGGATTGGGAGGGCTGGAATAGTCAAAGTGGGGGGGTGGGGGGGGGGGGGGGAGAGGAAGGTGGCATTAGGGTTGTATAAGGCTAGACAGGATCAGGGGAAAGAAGAGGAGGCGGCGATAGGGCTGTAGGAGGCTCAACAAAGTCAGGGAAGAGACAACGAGAGTCTCGACCGAGAAAGAATGCTCAGAGCCCACCGAGAGAGACTGGTGGTTGTGAATGGCAATCTTCCGAGTTCCAATGCATAAATCACTCGCACCTACATGAATATATAGGTGGGGGAAAATAAAATAGTCTGGGGCACCCGGATCGGACAACCAATAACATTTGTGCTGATCTGCTGCCAAATACTAATATATAGAAAAAAATCGGAACGACCATCGGGCACATCCACGAACTCAGATCCCCGATCAACCGCCTCTTACGGGAATAAACATGCGTTTTATCCGTCGTAGAAAGAAACAATAACTTCCGGCGTGTTTTTAATCAACTGAGAGATGCAATGACGATAATTTTGTTTTGATTGATATTGTTTTACTGCAGCACCTTGATATTACATTTAGACGAGATCCAACAAATTATCGACCTCGCATCAACAAGCTTGATTCGACCAAAGATAGAGAGCAAAAGAACGCCGGTTCTTATTATTACCTAGATGATTGAACGCCTAAGCCAGTTCAACGAAAAAAGGTTTGTTTTTTTTTTCTTGTACGTCTTATCATTCTTGGATCGCTCGTTTTGCAACTCCTTAATTGAGAGCTTTTCGCTATTGTAGGTGTGTTCTGATCTCAACTCTTTCCTTGAGACTTCTTTGCTATTTGTAGGTTTCAAGGTTTGAGGGCTCCATGAGGTGATACTGACAAGCAATAACTGGAATTTCTCTCGAGTGTTTGTTGGTATATGGCATGTCGAAGTTATTATCCTATGATTTGGCCTTTTCTTGTATAAGTTTGTTTATTAGTGAGAATAATTTATATTTGTATTTTTTTTTGCTGCATGAGTTTGTTGATTTTAAAATTTTATTGATAGTTCATTCATTCTCTGCATAAATTTTTTATTGTGAAAATTCTAAATTCTGTTTGTATTGTAGATTTTTATAATTTATAGGATTTTTATGACAATGAAGTTTTTAGAGATCATATTGCCTGGTTATTGTTGTTGATGGGTATAGTCAAAATGTTTTTTTAAAATAGAAGTAAATGTAAATTAGTCTTGTTTGTGGCAAATCGTTTAATTCGTGACATTTCAGGCCCAAATAGTGGTTATTTTGGGGCTAAATTGAGTAATATTTCAGCAAAAAAATGCTCGACATTTCTAAAAAACGAGTGCCTTTACAGAAAAGTAGGTGAATTTTGCTGAATAAATCTTAAATTCTAATAAAAAATCTGCACAATTTCGGAGAAAAGTTGACATTTCAGCCAAAATAGGGCGTGCAAAATTCAATTCAGGGAAAATTGGCATTTTCACGAAAACGGGGCAGCACCGACATTTCGGTGAAAATCGTGGGCGACATATTGCCGAAAATCTGGTCAAAAAATCGGCCGGTAAAGCTGGTTGGCAAATCGCTTAAAATGGGCCGATATTTCTCCAGAAATCGGCCGCCATTTGCTGGATATTTTTTTAGAAAAATCGGCCGGAATTTCAATTTTCTCAGATATTGACCGAAATATACGCAAATATCGACCGATTTTTTTGTAAGATATCGGCCGATTTGACTTTAGTTATTTTATTATTTATTGTACAACGTTTCTATCATTTTAATTGTACATATTATATTCAAAACATTTATCATCAATCATTTTTATATAAATATATTTTGTTATTTTTGAAGATGCAAACTTTGCTTAAAAAGATATTTTTTTAAAAAACAAAAAACAAATGTCCAGAGATTTTTTTTCGAAGAAAATCATAATTTTTTGTTTAGTTTATTTAATGATAGAATTTTTGATTGTTTTACATTTTTAAAAAAAATCTATAATCAAAGCTGGATAGAAAACAATACACACACCAAGTAGAATAAATAATTTTCTAACAAATGCATGATATATAAATCTATGAAATTACAACTAATAAATTACTATCAGAAACTAGTTATAAATTACTAAATAGATGCAACTTATCACCGTCTTATATGAAGAAAAACTCCTAGTGACAGGTTAGAAGAACCCAAATATATGGCAGCGATAGCGGCAGCTCCAGCAAGTCGGAGCGGCGAATATTCGTTACGACAATTTCATGCGCCAGGCCATCTAAGCCGTTGATCAGCTTCTGTTTTTTTTTCATTTTCATGCCATTTTTTATCCGCCTTTAGATCAGCCATCAAGTGGACCAAGTGATGTGCACACATACATAAAAAAATATCTCCCGATATGAAGACCCAAAACAAATCCATATTGGTTTGCACCTAGACCGGCGACTTCCCAAGAGAACATGTGTCATTGGCAATACATCCTAACCCAAAAATGAAGATTACAACTTGGATAACATGAGCATTCGAATTTCGAAGCCTTCCCGTGACTTGCCTCCATCCTTGAGCCACTCCGCCCGCATGATGCCCATACTCCGCGCATTCTCATTGCTCTCGGGTGCATGGGCTTCGCACATGCTCTCAACACGAATGCCTTGTCACTCTTACCCCATGAGCCCATAAGAGATCAATTGACAAATGGAATGTCATGGCATTGCGCTCAGGGGAGGGGGGACTTCGCCCATGCTCGTAACCTATCTAAAAACAAAACCTAGTAATCTAATGTGCTCACAGTTTACTAAAATTGGCTGAGCTGACAAAAAAAACAACCCTAAACCCTAAGGTTATTTTGAATCATTTTGTTCCTTCGATCAGAAGCTCAATGGAAGAATATGTTTTTGGACATGAAAGTTAAATTCTTACAAATACATATCAGAATTTAAGGAGATGGAATGTTAATGAGAATCAAAATTAAATTTAACTTGGAGCTATCAGCTATAATCCAAAATAACAATCAATGTAGTTCATATCCAAGAACTAATAAAACAATGCAATCCATTTTGTTACCCATCTAACTCAAACCCTCAAATTGGCAAATCAAATGCCTCGCTCATTATTTGAGAAACAACTAAAACTGAGCTCCTGAAAAACAACTAAAACTATTTGAGTTACCAAAAGATACTTGCATAATTTTGTAAACAAAATGAAATTTCAATTTCTAAAACTAACTTGATATGTCCATGAGGGATGCTCGCAGAATTTTAAAACAAACCTTGCTTATTTTTATTTTGTCACTCTGTCGAGGTCCTTGATTTGACCCAGATCTCACTCCTGATTCCTGGAGCAGAAGAACAAGGGGATTCAAGACGAGGTGGAGACTACTCTAAAGCTCCAACTCGCCATGGCTCAGTCGCAAGTAGCCACCTCGCTTGCACTGGGAGACATCGACGGAGGAACCCCTCGGAATCACGCGAGCCGAGCTCCACTCGAAGGAGCGTGTGTTCTTTCAAGACGGCTACAAGCTGATACCCACTCACTTGAGAGGGATGGGGAGGCTGATCGAAGAAGGCGAACACTTGTCAGCGGAGTCCATACTTCTCGAGATGTTCGACACGACGCTTGGCGATTCCTCATAGGACTAGCTCGAGGGCGACATCGACCTGAAATTGGGTTTAGGGTCATCTTGTCGTGGCGATGTCTCGATCGGTGGATCAAGAGGCGAGCCCTCTCTTCGGCGTGGTTCGGCCTCGCCCTCGCCCTCAAACAGAGCGTCTTCTCTCTTGCGTCAACCCAGGGTCAAGTCACCAGGGAATGCTGAGTGGTCAACTCACATGGGAGAAACAAGATGTTTTGGCAAGT
Source organism: Platanthera guangdongensis (assembly GCA_039583875.1). Classification (NCBI taxonomy): domain Eukaryota; kingdom Viridiplantae; phylum Streptophyta; class Magnoliopsida; order Asparagales; family Orchidaceae; genus Platanthera; species Platanthera guangdongensis. The sequence goes on along the minus strand of CM077153.1, from coordinate 6,674,870 downwards.
TCCAATTTTTTTTGCAACCTCTCTTTTGTTCTTTCATTCAATTATACGCTCTCGTGTTGATGAAAGTAAGAAAGATTTTTGTCTTTTACCTGCTTGCATTCGTCTTATATCCGTCTAGACGCTTTTGTCAAGGCTTGAGGGCTCATCTAGACTCTAGAACGAAGAGAACAAGAGAGCTTAGGCTCATAAGACAAAGAACTCGCTTAAGGTCATACGACGAAGAGAGCGAGAACGCTTATGCTCATAAGATGAAGAGGGCGAGAGCGCTTAGGCTAATAGGACGAAGAAAGCTCTTTACTTTGAGGAATCGTCTCTCAAGGAATCAACATCCAGCCCAAATACCCGGACTTAAATCGACTCACACATTCAAGGCTTAGAGCGGTGATGCTCAAGGGGTCAACGACCAACCCGAAGGCCTGGATTTTGATCGACTCACGCCTTCTGGGCTTAAAGTGGCGATGCTCGAGGGGTTAACGACTAGTTAGAAGCCTGAACTTAGATCGACTCATGTATTCGAGGCTTAAATTGGCGATCCTCGAGAGGTTAACAACCTGCTTGAAGGCTTGAATTTAGATCGACGATGCTTGAGGGATCAACGACAAGCCCGAAGGCCTGGACTTAGATTGACTCACGAATTTGAGGCTTAAAACGACAAACAGGAGGGGTGAACGACCAGCCCGAAAGCGGAAAGCCTAGACTTAGATTGATTCAAGCGTGCAGAGCTTAAAATGATGATGCTCGAGGGGTGAACAACCATCCTGAAGACCTAGACTTAGATCCATTAACGCATTCGAGGCTTAAAACAACGGGTCAACGACAAGCCCAAATACCCGGACTTACATCGACTCATGCATTCAAGGCTTAAAACAGAGATGCTCGATGGGTCAACGACCAACTAGAAGGCACAAACTCAGATCGACTCACCCGTTCGAGGCATAAAGAGGCTCAGTCTCTCGTCAGACCTTTTAGATGATGACTTCATCAACCCTTCTAAGAACCAATAAGTGGGCAAGAATCATAACCATGGTCTTAGAAGAACTCACGGTACCTAAGGCGCCATCCCCTTACTCGATCAGAGGTCCTAAGCAGGGAGGTAGACATTCATGACCTAGAATGTTTGCGGCAATCATGATCTCCTTGACTCGTTTATTTCAAGCACAAAATTGGGTAAAAATAAACTCCATAGATAAAAATGGAAAATTTTATTGAAATGAATTTTACAAACTTTACAGGGGTACCATACCATTTCCTGTCCCATGTTTGATGCTCGTTCTAAGCTATCATGAAGGTGTCTTTGGCATAAGCCATCTCCATGATAGCTTTCACTTTGTCAAGATTTGGCTCGACTCCCTTGGAAGTGAAAAGATGAGCTAAGAACTTTCCCGTGCTAGCTCCAAAGACACATTTAGTGGGGTTGAACCTCATTTTATATTTTCACAGCATTGCAAAGGTCTCCTCCAAATCCTCCAGGTGATGCAGGGTGCCTTCGCTCTTGACCATGAGGTTATCGACGTAGACAGACTCCAGATTACACCCCTTTTGGACTTTGATGACCCAGTCCATCAATCTTTGGTAGGTCGCCCACACATTCTTCAGACCAAAGGACATCATCTTGTAGGATGAACAATCGTCGTTGGTGATGAATACGTCGTCTCTCAGGCCGGGAGGATACATCCAGATTTAATGGTACCATGAAAATGCATCAAAGAAACTCATCAAAGAAAAATCGACGGCTGATTCAACCAACGCGTCGATACAAGGGAGAGGATAACAATCTTTCAGGCAAGTTTATTTAATAACAAAAAGTCGATACAGATGCGCTACTTCCCTCCTGCTTTCTTGACCATGACAATGTTCGATACCCACAAGCATAGGCTCACAAAAACCTTCGAGGACTGGCGCAATTAGAATCTCCTCGCAAAATGGGCTCGTCGTCTCATCTTGCAGAGCTGTCCTCTGACGAGCTTCATCTTCCTCACAGAAGTGAAGAGCTCGCGATGGGACACATTGGCTTCGATCAAACAGTACTCACTCCTCGGGCGAGGAAGTGACTTCTTCACCAGGTCACCGTGATGATCTGACACCCCAAACGGGGTGACGACCGATAGAGACAACATTCGGCGAGTGACATCATCCAATGGGCAACATCATTTGGTGGGAAACATCATTTAGCGGGAAACATCATTCAGCAGGCGAAACATTCGAGGGTTGGCTTGGGTCCGCACGGGCTTCGTCCGCATCAAGGTTGCAAAAGTTTTTTGTCCTCTATGGAGAAAAAAATTGGAAAAACAATCACCTTACTCTACAGCAAGCATAATTCTAATAATTAATTTGTTGGGCCTATAACACAACACTTATCAGTATATTTCAGGATTTGAATACAACGCACTTCTAGCTCTCCTCGAGCATTCATGCAAACTCCGTAAAACATTAGGGTGCTTTTGCTCTTGACCATGAGGTTATCGACGTAGACAGACTCCAGATTACACCCCTTTTGGACTTTGATGACCCGGTCCATCAATCTTTGGTAGGTCGCCCCCACATTCTTCAGATCAAAGGACATCATCTTGTAGGATGAACAATCGTCGTTGGTGATGAATACGTCGTCTCTCAGGCCGGGAGGATGCATCCAGATTTAAAGGTACCATGAAAATGCATCAAGGAAACTCATCAAAGAAAAAACCGAAGGCTGATTTAACCAACATGTTGATACAAGGCAGAGGATAACAATCCTTCAGGCAAGTTTATTTAATAACAAAAAGTCGATACACATGCGCTACTTCCCTCCTGCTTTCTTGACCATGACAATGTTCGATACCCACAAGCATAGGCTCACAAAAACCTTCGGGGACTGGCGCAATTAGAATCTCCTCGCAAAATGGGCTCGTCGTCTCATCTTGCAGAGCTGTCCTCTGACGAGCTTCATCTTCCTCACAAAAGTGAAGAGCTCGCGATGTGATACATTGGCTTCGATCAAACAATACTCACTCCTCGGGCGAGGCAGTGATTTCTTCACCAGGTCATCGTGATGATCTGACACCCCAAACGGGGTGACGACCGATACACAACATTCGACGAGTGACATCATCCAGTGGGCAACATCATCTAGTGGGAAACATCATTCAGCGGGAAACATCATTCAGCGGGCGAAACATTCGAGGGTTGGCTTGGGTCCGCACGGGCTTCGTCCGCATCAAGGTTGCAAAAGTTTTTTGTCCTCTATGGAGAGAAAAATTGGAAAAACAATCACCTTACTCTACAACAAGCATAATTCTAATAATTAATTTGTTGGGCCTATAACACAACACTTATCAGTTTATTTCAGGATTTGAATACAACGCACTTCTAGCTCTCCTAGAGCATTCATGCAAACTCCGTAAAACAAACATGATGAACTAACCTTAAATCATCGAATGATACCGTAGCCAACCTGATTGAGATTACTAAATTGAAGAATGAGAAGTCAAATAAACTGATATAGAATCAGATCAAAAAGTTATCTTCATGAAGGCAGATAACTGAAGGCAGAGACTGAAATGAGAAAAAAAAACTTACCTTCTTCAATTCAACCTTGGGAGGATAAGGTTCTTGATAAATAGTAGCCTTAAATGTCAAACTCTTCCTCAATTGTTTGATTTCAGCCTCTTGGCTTTCCTGCAGCACATCCCAAACACAAATGGGTGGAACAATTTGAGCCTAGTTCTATAAAATAGATATATAAAAACATTCCACAAAAAGCAGTTGTCAAGAGTAAAAAATAAATGGCTCAGTTGCATCAAAACATTTCATTGATGGATTTGCAGAAGCAAAACTTAGAAACTTCATATACTATCCTAATGGACAGTAATTCAATTCTTTCAAGGCCAGAAAATAAAACTAAAACAATAAAAATCGATTCAGATACTTTTTGCCTGAGGGACCCATCAACTCCATAATGTGAGCACTTATTAAGAAGGTGATTCTATCTTCATGTTCCAACCGCTCCAGATCACATATTATTTTCTTTTTCCTTCAAGGTAACTTATGAGCTAAACTGTATCTATCTATGACAGTGAAAAAATAATTGATGTATTTTGTAAAGAATATTATTATAGTAAACAGAAAGTAGAAGAGTCCTACTGAGAAGCAATGTCCAAGCATGAGGCAGCAACATTGAAGAGGATGTAGAAAACATCGGCGGAAGCCAGTTCCCAACCATTCACTGCAGATACAGACATCTTCATCTGCTTTGACAAAGACAGTTCACAATCGTTCACAATCCCTCACTGCAAGAAGGCAAAGGCACCTCCGGAGCAATGTACATCGGCGGAAGCCAGTTCACAACCATTCACTGCAGGAACATGGCGGTTCTTTGATGCCATTGTCCGTCTTACAAAGAACTCGAAGGGCAAATTGAAATATTCAAGCATGAGAAGGGCGGTTTTAGGGTACAGCTTAACAGGAACATAGAGCAGCAGAATGGAGTGGAGGGAAAATGTTTTTTTGGAAAAGAAAATGCAAATGGGGTTTCTAAATCCATTACAAAGTGAAGAGAAATGTGAATGAGGTTTCTAATCCATTACAGGAAAATACAATATGCATGGTGAGGGATGAAGAGCAGCCCTGCCATCTCTCAGAGCCGAGTAAACTGACGCAGAGGAGCAGAGAGAAGGGGGGAGTTAAAGTGAGAGAGAGTGATTGGGGAGCAAAATTGTTAGGGAGATTGAGCGGCAAAACCATTGAAATTGAAGGGGATAAAAACGAAGTATCCTACTTCGCAGGGCATCGAACTTCAGTGGAGTACACCGAGACAAATCTCCGTCTGCGTCGTGCTTCCGTGTTCAACAACAGACATTCCTTCCAAAAATACAACTAAACAATTAACCATGTATATGACATTTCCAAAATTTATTGTTATATTTGAAAAAAAAGAACTTACTGTTGAGAGCTCCAGATGGACATCGCGTATTAGGGCGCGTCAGGGAGAAGTCTCTCGCGAGATTTGAGTTCCATTTTTTAGATCCCGAAGGAGAAATGATTGCCGGAGGAGAAGAACGTGGAGGAGGGAACAAGGGGCTCATGGGCTCGTGAGGAGCGGTAGCGAGCGGATTTGGGTTAACTCCAGCAGGATAAGAACAAGCCGCAATGGATGGCCGCCCGGTCTCCACTCCAGAGGAGACCGCCAGACCGCTGCAACAAACCGAGACAAGGCGGGCCCGGTCTAATACTTCAACATAATCCATTACAGGAAAATACAATATGGGTGAGGGATGAAGAGCAGCCCTGCCATCCTGGAGTAAACGACGCAGAGGAGCAGAGAGAAGGGGGGAGTGTGAGAGAGAGTGGCAAAATTGTTAGGGATTGTAGCGGCAAAACCATTGAAATTGAGATAAAAACGAAATCCTACTTCGAGGGGAACTTCAGATACACCGAGACAAATCTCCGTCTGCGTCGTGCTTCCGTGTTCAACAACAGACATTCCTTCCAAAATACAACTAAACAATTAACCATGAGACATTTCCAAAATTTATTGATATTTGAAAAAAAAGAACTTACTGAGAGCTCCAGAGACATCGAGGGCGCGTCAGGGAGAGAGAGAGTTCCATTTTTTAGATCCCGAAGAGAGATTGCCGGAGGAGAAGAACGTGGAGGAGGGAACAAGGGGCTCATGGGCTCGTGAGGAGCGGTAGCGAGCGGATTTCGGGATGGCACTTGCAGAGGGCGGGCAAGCAGGTTGTTCCTGGACGTGGGTTATAATAGAAAAGAGGGGGTAGAGAGAGAGAGGAAAGGGGAAGAAAGAAGAGAGAAATTTGACACTCAAAACAACCAACCAAATAGGTTCAAGACCCTCACTTGGGCCATAACACAAGTGAGTTTTAACATAAAAGAAGTACACTACATAATAAAAACATAACGAAATAATAAAAGACTATTTTGTGTGACGACAATAAGTGCCCCCCAATGTGTGTGACGACAATAAGTGCCCCCCAATGTGGATCTACGGCACCCATAACATCCATCCCCTTCTCCGCTGAGATGCATCTTGTCCTCAAGCCATGGTGGCAAACGGACCAAGGGTATTTCCATATTCTACAACACACATTCCTTCCAAATTTACAACTAATCAATTAACCATGTATATAAAATTTCCAAAATTTATTGTTGTATTTGAAAAAAAATATAACTTATTGTTGTGTGCTCCGGATAGAGATTGCATATTAGGGCACGTAAGGGAGAAGTCACTCGTGAGATTTGAGTTCCCTTTTCTAGATCCCAAAGGAAAAATGACTGCCAGAGGAGAAGAACAGGGAGGAGGGAACAAGGGGCTCTGGATGGCGCTTGCGCGAGCGGGATTGTTCCTGGACGCGGGTTAGAGCTCAAGGGAATAGAAAAGATGGGGGTAGATAGAGAGGAAAGGGGAAGAAAGACGAGAAAATCTTTGATACTCAAAAGATAGGATCCAACCAACCAAATAAGTTCCAGCCCCTCACTTGGGCCATAACACAACTGAGCCTTAATGACCGCCGGAGGAGAAGAATAGGGAGGAGGGAACAAGGGGCTCTGGATGGCGCTTGCGGAGGATGGGCGAGCGGGATTGTTCCTGGACGCGGGTTAGAGCTCACGGGAATAGAAAAGAGGGGGTAGATAGAGAGGAAAGGGGAAGAAAGAAGAGAAATTTTTTGATACTCAAAACATAGGATCCAACCAACCAAATAAGTTCAAGCCCCTCACTTGGGCCATAACACAAGTGAGTCTTAACATAAAAAAAAGTACGCAGCATAATAAAAACATAACGAAAAAACAATATGCTATTTCGTGCGACGACAATAAGTGCCCCAATGTGGATCCGTGACGCCCCTAACATCTACTTCCCTGTCGAGATGCAGCTTGTTCTCAAGCCGTGGTGGGAAACAAACCAAGGGTGCAGGATGGGGAGAGCCCACAAATGGCTTCAGTTGAGAGACATGGAAGACGTCATGCATGCAAGCCCCTGACGGGGGAGTTAGTATGCCAACTCGTTGATGCGCTCAAGGATGGGAAATGACCTGTGGAACTTGAGGCACAACTTGTTGGAGGAGGCGGAGGCTGATGTATGATGGTAGGGACGGCGTTTTAGCCAAACTAAACCTCCAATAGTAAAAACAAGCTCCTGATGGCCTCTATTGTAAGAAACTTCCATGCGCCATTGTGGCAGAAGTAGTCGCTCCCTTGCGGTGGCAAGTATTTGGTCACGGTCGATGGGTCGAAGAGCTCCCAGTCGACGGTATCAAGCATGGTAGTACCCTCGCTGTCGTCTAGAGTCTAGTGTGATAAGACGCGTTGTAACAATACTCAACCCAAGGAAGCCATACCCAGTTCTTTGGGTGATCCCCCGTGATGCAACACATATACATCTCCACGGTGCAGTTGACCAACTTGGTATGCCCGTCAGACTATGGATGGTAGGCGGCGGGGAAGGCCAACTGGGTGTCGTTGAGACTTGAGAGTGAATAACTCTTTTCAAAATCGGCTGGCAAACACCTTATCACGGTTAAACACAATGCTCTCTGGTAGCCTATGGAGGCAGAAAATGGCGTCGAAGAGAAACATGACACAATCTCAGCAACAAGGGGGTGGACCAAGGCAATGAAATGTGCTCCCTTGGAGAAGCGGTCGACGACGACCATAAGGAAGGTCTTCCCTGTGGAAGTGAGCAGCCCCTCAACAAAGTCTATGGACACGTTTGACCATATCAATGTCGGTATTGGCAGTGGTTGTAAGAGTCAGGCCAGAAAGAGATGGGATGTCAGGTTCGTTCGACAGACAGAACAAACGGCGATGAAATCTTGCACACAATGACAAAAGCCCCTCCAAAAGAACTCTATGTGAATGCACTGAAGTGTCTAGTCGACTCTTGTGTCCCCGACCAAGAGTGTCCTCCAAGATGGTCGGGCCAAGAGGAGAAGTGGATTCTAGGTATAAGCGCCCCTGGAAGTATATGAGGCCCCCTTTGCGGTCCAGCACGACAGCGTAAGGGCGTCCTTGATGCGGCGGTGGAGCTCTGAAGCAACTAGGGAGGACTGGATCTCGTGGCGCAGATCAGTGAGGAGTGTGGCAGTGGGCACAAAAATAGCGAAGAGAGTCCTCTCTGTGGCATGTTCGTGGCGGGATGGAGCGTCAGCTGCCTTATTCAAGAGCCCTGCCTTGTATTCCACTCGGAAGTCAAATCAGAGGAGCTTGCTGATCCAGTGTTGTTGCGGAACGGTGGTGAGGCGTTGCTCCAAAAGGTACATCAAACTGAAGTGATCGGTGTGGATCAGAAAAGTGCGGCCCTATAGGTAAAGTCGCCAGTGTTGTACGGCCTTAGCTAGCGTGATCAATTCCAGCTCATAAGTCGGTAGCTTCTGATGGTGGAGAGCAATCTTGTAGCTAAAGTACGCAATCAGATGTCCCTCCTGGTCTAGGATAGCTCCACACCCTTGACTGGAAGCGTCGTGCTCCACAAGAAACACTTGGGAGAAATCTGACAGACATAGGACATGTCACAGGATGATGACCCACCCCCAGCTCTCCAATCAAGAATGCCATGATATGCGTACCAAGGGCATGTGTTTCTGCTACAAACAACCCTACTCTCCGACCCACGACTATCCGTTGAAGGACCTCTGGGTCCTCATAGGCGAGGAGGAACCCGAGGTCACTCTTGCCGATTTTGAGGCCCTTGAGATGGACATGGCTATTGAGGGTCCTCCATATCCCACATTCCACTGATTGGACCTTCCGTTGTTCACTGTCGACGGGTTCTTGGGCCCTCAGACTATCAAGCTCTGAGGGACGATTCAGGGGCTCACTGTGGTCCTGATGATTGATAGTGGAGCAAGCCACAATTTTATTTCTCAGCGCCTGGTGGATCGGCTAGCACTGCCTGTGCAGGTCGCAGACCGCTTCTCGGTGTGCTTAGGAGATAGTCGACGTCAAGTAACTTGGGGGGCCTTCGCTCGACACCCACTCTTACTATTAATCACTCCCCTTTTCAAGCGGACCTTTACGCATTCGCTCTAGCCTCTAGGCAGGGTGGATGATATTCTAGGGGTTATGTGGCTCTGCATTCTTGGTGATGTCAGCGTGAAATGGGACCGCATGACCATGAGCTTCCTCCGAGAGAGGATGCCTTGCTTGCTAGAGGCAATTCAGCTTTACTTCGCCAATTTGTCTCCCTGCGGTCCCTCAAGACATCCACTAATGTGGATTGGGTGGCCTCCTTATGGCAAGTGGTGGAGCAGGAGCTCCCGTTCCCCGACTTCCCCGACACTGCAGGCTATTTGGACCTTTTTCCGGACGTCTTCACCAACACGACACGCCTTCAACCATCAAGGCTGAAAGATCACTGCATCTCCTTGCAGGAGGTGCTTCCTCCATATCAGTTCCACCGTACCGATACAGTCATGTGCAGAAGGATGAGATAGAGACACTTGTTGGTGATATGCTAACCGCGTGCATCATTCGCCCAACGCTAGTCCTTTTCGAGCACCGTCCTCCTAGTCCACAAGAAGCATGACAATTGGCGTTTTTGTGTGGATTACCAAGAACTCAATAAGGTCACAGTCCGGACAACTATTCTATTTTAGTCATTCAGGAGTTATTGGACGAGTTACGAGGGGTCGTCTATATCCCTAAATTGGGCCTTCACGCGGGCTACCATCAGACTCGGGTCAGGAAGGAGGATGTTCCAAAGACGGTTTTTTGCACGCACGACAACCACTATGAGCTCCTTGTCATGCCCTTCGGCTCGACAAATTCTCCCGACACTTTTCAGGACACCATGAATGATCTCTTCCAACCGGCCCTGCATAGGTATATATTGGTTTTCATCGATGACATCCTTGTTTATAGTTCATCTTGGAAGGACCATCTGGATCATATCTGGGCGACTCTCGCAACTCTCCTCGAGCACTCCTTTCAGGTGAACCCCAAGAAATGTGACCAAAATTAGCTACTTGGGGCACACCATTTCGGCACATGGCGTGGCTGTGGACCCGGACAAGATTCGAGTTGTCCTTTAGTGGCCTGCACCTCGATCACTCAGCGATGTTTGTGGGTCTCACGGGGTACTATCGTCGGTTCATTAGAGACTATGAGAAGATTGTCAAATCACCCTACAACATGTTGAAGAAATCAGAGATCGGCAATTTTCGTGGACGTCGGCGATGGCCTTGGCCTTCCAGACCCTGCAACAGGCTCTGAGCACCGTCCCCGTGTTGGTTATGCCTGACTTTTTGCAGCCATTCGTGGTTGAGTGGGATGTTTTTGGCATGCTTGTCGGCGTGGTATTAGTGAAAGTGATACAACCCATCACTTACTTCAGCCGTATATTCGCAGCCATCGTACAGCCCCGCTCCGCTGACAAGCCCGAGCTAATGGCCTTGGTTCTTGCAATATAACACTGGAGCCCCTAGTTGTCAGGTCACCACTTCACAGTCTAGACTGATCATCATAGACTGTGTTACCTCCTCCATCAAAAGATTGCAACTCCAGCTCAACAAGTCTGGGTGGCCAAACTTTTGGGCTACGACTTTTCGATCGAGTTTCGAATTGATTCTTTCGACCTTGCAACCGACACACTTTCTTGACAGCCGCAGACTGCGAGCTTGACTGTCATTTCCAGACTAGTTTGTGAGGATGCTTCTCTTCTTACACGAGAGATGGTAGTTGACCCCGTCTTACAAACGATTATTGAGGCCTTACAGGCAAATGCCACTGTCCACCCGCCTGATCGCCTTCTGGGCGATCATCTCTACTAATGTGACTATTTGGTACTCTCCTCCTCATCCTAGCTAATTACTCTCTTGTTCATCGAGTTCCACACAAACCTCTGAAGGGGGTCAGGTCGGTGCCTTCAGGACGTACCGCCGCCTTGTAGCTTCACTTTATTGGCCAGGGAAGTTCCAACAAGTCAAGGCGTTCCTGTCTGCCGTGCCAGCACACCAAGTACGAGGCAACATTCCCTGGGGATTTCCTTTAGCCGCATTGTTTGTCATGCCAGCGCGTCAAATACTGATGCAACCCGAGTCACGTCCATTTTCTTATTATTATTGCACATGTTTTTATTTTTGTAGTGCATGCTTTCGTACATTTTGGGTTTGTTATGTGTCGTTGAGTAGTAACGTGCATGTTATGAGCGTCGTGGTGTATTTTGTATCATGTTTGTTGTTCGCGCAACTTTGTTTAGTTCGTTGGTGTGACCGGCCAACGAGACCATAAGTGCATAGGTCCGGTAGTTTAGAAGATAGAGTTAATTAGGGCAAGCTTAATATTTAACTATTTCAAAATATATATTTTTAAAAAAGTCTAAAATTATGAGCCCGTTAATTTTAACTTTGGGTTTGATATGAAATGCCTACAATCATGCTCTCTTGTGCTGTCATCAAATCCCTTCAAGTAAGCACAAATCTCACGTGTTCTGTCAGCCCACCTTGAAGCCCACTTAGCCTTTAAAGTAAAAGAAACCATAATCTCTTATAATAAAACACCCCTCCCATGTTCCTGTGAAGCCGGCTGGAATAGAACTGAACGGACCCATTTTAGGTTTTGCTCGGTTCCCTCCAGCGCTGCACCCTGTTGAAGCTCGCCGCTGCCAGTTCCTCGTACTCCTGCCAGCGCCGCCTACTCTGGTTCCCTCCCAAGGCTTTGTCGACTCCTCGTGAAACGACGATAACCTCCCAGCACCCAGTCACCTCGACGGAAACCTCCCGTGAAGCCTTCGTTGGCTGCAGTTGCTGCCGCCAGAGCCCTCCTAGGGCACGGTCGCCCCATCCCGCGACGTTCCCTAACAGGCCCAGCTAGTCTAGCCCTGTCGACGACAGTTCCAATCGGCGACCACCCTGCTTCTGAGTTTGTTCATTCTGCCAGAAGCCCGGCCGGTTCCAAAAGTTGCAGTTTGCACAGACCCCTCTTCTACCAGCCTTCATCATTTTTCAGCAACCTCCAAGTAGTTGAATCCCTGGCAGTCCTGTTCTTGAGGTTTCTTTGTGCACAGCTGTTGCTACTCCTTCCCTATGGTATACCCCTCGATCTCCTCATTCACAATCCCTAATTATTTTGCGCTCAAGCATTTAAATGAATAGTTAATTTTAGAGCTTGTCCGAGTTAATTTCATTTTCTAACCATCACATTTTCTTATGTGCTATTATCACCCACCTGATTCTCCGCCTGTGGAATTATGATTTTTAATATTATTACGTTGTGTAGTAGCTTTACGTTCGCGAGCGACGCCTAGGTCGTTATTCGTTTAAAATATCACATGAAACCCCTTCGTGCATAAATATTTAAAGAGATCACAATTTTAGTTATCATTAAGAAACTACAGCCCCGCCTCGGTTCACATCAGTTTGGTGTGTCTGCTGGGATATCTCACTCCTATCGTGGGATAGCCGAGCGGCAATCGTTTTCAAAATCTCGAAGTTTGAAAGTTTTTAAAATTTGAACGATGAAGTCGAGAGTCGGACACATAAAGAGAAGTTTAGGAAACATGGGTAAGCGTATGGAAGAGCTCATGGTTGTTGTCATCACATTCTCTGTCTCCATGAGAGATACGAATCAAGTCATGTTAGGATTACGCACTTCAGTCAATAACCTAGAAGCCTAGTTTCACCTAGGGAGACCTCCTGCACAACCCCCTACACCTCCACCACCAGAACCCCAATTAGCGAATCAAGATAATATGAATCCGCCTCGATGGGATGCAGGTATTAAGTTAGATGTTGGAGATTTTGAGAGCACACTAGAGCTTGAGGTGTGTCATGACTGGTGCGACTGATTAGAGTGATTCCTCAGCTGGAAGCTCACACCTGCCCACCAGCAGGTAGAGTACACTACTTTGAATCTGAAGGGCCCACACTCACATGTTGGGGGCAAGTCGAGCGGATGTGATACACTATGAGACAACCACCTATCACCACCTGGGTTGAGTTCAAAGCTCAACTCAAAAGGAGGTACATCCCGCTGATTTCATGCAGACTTTGTATCGTAGGTATGACAACCTACGACAAGATAAACAAAACCATCGACGAGTACACGAACGAGTTTCTTGTACTCTAGTCACACTTAGACCTGAAGAAGGAAGACCACATGATCATGGTCCGTTATCTTAATGGACTGTGATATGCGATGCGTGACCAGTTGGAGCTCCGTGATTTCTGGGACCTGGAAGGGGTCTCCAGCCGAGCACAGCGAGTGGAGGCCCTCCAGAAGAGGACATCTGGACCTAGAACTACTGATGGACCTACTCTGAGTACCACCACCACTGCATCCACATCTGACATTTTTGATCCTCCTCCCCCGCTTGCCATTACTCGGGCACCGACTCTTCACCTTGGCCCCTCCTGGGGTAAGGAGACCACAGGAGCCCGGCCAAACACTGGAGTATTTTGATGCTTCAAGTGTATGGAGCAATCCTCTAAGTGTCTGCGACGCCACTTCGTCGCAGTGATTGATTCCACCACTGAGCGTGAACCTGAGTATGAAGTCTTCCTTGGTGACTCCCAACCCGAGCTCCTGCTCGAGGCTGATAGCGTCATCGAGGACGAGGGCGACCAAGCAGAGCACTTAATTTGTGATCTCCGCTCTAGTTTGGTTTTCTCTAGCGAGACCACTGAGCTTGATCCTCAGAGAAAGAAAATTTTTCGTACTACCGCCCGCATTCAGGAGGAACATTTTTGTTCCATTGTTATTGATAGCGACAATATGAAGATGTTTCTCAGTGCATGGTAGAGAAGTTAGGACTCGTGACACGCCCCTTGGAGCAGCCGTACCACTTATCTGGAATCAGTAGTCCGTTGACTATGCCCGTTACTCATCATTGTCTGGTGGAGTTCTCTATCAGGGACGTGTACTGTGATTTTGTGTTATGTGATGTCGCCCCCATCGATGTCTTCCACATTCTTCTAGGACGACCATGACAGTATGATTGACATGTTTTGCATGATGGTGTGAGGAACTCCCATTTCTTTGATCGCCATGAGCGCAAGATTATTCTTCTTCCCCAGAAGAATGGTCTTGTTTCTAGGGCACCTGGGAGGACCTCGTCATTATCTGCCTCGCCTCCCTTAGTCACCACTACATCACTCCTATTTAGTGCTACGCTTCGACCTGGGCCCCCACTCCAGGAAGTTACTCATGATTCTCGAGAGTCATCCATCTTGGGTGGTCTAGAGACACCACATTTTATTGAATTCATATTCGACGAGCACACGTTTAGTCTGCATCGCTTTTCCTTGATCACAACCAAGGTTGTCATGATCGAGATCTGAAATGAGATTATTTTGAGGTTGGATCAGATCGGATGGTAAGATTGGATAGAAGATCCCTTTACAAAATCTGTATCGATTTACAAAATATGGATTGTAGGATCGTAAGATCCTATGATCCGGATCGTGATCCTGACAACCATGCTTGCAACTGAGACATTGAGTCACGTCACCACTATTGTTTGATAATTACTACTCATTTAAATATTTGATATAAAAATTTGACTGATGGATTGCGAGCCTTTTTGGAACTTTATAATCTCATGGTTGATTTCATCAATCGGGGTTATAATTTTCCAAATGAGGTCTGATTTCCTGTCTCTTTCAGGGATGAGAGATTACCTCCAGGTTTGAGTCGCAACGCCGACATCCGCAGGACAATTATGCAACATTTCTCTGATCGATGTCTTGGACACCATAGTGACTGGTTGCACCGCATTCTCAACGGGGTCGAGTTCTCTCAATGCCGGAGGAATTGATGCAACCCGATTCACATCCTTTTTCTTATTATTATTGCACATGTTTTGTTTTTGTAGCGCATGCTTAAGCGCATTTTGTGTTGGTTATGTGGCGTTGAGTTGTAACGCGCATGTTATAACTGTCATGGTGTATTTTGTATCGCGCTTGTTGTTCCCGCACTTTTATTTGGTTCGTTGGTGTGGCCGGCCAACGAAACCCTAAATGCATAGGAACAGTAGTTTAGGAGATATAGTTAATTAGGGCAAGCTTAATATTTAACTATTTCAAAATATATATTTTTTAAAAGTCTAAATTATGAGCCCATTAATTTTAACTTTGGGTTTGATTTGAAATGCCTACAATCATGCCCTCTTGTGCTGTCATCAAATACCTTTCAAGTAAGCCCAAATCTCATGTGTTCTGTCAGCCCACCTTGAAGCCCACTTAACCTCTAAAGTAAAAGAAACCCTAATCTCTTATTATAAAACACCCCTCCCTTGTTCCTGTAAAGCCGACTGGAATAGAACTGAATGAACTCATTTTAGGTTTAGTTCTATTCCCTCCAGCGCCGCACCCAGCTGAAGCTCGACGCCGCCAGTTCCGCGCTCGCTTGCCAACGCCGCCTACTCTAGTTCCCTCCCAAGGCTTCGTCGACTCCTCCTGAAGCCACGGTACCCTCCCGACACCTAGTTTGCTTGATGGAAACCTCCCGTGAAGCCTCCGCCGACCGCGGTTGCTGCTGTCAGAGCCCTCCTAGGGCACGACCGCCCCCTACTGCAACGTTCCCCATCAGGCCCAGCTAGTCTCCTCCTGTCGACGACAGTTTCAATCGGTGAGCACCCTGCTCCTGAGTTTGCTGATTCCGCCAGAAGCCCAGCAAGATCCAAAAGCTGCGGTTTCTGTAGACCCCTCTTCTGCCAGCTTTCATCATTTTCCAGTAACCTCCAAATAGTTTAGTCTCTAACAGTCCCGTTCTTGAGGTTTCTTTGTGCACAGCTGTTGCTACTCCTTCCCCACAGTATACCGCTCGATCTCCCCACTCTCAATCCCTAAGTATTTTGTGCTCAAGCATTTAAGTGAATGGTTAATTTTAGAGCTTGCCTGAGTTAATTTCATTTTCTAACTATCATATTTTCTTACGTGCTATTATCACCCACCTGATTTCTCAGCCTGTGGAATTATGATTTGTGACGTTGTTACGTTTCTGTTGTAGCTTTGCGTTCGCGAGTGACGCCAAGGTCGTTATTCGTTTAAAATAGCACGTGAAACCCCTTTGTGTCAAAATATTTAAAGAGATCACAATTTTAGTTATCGTTAAGAAAATACAGCCCCGCCTCGATTCACATTAAATACGAAGCCACGTTTTCTGGGGATTCCTTCAGCCGCTTCCTATTTAGACCCAGATCTGGGAGGATATATCGACGGAATGCATCTCCAGTCTCCTCTGCTCGAAGATTTGAGACTGCATCTTCATAGTCGTGGATCGTCTATCCAAATATGCTAACTTCATTCCACTAGACCATCCATTCACAGCCCCAGGGATGGTCGCAGCTTTCGTTGATGGGGTGGTCCATCTACACGGGTTTTCTTGCTTCATTGTGAACGACCGTGACCCCCTTTTCTTGAGCTCGTTTTAGCAGGCGTTAAACAAGATGCAGGGTACTCAGCTTCAGATGAGTAAACCATACCACCCGCAAAAGGATGGAAAATATGAAGTCATGAATCGCTATTTGGAGACCTTTTTAAGGTGCTTCGAGTGTGACCTGCTGCCGGAGGGATCCGTGGTCATCGGCAGCCTGATGCACAACCATCAGCAATTGTCCGTGTCCAGTATCACCAAGCCTTCAGGGGACCATGCCTATTAACCTAAAAGATCGGCTCCACCATGTGATTTATGAATAACTAAGGCAATTTCTAAAGAGAAGATGGATTTCTTACAGTTCTTACAAGAATTCGTCCGTTTTCTTGATCTATTTTGCGCATTGATTCAGGTTTTGTGGTGGAACATCGGCGGAGATCTTCTTCTGCGAGACCGATGAGCTCCTCGCGACTTCAGGCTGAAATTTCTGCAGCGGATCCTCGTCGTCTACTGCTTCATCCGGGCGGTTTCTCTCTTCACCGGCCAGTTTGCCGTGCAAGCCCTCGACGCTACATTTCTGGTGTACCACCTCCTCATCGCAGTCATCCCACTCGAATCTCTCGCTCCTCGAGGCCAAATGGTTCGGCATCTCCCTGAAATAGCAGTTCTGGGTCATCGGCGGTACCTCCGACCATCTCACCGGCGTGATCTAATGCCTTCTCAAGGTAATCGCCGGGATCGATATCTCGTTCAAGCTCACCACGAAGTCCGCGAACGAGGACGAGAGCGAAGCGTTCGCGGATCTGTACGCGGTGAAATAAACCAGCTTATTCCTAAAACCATCACCGTCTTCTTCGCGAGAACGCTGCACGGTCTGATTCCGCGGCGGAGAAAGTTGTTCGGAGGGTTTTCTTCAGTTAAACCAGCCTGCAATGGGCTAATGGGAAGAAGAGGCAGAACGCCGACGGTCCTTGTCCATACTTTAACCCTAATTTCTTTTGACTTGCAGAGAACGCGAGGGAAATAATGTCGCCAATTAAAAATTTTTAAATAAGTCAATTTAATAGTTTAATATGAACCGTCCGATCCCAAGATCGCCGCCTCTCTTAGCACGTTACCTTCTCACTAGTTGATTTGGCGCTGGGTAGCGTGAGCGGCCGGCTGGAGCAGAAGTGGGTCTCGAACTGAAGGGAGGGAGGTGGAGATCTCCATTTCTCATGACACAGCTAAAGCAGGCGCGACAAATGTTCGTCGGCCATTTGTTTACCCGTCGTGCGGCGGTGTTTGCCACAAACGCCTCTTCTGAATGCCACGTCAAACTAAAGCTGCCTTTGAGAATCCAACCGCGGGGCCGATCCAGAGGTAATTTGTTTGGGAAACCAGCGTGAGCTCCTTTTAAAGACGACCGGTGTGAAAAGGAGTAAATTGAGCATTTTGTCGCTGGCCCTAGGAGCACCAGTCGATCGTTGCCACCGGCCGTATTCTCTCTTCTTTTTGGCTTGTCGACAGGCTTGTCTCTCAAACGTGCATATGGCCTTGGCGGGGCGGATCCGCTCCGGTCGTATGGATGGCACTGCCCGACCGTGAGTATCGCGCATTTGGCTGGGCCCCGATCACGGGTTCCGCCCGTTTGGCGGGGCCCCGGCTAGGGCGGTGGGGATCAACCCCGCAGCTAAAAGTCGTGAAAACTGTGGATTCATCCTCGCCACGGGAATCACGGTCGTGCATGAAATCAGTGCCGCCCGACCACTGCGCCAAACAGGGGCCAAACCCTGATTTGGCACAGGAAATTCACCGCCTCTCTCATTTCCCGCAGAGAAAATTCACATTGAGACGATCGCGAACACATTTGCACTGACTAAACCCGCAAATTTCACGAGTGGGCCTATCGCTTCCTGACCACGACCCCACCAAGCGGTGCACGGTTTCAATCGAGTGGTGCCGCTTACGCGACAACAGCGAATCCACCCGCCAAATAGGGCTTAAACCTTAGCCAAGACCCTTCTGCATCCAGACAAGACGATCATCTCTTCTCTCATCCTTCATCCCTAACCTCAAGCTTTTAGTTTTTTTATTTAAATTGTATAAAAATATTAATTAATTTTTTAATCCCAAAAATTTCCCAAGTAAATGAGACTTGTAGACCCATAAACAAATATCGATTCTCTATTGTTTTATGCTATATTTGGTTCGGCGGTGGTGGGTGCATCTGATGGGTCGAAACGTCACTTTGGAACCGGAGGAGAGGTGGAAGCGGAGCAAAGGCCGCCGTCCCGCCGTCCAGCGGCGTTTGCTCCGAACGGATGCGGCGAAACGCCGAACCAAACGAAGTCTTAAACTCCTAAAAAAGAACGAAAAAGGGCGAGAAATGCATGCGCTTTCAAATCCTTTATTACGAGAAAAGTGAGTCCTCAACTTTAAATACGAGTTAAACATATGCTTCACATTTTATTTAAAAATACGACAATTCTTAGCCCCCAAAAAGATGCAATACATATCACACAAATGTGAGGCAAATATAGAGAGCTCACAAAGGAGACACAAGTCACATGTTGCACTAGAAAGGTGCATCATCCCTTGAGAGGGGAACATGGGTATCCACTATGAAGAATTGTTCGTAAACAACACCAGCGAGACCCCCGCCAATGATAGGTCCGACCCAATATACCCAGTGATCGGTCCAATTGAAAGAGGCCAGAGCGGGTCCGAAGGAACGGGCCGGGTTCATGGATGCCCCAGAGAATGCGCCACCCCCCAAGATGTTGGCCCCAACGACAAGTCCGACGATCAACCCACCTAGCCCATTGGGAGTACTCTTCTTAGGGTCCACAATCGTAGCGTAGATTGTGAATAACAGAGAGAACGTGAGCACTATCTCCATGATCACTCCCTCGAGAGCTCCCACTCCCGCGGACAACGCGTGCACCGGCGTTTCCTGCGTCAAAATAAGTGCAAATTCAACATTATTTGGTAGATTGCAAGGGAATAGAGTGTGAAACATTCTTTACTTTCAATCTTTTTCAAGTTAAAATTATTACTAAGGTTCCGTGTGGGGTTATGAACTATCGTTCGTGAACGGTGGTTATAAACGTCGTTTGTGAACGCCCAATCTAATCTGTCCAAACTATATTTTTTTGTATTCAAAACTAGTTTTCTGCCAAAAATATATTCTAAGATGGCAAATTTTTTATCCCGTGCCCGTCGTCCCCCCTTTCGCCTCCGCCTCCCTGCCCGTCGATGCCGCCGACGGCGGAGCTGCGGCGCTCGCCAGGACAACCCCCGGAGGGTTCGCCGGCGAGGCCGGCGAACCCGCCAGTGGGGGCCGGGCTGGCTCCGCCAGCGGCGGCAGAGAAGGGCGCTGGAGTGGTTTGGCGGGGGGGGGGGGGGGGGGGGGGGGGGGGGGGTATCGGGTTTTCTCTCCTGATGAACAGTAACTTTTTTTTAGATTTGGCTAATTGCAGACTTATCTTTATAGATTCAACGGTCAAATGAGATTTTCTGGAGATCGTACGATCTACATGAATTTTTTATGCATGAGATCAAATAATGGATGTGTATGAATTTTTAAAAAATACACAACATATTAATTTAACAGCTAACCATGTAGGTTCTATGTCATATACCTAACATGGTTGACTTTTTTGATATGCACTGTTGATAGTTGACTATAGCGAGGAATTTGAATAAAAATATCATCGTCATGAAATGTATGTTTGTCAGGACAACGGTTACGATTACTCGCCAAGGAAGAAAACAGACTTTGAACATAAAAGCGGATAAAATTCCTTATATGAGATTAGGAGTTCATGGACGGCGGTTCATAACCACCGCATCCATGATCGCCACCTCGGTGTCAAATTGAGTCATTATTATTTTATGAAATATTTAGTTCATTATTTATTATTTATCACGCCTACGTGAAACACAAACAACCTCAAATTTAAATTAAGTCAAATTTGCACATAGACATGTTTTGTCTTAAAATTGGGGTGCACGTTTTTTTAAGGTGATTGTTAACCGCAACCTGTTATTTTACCAGTCGCACCCCAAAATCTGCTAATTTTTCGCGCTTTTTCGAAATACGCCTTGTACATGCAATATCAGGAAAAGTGTTCAACACGAAAGTTGTAGATATCGACGAGATCTACAACTTTCGTGTTGATCACTTTTCCTAAAAATGCATGTACAATTCGTACATTGGAAATATGCTCATATTTTGCGCATTTTCGAAATAAGCCTTGTAAATGCAATTTCAGGAAAATTGTTCAACACGAAAGTTGTAGATCTCATCGATATTTACAACTTTTGTGTTGAACACTTTTCCTGAAATTGCATGTATAAGGCATATTTCGAAAAGGCGCAAAAAAATGGAAGATTTTGGGGTGCGACTAGCCAATTACGGGTTGCGGTTAACAATCACCTTTTTAAAATACAACAATACATAAAAAATTCCAAATTTATTTTGGGGTGCACATAACTGAGTTTGGTCTTTAAATAGTGAAATTTGGTTTGTGAATAGCCAATTTTGTTCCGCTTATAACAAAAAAATGAGGGTGTCACTATCATTTTGTCCTTTGGCCCCCTCTAGACCCTATGATATCAACATCAAGCATTAGAGTAAAATGACAATAATAAAATCATCTTTTTTTAATATTTTGATTTATAGTCGTATTGGAAAATTATTACTAAAAATGTAAACCATAAATACCGTTTTGCCCCTCATAGTTTTCAATCCATATGTATACCATTTGAACAAAAGTTAAAATGGTAATCATGGACCCAAAAGCCAAATTATTCATCAAATCTCAAGTCATATTAGAAATTCCTTATTAAATTTATAAATCTTTAATATTGACCTTTTTGCCCCTCATTATTGTTATTAACAGATAAAGAAAATAATGTTTGATGTATTGTTATCATATTATTCAAACTCGAAATTCGCTTGAAAATCACTCGAATATTGAGTTGAATCAGAATCAGTTACAATTGGTTCGATTCAATTTGAGTTAATTTCGAGTCATCCTTGAACCGCTCGAAATATACTTCGAATTAACACAATTTTATTAAAATTTTTTGTATTTATTAATATATTATTGTTATAAAAAACACTAAAATTTAAACTTAATTAAAAAAGAGTGAAGTCATTAAGGTTTTATTTGCTTTATTTAGAAGTTGTATAGTTTATTTTCGAGCAAACTCGAAATAAAGAAAAAAATTATCCAATTTCGATTAAGCTTGACTTAATTTTGAGCTGACTTGATTTTGAGCCGAGCCCAAATCGCTCGAACTCGACTCGAATTCAGCCCAAATTTGATGGTAAAAATGACCTTTTTGCCCCTTCATTATTATTATTATTACTATTAAACAAATATAAGAAATTAATAGACTTTTACTGACCAAACCGCCGGTGAGGAATTTGAGCAGAAAGCAGGCGAGAGCAGATCCCAGCAGCTGTGCCAGGATGTAAAGGAAAGAGCGAAATATTGTGATGTGGCCGCCGACGGCAAGCCCGAGCGTCACCGCCGGATTGAAGTGGCCGCCGGAGATGTGCATCCCCGCCGATATCAGCACCGCCACCACCAGCGCGTGGGCCACAGCCACCGCCGTCAGCCCCATTATAGTCCCTTCTCCTCCGGCAAGCTTACCGGCGGCCATGGCGGAGCCGACGCCAGCGAAAACGAATAGGAAGCTGAGGATGGCCTCGGCGGCGACAGCCCGGATGCAGTCCGGCTGGCGGGCTTCGCGGTGGTGGCCGACGGCGATGCTGGGAGCCATTGCTGCTGGGTGTTGGTGTTCTAGGATTGTTAAAAGTTGCTTGTTTTTATAACTGGAAAGATGAAGGGAAAGTGGGGGCTGGTGACAGCCATTACTGAATTAATTATTGAGCAAAGCTTCCCCAACTTTAGTAATTAATCATGACAATTGACAATATTGGGGGAACAATTTTGAATAATTTACAATATTTTAGAAAGGGGCTCTCACATGTTGATGTGTTCATTTTGGAGTTTGTGGGAGTTGAAAATAAGGGAATTGATATAAGTAAATTATGTTTAGCTATTAGTAAATTTTGGTTATTAGTAATTTTTTTTTGTTATTAGCAAATTATAATAAAAATAAGCGATTGTTAACCGCAACCCGTTATTGGCTTGTCGCACCCCAAAATCTTCTAATTTTCCGCCTTTTTGAAATACGTCTTGTGCATGCAATTTCAGGAAAAGTGCTCAACACGAAAGTTATAAATCTCGATGAGATCTACAACTTTCGTGTTGAGCACTTTTCCTTAAATTGCATGCACAAGGCGTATTTTTGAAAGGCGCAAAACCTGGGCATATTTTCAAAGTACGCCTTGTACATGCATTTTTAGGAAAAATGATCAACACGAAAGTTGTAGATCTCGACGAGACCTACAACTTTCGTGTTGATTACTTTTCCTGAAATTGCATGTACTAGGCGTATTTTGAAAAGACGCGAAAAGTTATGAGATTTTGCGGTACGACTAGCCAATAACACGTTGTGGTTAGCAATCGCATAAAAATAAAAATATATATATATTTGACAAGTAGGTTTTTTTTAATCCTCCACCCAAGTTATTAGGAAATCACATTGTCAAACTCAGGCCCCAATTTCTTCACATCGGAATCCAGCTGATTCTCATCACTTTCACCTATGTCACCTCCCCATCGATGGATTCAGGAGAGGTAAAGTGCATTTGCTACACTTTACCGTAAAGTGCAGACATCAAACGGTCTGTGTTCACATCTAAAAGCGAGCTGAGATGTACTCGCTTTAAGATGTGTGCAGACATCCACGCAAGCGGTTGGATGCCCGCATTTTACCGTAAAGTGCAGGGGTGCACTTTACTCCCCCCGAGTCCCCCATCAAAGTAGATGTTGGTGATGAGAACCTCATAGAAGTATGTGCTCCCTCTTATTGTGTAGATGCCCGCACAAAGAATGGTTTGCAAATAACCAAAAATGAGTGCACTTTACTCCCCCCCCCCCCCCCCCCCCCCCCCCCCGCTTGGTGTAGTTGGTGTTTTATGTAGTGAGTGGTTCGTGTAGGTGGTGGCTCTAGATCCTAAACCAATCTGGTGATTATTGTGTTTGGTTTGGATTCAGATCCAAACAGGATCTAGTTTTTTGGGAAACACCATGCATGGTAATTTCTCTCTCTAGACAGAGAGAATGAGAGCTACCTAGTTTATGGAAATAGGAATCCTAAAAAAGAAAAACTGTTGGCCCTCTTAGTGACTTTCCTTTTAGAGAGCTCTCTCTCTTGTTTGACGATTAAAACCATCGTGAGACTTTTTAACATTCTCATGTTCACTTGGAGTAGAAGGATAGCCGCCTATGTGAGATTCGCCTCTTACTCGTATTGAAGGGTGAAATCGCCATTGCCTTACTCCGAGTGCCGCAAGGGGTGGGAGATCACAGTAGAGGTTTCTCCAGTGGTTGTCGGTGGCGCAACACCGTATGGTGAAACCAGAGCCATTGATGCCAAAAATCATTTTCTTCTCTGTTCTCTCGTGTGGGACTCATAACGTATTTGTCGGCTTTGGAGAAAATAGTCATCGGTCTTGGAGGAGAGGTTTCTATAAGTCTTGGAGGATATGATGTGGCGAGGTTTATGTCAGATTCATGGTTGCGATTTCAGTTGCAGAGTTTAGAGGATCGGATCCGGACTTGTCTTTGTTTGGCTTAGTTTGTGGTGGTGTTGATGCAGTGCAGGCATGACGACGAAGGAATGCGGGAGTGCAGTGACCTTGATGAGGTTTCTCTCTAGTGATGGAGCTTGGTGTCAAAGGCATATGTGAGTGTAGTTGGCCTTGACAGTGCTTCTCTGGTGGTGGTAGGTGGTCTGTGTTAATGTATATTTGGGTACATAACATGTTCAAAGGGTTAATGAGTCTGGTTCGGCTATTAGGATATCTGATATCCGTATTAAACCTAAGATTTACCTATAAAACCCAAGTTAGGGGCAACAAAGATGTAGCTCCACTTTGACCACCACCCGAGATTCACTACTCTGGAAAGAAGCCATTGAAGAAAAGATGATCTCTCTACTTCAGAACAACACCTGAATGTTGGTTGATAAGCCAAAGGAGGCTAAAACTATAGAGTGTGAGTGGATTATGAAAAAGAAATTAAATCATGATGATAGCGTAGGTAAGTATAAAACACGCATGATGGCTAAAGATTTCACATAAGTTAGTGGAGTAGATTATTTTGATGCATACTTACCAGTGTGTCACCTAGCAACCATTAGGATCCTCCCTGGCATTGCATCTATTGAGAACTTTATTGTTTATCAAATGGATGTTAAGACTGCGTTCTTGAACGAAAATCTGACCGAAGAGACATACATGAGCAACCCTGAAGGCTTCATTGTAGAAGGTCATGAAAATAAGTTCTATAAATTAATTAAGTCAATATATAGACTAAAACAAACACGTAAATTATGACACGAGAAATTTGACTATAGTGTAAAGGACATGAGATTCACGTCGAATCTCTCTGTTAAATGTCTTTATGTAACGCCCAGAAACTCAAAAGAGCGACGAGTGGCGCTTTGAGCTAAGTCTGGGACTTGGTAGAGGCCACACAGCATGGGACACGGGCGTGTCCCAGGGCCGTGTCGTGCTCGGGTTCGACGATGGCCGTGTGGTCGACGAAATTGCAGTCGACGATCGTCGAACAACGAACACGGCCTGAGACACGGGTGTGTCTCAGGCCGTGTCCTACTCGGGTGGTTAGCCGTGCTGTGTCGGGGGGGGGGGGGGGGTGAAACACGGCCTGGAGCCCATGTGTGTTCAGCCTGACACGGGCGTGTCAAATTCGACACGGGCGTGTCGAATACCCGTGTTCTTCTCGGGTTGGTGTTGGTCCTGTGTCAATGGAGGAACACGCCCCACTACGCGGGCGTGTACTGGATGACACAGGTGTGTAAAGCCTGACACAGGCGTGTCGAGAGCCCGTGTTCTTTTCGGGACGCGACGGTTTCGACGTCGAATGAGGCACACGGCCTTGGACACGGGCGTGTCACAAGCCGTGTTCAGCCTAGGTTTTGGATTTTAAGTGCGAATCGTGACCGTCTGTTTCCTTATTTTGGGATCCAACAGCTCAGGGCTGTCCTTGCTGGGTTATGCCCGTGAATAGGGTTTGGATGCCTTCATTTCTTTCAAACCATCTCTTTCTAAAGTTCTAGAGTGAGGGGGGAGCAAGGACGGAGAAGGAAGAGAGATCCGGCCGCCGGTGGAGCTTCAGAGCCCCAAATTGCAAGCCGAGTTCGGATCTACAAAGGCGAGGACATTGCGGTGCTTTTCATCAGCATAGATCTTCATGGCGCCAAAGAAGAATGCTAGGGTAACGATTCTCATCTTGGACATGTGAAGTCCTCTTTTCCCTTGCATAGGAAGCCCGCTCTCGCGAGTTTGCGGTGAGTGTGAGGTGTTCCTTCGGGTAGACATGAATAGTCCCCATTATTTTGCATGTAGAGTCCGTAATCGAGAAACAGACATAGACATGATGTGTGAAGCCTACCCAGACAAGTTGGTCTGGATTGGTGATGTTGCATTGCATGAATGGCCAGAGAAGACTCCGTGCAGTTGATTGTTTTTTGGGTTTTCTACGCGGTAGATTGCAACAGGGAGCCTTAGGGATTAACTCCAAGGTGCACCCGGAAAACCGGGCAGATGCGTGATTTTGCCAACATGATGGTCTGGGAGCCAACTTGTATATAACTAGATTATGTAAAGTGTGTGATCGAT
Organism: Platanthera guangdongensis; assembly: GCA_039583875.1. Lineage (NCBI taxonomy): Eukaryota > Viridiplantae > Streptophyta > Magnoliopsida > Asparagales > Orchidaceae > Platanthera > Platanthera guangdongensis. Next base: position 6,648,802 of record CM077153.1, on the reverse strand, counting down.
TTGGGACTCGGGAAAGCTTGACCCGCGCATATGGCTTAAATTGACGTTGCAGTGTGAGCAACGGGTTAGGCGGAACCGTACCCGCTCTATGTCGTTCGGTACAAGCGACCTAAAGTACGTGAGACTTGTCGTTGGCATAGATTGAGGGTCTTAGGCAGTCTATGGCTTAAATTGACGTGATTGATGCCGGAAAGACCAAAATGCTCACGAGAATTTACCGTCCAAGGGGCGGTGGAGAGACCGCGGACTTTGACCGGGTTCACCGAGAATGTGCCCTGAGAGCATGGGGTGTGTGGCCATGCGAGCCTATGCCTATGATGATATGAAATTTCTCTATTATATGGCTATGATAATAAAGTGTAGGGAAGGAGCATTGACGCCCCGAGTTTAGGGTCGGGATCGTTATAATTTGGTCAGCTTAGCTGACCGTTGCCTTTGTTTGTCACCGCTTCGGTGGATTGTTGCTTGCAGGTGCTGCGGAGCTGAGTGGCAAATAGCGGGCAAAAGCCCTTGTTGCTGAGTCGGCCCTCGAAGGCCTAATTTTTTAGTGTTTTCTTTTATTCTTATGAATGATCGGCCTGCGTGCCGAGGTTTGGAAGACACTTATATTTGAGTAAAATATTGTAAGGTCATAAGGCCAAGTACTCGTGTATTTGTACGTTCATTCATATTGTGTTATTGTAGTGGACATTCATGCTTTTGGCTGGGTTCTTATTTCGCAACTTTTAAATTGCTTCCGCTAGAATTTACTCTGTGTAGGACGTTGATTATTAGCAGGATGGTTTCTATTGCGTAACCTTCTGGTCTGTCTGTGGTATATGGCATCGGGCCCCGACCGGACCTACTGCTATATGCTATGCGACGGATAGGAGGTGTTACACTTTATATACGTCATAGATCAAATAAAATTGTTATAATTTGTTTGTATGTATATGATATACTAATTCTAGGATCTGATCAATTCGAATTGGATGACATAAAGTCAGGTCTAATAAAAGAATATAGCATTAAAGATCTAGGCATGACTGAAACTATATTAGACATGCAAGTGAGCTTTGAGAAAAATGTCATTTCCCTAAGTCATACCCACTACATAAAATTCATGTTAGATACGTGGGGATACAGTGAATGTAAAATAGTAGAGACACTATATGACAACAATAACAACTTAAAGTCCAATGAAGGAGCTGTGGTTAGACAATTAGACTATGCTAAGCTGATTGCTAGTCTCATGTATATTATAGTCTGCACCAGACCTGACATAGCCATTACGGTAGGCATGTTAAGCAGATTTCATAAGTAATCCTGGCCAATACCATTGGAATGGCCTCGATAGGCTAATGAGATACTTAAAACACACATAAAAGTATTTTTATGTTACAATGGTCATCCTTCAGTTCTGGAAGGAAATTCTGATGCATCGTGGTGCTCAGAAATAAATGACAATAAGTGCATTATTGGATTTATTTTCACACTAGGAAGAACAGTTGTAGCCTAGAAGTCCAAGAGGCAATCATGTATTACACTCTTTTCTATGAAATCTGAACTCTACAATCTAGCTTCAATAAGAGAAGAAGCAGAGTGAATAAGAGATTTGGTTATGAACATTCCACTAACGAGCCTAAAACTGAGTTCTATTGCAGTCTACTGCGATAATCAGGTTACTAAAATGATTGCTACGAACATTTCGTTCAATGATAAAAAAAGCAACTAAAGATGAAATAAGTGATCTGGTTGACCTGCCTCACAAGTCAAAGGATTATGACTCTGATTGATGTGCGATCAAAGGATAATATTGCAGACACTTTGACAAAAGGCTTGAATAGAGCTCTCACAATCAAAACATTGTGGGAGATGTGATTAAAATTCATAGAAATATGAAATTTTTCTCATATGTTTATGTTTTTGTAGTAAAAACTTATAGTTGCAATATTCAAGCATCTAATAACAGACTGAAAACCCCAAATAATTTTTGATGAAAACTCAAGATGGTTAGATGCTAGTCATTTCACATTTGATGACATAACATCTTTCTCATGATAAGTTGATTTGAGGATTATTCGTTTGGGAATAAAAAGTCATTATAAATGTTAATCTAAACATTAATGATCATAACACATTATTCCACACTTAATAATGTTACAAATGTTGTTATGTCAAATCATTCCACATTTAATGATGAAATACATAGTGATCATTAATGAGTAAGATAATAATATTTGATTTATTAAAATTAAAACTTGGCTGGTCCTAGTTAGACTAGATAGAGACGCTGACAATATTATGTAACTACTGCTACAAGTACTAAGCTCATTTAGGTAGAGCTAGTTTACTTTAAAACATCACTGCACATGTTTATGAATTCATGAAGTCTAAACTCATGAAATTCTTTGCAGACATTGATGAAGATAGAAGAAAGAAAGTAGACTTTGACCTAGATGATGATGATCTACTCTCTGAGTAGAATTGTTACGTGTTTGATCCATTATGGCTATGTTTTCATACTTTTATTCCTGAGATGCACTTTTATGTTTGGATGTTTATTTTTCTATTTATGCAAGAATAATATTATGTTCAATTGCACTTTCTTTTTTGAATAATGCTTAAAGTGTGAAACTTAGTACTTTCTACTTTCCTGTATTTCGAAACATAAACGTTATATACCACAGATATAAAAGGAGATTGTTAATGTATATTCGGGTACATAATGAGTTCGGAGGCTTAACAGGTCTGGTTTAGATACAAGGATATCTGGTACCATATTAAACCTAAGATTTACCTATAAAACCCAAGCTTGGGTCAACAATGTACAACTCCTTATTCACTGAGTGGGTGACCCAGAAGAACCCAAAGAAGAAAAGAAGATCCTCAGACTCGGGCGAGCCAAATAGATGGGTATGATAGGTGGGGCGAGCCGAGTAGTAAGGCCGCACTTGCCCCAAGCCACAACAAGGAGGTGGGAAAATGCCAGCTTCATTAGGTGCTCGCCACTCTATATGGGACGAGTCAGGAGGAGTGGGTGCCCGCTCAATCGGACACTCGTCGCTCTAAAGAGGAGGGAGTGTCAGCTTCATCAGGTCCTCGCTCTCCCCTAGAGGCGAGCAGGAGAGGAGCGAGTGTTAACTCCATCGAGCACTCGCCGCCCTCGGAGGCTGAGTCCCCATCATTGACATGTTTAAATGAGATTTTTCACAAGATTCTATATACCCATTTGTCTGCCAATAGCCTTTCCAAACGACAGAGCTTGGTTATTGACAGGCCAATTTATGGTGTATTTAGTAAAACCGTAAAGCAGGATTCCGTTAATGTACAAACCAGACTTAAAAAACTATAAATAGACCCCTGAGGTCACCTTGGGAGGAGATCTTTTTCTTAGCTCCTTCCTCTTCAGGTTTACTTTGGTTGGTATCCAGTGCCCTCCAAGATGCTCACTCAACCTTGGCTTGGGAGGGGAAGTTCTCTTACATCTTCTGGGTGAATGACGAGACCTCTTTGCTGCAGCTCAGAGTCTGTTCCTTAGTTCAAAGTCTTTTGCCAAGAGTTTTAGCTTAGGACAAGTAAGAGCGGGCTACCCCCTTTAGGTCCGAACTCTTTTTGGTACCGGGTTCTGGTTCCAACATTTTTGGTGTTGTAAGCAAAGACCATAGCTTGTTCAAGAAAGTTCAGGGCAAAGACTCATGGCTGGAGGAGAAGGAGAGGGCCCAAGACTCAGGTGAGCCAAATAGGTGGGTATGATAGGAGGAGCGAGCCGAGTAGTAAGGCCGTACTTGCCCCAAGCCACAGCGAGGAGGTGGGCGAATGCCAACTTCATCAGGCACTCGCCAATCCGGGTGGGGCGAGTCAGGAGGAGCGAGGGTCATCTCAATCAGGCACTCGCTGCTCCAGAGAGGGGCGAGTGCCAGCTTCATCAGGTCCTCGCTTGCCCCAAGAGGCGAGCCGGAGAGGAGTGAGTGCCAGCTCCATCGGGCACTCGCCTCCTTTGGAGGCTGAAGCTCCATCATTGACATGTTTCAAGGAGATTTTTCACAGGAATATATATACCAATTTGTCTGTCAATAACCTTTCCAGACGACAGAATTTGACTGTTGGCAGACCAATTTGGGGTGCATTTAGTAAAACCGTAAAGCGGGATTCTGTTATGCGCAAACCAGACTTGGAAAACTATAAAAAGGCTCCTAAGGGCATCGTGGGAGGGGATCTTTTTCTTAGCCCTATCCTCCTCAGGTTTACTTTGGTTGGTTTCCAGTGCCCTCCAAGGTGCCCAACTCAACCTTGGTTTGGGAGAGGAAGCTCTCTTAGATCTTCCGGGTGAGTGATGAGATCTTTTCGTTAGAGCTCAGAGTCTGTTCCTTTATTCAAAGTCTTTGGCCAAGAATTGTAAGGACAAGTAAGAGCAGGTTACCTTCTTTGGGTCCGAACTCTTCTTGGTATCAGTTCTAACAAACGGGCATGTAGTTTCACTTTGACTACCACCCGAGATACTTCGAACGACATCAATTTGTCTTCTTCTTTTAGTAATTTGTTCAAAACCACATACAACACTTCTTCCTCCCTTATTCACCCTTAATGAACCATCCTTCTTCACAAAACCATGTTCACCATCTTCACAACGAAGAGAGGAGAGGTTGAAGACAACTAATCTCTAGGACTGTTGAAACCGGAATCCGGCCTCTTGTGGAGTTCGACCCTTGGGGAAGGGGTGGTCTTGCGCCTACTTTGCTCCTGCAAGAAAAACAACGGAAGAGACAAGAAAGAACAGACCCAAGGGCTCGGCAGGGAGGTCCCACCACAAACCCGGAAGATCTCTGAGCGCTTCCCCTCCTTAGCCAGAAACCGAGCTAAGGTACCCTCAGAGAGCACTTGAGAATGAGAGTAAGGAGGCACTGAAAGCATGCCCTCTGTGGTACCCCTTGGGTCTTATTTATAGCTTTTTGGAACCTGAACTGCCAATAACCAAAAGAACTGACCTGAAAATATCAAAAAACCCCTGGTTGGGTCTGCCAACATCCAAACTCCACTGTTCTGAGTGGCTATGCGCAGTCCGGCCTGGTCTGCCAACAGCGAAGCTCCGCTGTCCTGAGTAGCTATTCGCACCCCATGGGGAGTCAGCTCGCCTCCAATCCCCTCCGCGGGAGGCGGGCGCGACCTGGCTCTCGTGGCTCGCCTATCCTCCCTGGGCGAGCGCGGGCCGAGCCGTTGCGACCTGCCTGTCTTTTGCCGGGCGGACCGGCAGCCAGGTCGCGTGTGGGGGTTGGCCGGCGGTCACCGCGACCCCGATCGACTCGCCAGTCGCGGGTCGCCAAACTCATCTGCTTTGGCCCAGGACTATTCGCGCGACCCGCTCGCTCGCCTCGCCGGCTCGCTCGCATGAAATGGGCGAGAGTGGGCCAGCCCTTCTGCCGTATATCTGTTTCGCCGTTTGGGTGCGGGTTGCGGGACCAGGTCTGCTCGACCTCCCTGGCGGGACCCGCTCGCCGGACACGGGGTTGTACACAATCTCCGCTCTTTTTGAGCTTGACTCAAGCTCGGAAAGAATCATCCAACCCGCGTGTTCGGCGAGCATTGTGCTGAGCTGGCAGGGAATCTTCTGGTGGGGGCCCACTGTCCGGCTATAAATACATACCGCTGACCCCTGGAGGAGGCTCCCCAGGTCCCTCATTTTCTTTGAGCAGACTTTAGTTTCTCGATGCCGGTCAGCGAAGATGTGCGAGCTCGCCTGGCGGCAGCGGGCCGGAAGACTCAGGAGGAGGCTCTTGAGGCCGCCCCTTGGTTAGCGCGTGGGTCTCCCGGCCCTCTCTTTAGGCCAGCGAAGGGAAAGATTGTTAGGCGGTCTCTGGCGGGTGAATGTCCGGGCTCCAGCTCGGCGGCGGCTGTTGAAGTCGTCTCTGGGGTACGTGACCTTCCGCGGATTATCGCTGTACCTCTGATTTTTTGTTTTGCAGGCAATTCCTCGCGAAGAGGCGGGGAACGGGGGAGAGGATCGCCCCCCTCGCTTGTCGCCTGAGAGGGTCACTAGTTCCCCAGGTCTGGACCGCCCACCTCCGGAAACCCCCCGCCCGCCGGCTTCCCACAGACTGGGAAAATCTCTTGAGACCCTCGAGGGAGAAACCTTTCAGGGTCAGCCGGGCTCTTCTCGCCCATCCGTCGGTGCGGGCGACGTGCCAACCCCTGGTGAGCTGGTATTTACCATTGGCTTTGTCCTTGTTCGCTCCTTCTGACTCGCCCGTTTGTAGGCTATAATAGGGCCTCCTCCGAAACTGAGACGAGCGAAGGGTATTCGCCTCCGCCCGACGTGGACAGTGTCTCTGATTACCTGGGCGACCCGTCCGATGCGGTGGGGATGAAGAGGCAGGTGACGCGGCTGTTCCAAAAACACACGCTGCTGCTGCAGGAGATCGTGAAGAGGGTCGATGAAGACAAGGCCGAGACCGAGGCCCGGCTCGCGGCCTTGGAGGGACCTCCACGCGCATCGGAAGACGACGATGTCACTTCACCAGGCGTGCATATTGCGCGAGCCGAGGGGCATCTTAGGAGCGCCACAGAGCAGATCGGCCTGGCTGAGCGGGAGCTGGTGGCGGTTCGCGATTACCACGACCCTCGCGTGCCGCCGCGATCGGGAACGAAGCGGCGGCACAGGTGGAAGTGGGTCGAGTACTGATCCAGCCTTCTGCCCCCGCTCGCGGGATACCGCGGGGTTGATGTTATTTCCAAGTTATCTTGTATTTGTAACCACTCGCGACTTTTTTTGCCCGCCTATGAGCCTAACTGTTTACTGCTGAGGCTTATTGAAAGTATCATGCTGCTGCTCTTGCTTTCTGCGGGCGGGTTAAGGGAAAGATCCGCTCTTCCCCTCGTGCTGATCGGGGCGAGGGCAAGCCGAGGAGCTCGCCAGGCGGGAGCCACCCGACTCGCGCGGAATCCCGGGCGGGTGCGGGCCGAGACTCGCCCGCTCGGGTCTTCCGCGGACGCGGCCGGGCGAGGCCCACGCCTGATCGGCCTTTGGGGTGCGGTTGCGCGCGGGGAAGTCGAACCGTCGGGCTGATTTTTGCTATCTGCACCCCCTGCTTCGGCGGGAAGTTTCCCGCCCTTTCTCTTTCCCTATAAATAGGCCTTGCCGGCTCTTATTTCCTCACCGATTCCAAACGTCCTCTCGCTTCCTCTTTCCCGCGAAGTGCGGCTCGCGCTCGCCTTCTGGATCTGTCTCGCACGTTCGGCGGCGATCTGATGGGCATGGGCGGAGGCGGCGGCAATGTGGACGGACGAAGTAAGTGCGCTTGGACTTTCTCAGAGCACGATTTTCCTCACGCTGTCATCTCTGAGCGCGAGTACCTGGATGCTCTTAGCGACCACGTGCCGCTGAGCTTTTCTACGAGACGGCCCGGGGATGGGGAAAAGATCAACGACTTATCCAGGGATGAGCTCGCCATCCCGCTAGCTCACTTTGAGGTGGGCCTGCGACTCCCCCTGTGGCCCGAGGTGCGCCAGGTGCTGAAATACTTCGGGGTCGTCCTGGGTCAGATGACCCCGAACTCCATAGCCGTCATGGTGGGGTTCGCCTGCTTCCTGCGCGAGGAGCGAGTGGAGTTCAGCATCAGCGTTCTCCGGAAGCTGTTCTCCTTCCGGGCGAATCGGGACGGGACCGCCTACTTCTCCAGCGCCCACCTCAAGGTGCGGGAGACAGTCAATAAGAGTCACAATTGGCTCAAAAAGTTCCTTTTCGTCAAAGGGGATTTCGGCAACGTCCCCTTCTCGCCGGTGCAGCTTAGCGAGGCGAGCTACCGGCCGCCCAGCCTAGGCGGTCATGAAGCCGACTTGTGCGCGTTCTTTGCCGGGAAGAATTTTGAGGTCGCGTACCTGCGCCGCCATCTGGACGACCTCGCCGCCGTCCCGCCGGGGGGAGGTTTGCCACTCGCCGCTGTTGTACCTTACCCCTCTTTTTTCATTTACCTCACCCCTTCTTCCTGGCAGGCGAGCGCGACATCCCTCTTCACCCCCCTTACGAGAGCGCTCGGATTCCCACCGGGGTTCTCGCCCGAGCTCAGGCTGCGGATGCCGCTCAGCGCGACATCCCGTCAGTCCCGGCCAAGAAGCGGCCGGGTGGCGGACAGCCCACCCCTCCGCTGAAGGTGGCGAAGACCGCGGGTCAGCAACCCGTCGCGAGCCAAAGGAAAGGCAAGGCCCCTGTGGACCCTCCGGCCGAGGGCCCTTCCCCCCCGCTGGTTGCTTCGACCAGCGATACCCCGGACCGGGCGGCGGGCACCTCCGCGCCGCCGGACGGGTCTCAAGCTGCTGCGAAGCCGGTGCCGAGGGGTCACTGCAACTTCGGCTACGGCGAGAGATATCTAGATGAGCTCGGCGCTCCGCTCCTTTCGTGGGACAAGGAGTCAAATCGCGCCGCGATCTCGACATTGCTGCCGAGCTGGATGGAGCAGGACACCATCGGCGGGGAGGCCTACAACTTCTCGTTCGGCCTGTACTCGCGAGAAGACGCCGCCATCTACGACAAGGAGGCAACGCGAGTACTGGTTCACGAAAGCGCGCGGGCCCAGCTACGCGGCCTGGAGCTAGCTCACATGGTAGGGAGGCGCTGCACTCAGCTGGAGCGGAACGCCACCTCCCTGAAGAAGCTGGCGGACGAGAGGGAGGAGGCTCAGAAGCTCGCTCAGGAGGACGCGAACCTTCAGAGGAGGCGGGCCGACGCGGCAGAGGAGACCCTCGCGTAGTACCTGGGCGGGGTGGTACGTACTCACCCTGAACTACCACCCCTTCTCGCGAATTCAGCTCACGATTCTTCTCCTTCCTTTCCCCAGGATGCGGCGACGGCGAGCCGGATGGGTGCCGAGATCGCCACCCTTGGTCAAGACAAAGCGGCGTTGGAGGCGCGGGTACGCGAGCTGGAGGCCGCCGCCGCTGTCCCTCCTCCAGACAGCAGGGTCTGTCCACTCGAGCACCACTCCGACTATGACTTGGAAGTGCTGATGCAAAAGAACGCCGCCAGCGCCGCGAAGTACACGATGCAAATGCTGCGACGCGCGGATCTCCTTACGAGCGAGGCGGCAGAACTCTCGGCGGAAGACGTGGTGCCGGCGCTATTTCTCCCCGTGCCGGACCCTGGGGACAAAGCCTTCCAGCCCCTTTAGGACTTCTCGCCCCGGATCTCGCGTCTCCCCTGCCTTTTGACATTTATTTTTTAGATGTATATTATCATATATGTTTACCTGTTTTGAGATGTACGCGCGGGCTGCGCCTATACTTCGTCTTTTTCAGCTATTGTTACTTTTATAAATGCTCTCTCGCCCGCCTTATTTGTTAGAAAGTAGAGAAAGGAAGCGAAAAGAAGAGAACAAGCCGAATAAACTTTTGAATAATCGAAATTTTATTATCCAAAAAAGATAACTATTACAAAGGTATGCCCTCCCTTATATAGAATGGAGGAGAGAAGAGAGAATACAAATAAGAGATGTGGGACTAAAATTTACAAGCTAAGCGGACTGTACAAAGTAAACCGCACAGGCCGCGCGGTTAGACAGAAGCACTAACCGCACGGCTTACAATAAGAGATGCAGAGAGGTCGCCTGTGAAGATTGCTTAGACCGCCCGGTTTACAAGTCGCCGAGTCAAACCGCCAGACCGCGCGGTCTCTAACCCGCCAAGACAGACCGCCCGGTCTCCAACTTCAACACTCCCCCTCAAGCTGGAGCATATATATCAATCATGCCCAGCTTGTCGCAAACATGCAGAAACGAGGCGGAGACTGGCTTGGTGAAGATGTCTGCTAGCTCTTTATCAGATGTGACAAACGGAGTGCAAATCTGTTCTTTTAAAATCTCTTCACGAATGAAATGGCAGTCAACCTCAATGTGCTTTGTTCTTTCATGGAATACAGGATTTTTGGAGATGTATATGGCGGCCTTGTTATCACAGAACATAGGTAGAGGATGGTTGTACACCTCTCCTAAATCTAGCATGAGAGCCCGCAACCATTTCAACTCACAAGTGGTTGACGCCATACTGCGATACTCAGCTTCTGCACTGGACCTGGAGACAACAGACTGCTTTTTACTCTTCCAGCTCACCAGATTTCCCCCAACAAAGGTGCAAAAACCTGAGGTAGACTTGCGATCCCCTTTGTCATCAGCATAACTTGCATCTGAGTAGGCTTCAATCCTCAGATGATCATTCTTCTGAAACAGTAATCCTTTCCCAGGCGCTGCTTTGACATATTCCAAGATCCGCAAAGCGGACTGAAGATGACAATCCCTGGGCGCTTGCATGAATTGACTCACCTTGCCCACAGCATAAGAAATGTCGGGTCTGGTCACTGTGAGATATATGAGCTTACCAACCAGACGCCTGTATCGCGAACTATCTGAAAGAAGAGGCGAATCATCTGTCCAGGTTTTGTCCTCCCCAATAGCCATGGGACATCGGGCAGGTTTAGCTCCAGTCAATCCTGCCTCTTTTAAAAGATCAAGGGCATACTTACGCTGAGAGAGAACTAAGGAGTCGGGCTTCCGAGAGAGTTCGATCCCCAGAAAGTACTTTGGAGAGCCCATATCTTTAGTGATCAGATGTTGGCGAAGATGTAGCTTTGTCAGGGCTACCCCTTCCTGGTCATCGCCAGTGAGAAGAATATCATCGACGTATACAGCAAGAACAACCAGCCCAGAAGGAGTTTTGCGAATAAAGAGAGAGTGATCAGCAGAGCTTCGCACAAAACCAACAGCCGCCACAATACCGCTGAACTTGTCAAACCAAGCTCGAGGACTCTGCTTGAGGCCATAAATTGCCTTCTGCAGCCGGCATACTCGTGTCTCCCCCTGAGCAACATACCCAGGAGGTTGCTCCATGTAAACGGCCTCGTGAAGATCACCATAAAGGAAGGCATTCTTGACGTCCAGCTGAGAAATTGGCCAATCCCGATTGACGGCCACAGAGAGAAGAACCCGGATTGTGCTGAGACGAGCCATAGGGGAGAAGGTGTCAAAGTAATCAACCCCATAGGTCTGAGTAAAGCCCTTAGCCACAAGGCGAGCCTTATACCGATCCACAGTGCCGTCTGGGCTAAATTTGACCACAAAGACCCAGCGACAGCCAACAACATCAGTGCCAAAGGGAGGAGGAACAAGAGTCCAGGTACCCCGCTCAGTGAGGGTCGCCATTTCCTTATCCATGGCCATCTTCCAGTGAGGAATAGCAAGGGCCTCCTGATAGGAGCGGGGTGTGGCAGTGGCAGAGATAGCCAGTGCAAAGGCCTGCGAGAAGGAGTAAGACGATCATAGGAAACAACAGCAGCAAGGGGGTGTAAGGTGCACGTCCGCACCCCTTTGCGAAGAGCTATAGGAAGATCCAGGTCAGCCAGGCCCGCGGCATCCGGAGCATCCGTGGTAGAGAAAGCTGGCCCGGGAGAAGAGAGCGACGACAGCGGAGAGGAGGGAGAGGGTGGTGGAGAAGGGAGAGAGAGAGGTGGAGGAAGAGGAGGGGGGAAGACGGTGTAGTGGTGGAGAGCGTAGGAGGAGATGAGGGAACGAAGGGAATGACAGGAGAATCAGAAGCTGGGAGAAGAGGAGAAGAGGCATCCGAGAAGTAGGAGGTATTCTCGAAGAAGGTGACGTCAGCAGAGACGAACTGCTTACGAAGGACGGGATCAAAGCAACAGTAGCCTTTCTGAGTGGTGGAATACCCAGAAAGACACATTTGGTGGAGCGAGGGGAGAGCTTATCACGGGTGGCAGAAGGGGCATGCACAAAGGCAGTGCATCCAAAGATTTGGAGAGGGAGATGAAACGGCTCCTTGCCCGGATACAAAATGGAGAACGGGGTTTGGCCATGGAGAACCGTGGAGGGAATGCGATTGATGAGGTAGCAGGCAAGGAGAACAGCATAGCCCCAATAGGAGCGAGGAACATGCATCTGGGTCATCAAGGTGCGAGCGACATCGAGCAGGTGTCGGTTTTTGCGTTCGGCTACACCATTTTGTTGTGAAGAATAGACACAACTAGTTTGATGAAGAATCCCATTTTGCATGCAGAATGTAGAGAAGTCACGACTGAGATATTCTGCGGCATTATCAGACCGAAAAACTTTGATAGAAACATCAAACTGAGTTTGATCATGAGATAGAAGGATGTCCATACAGAGAATAATTCGGAGCGATCTTTTAACAGATACACCCACGTACAGCGAGAGAAATCATCAATGAACGTGACAAAATAGGAACTACCCCGACCAATGGTAAGAGTAGGAGAAGGACCCCAGATGTCGGAGTGGATAAGATCAAACGGACGGGTAGAGCTACGAACGTGCTTTGGAGGGAAGGAGGAGCGGTGATGCTTGCCAAGCTGACAGGCCTCACAGTTGAGCGGAGGACTTTGAGGAGGAAGGTGGGGCAGAAGTTGACGAAGAAGACGGGGAGGAGCATGACCAAGGCGGAGATGTCATTGGAGAAGATCTGTGGAGGTGGAGGAGAAGGTGGAAAAAGCAGAAATGTTGTCGAGGAAGTATAAGCCGCCACTCTCAGTCCCAGTAGCAATCGTCCGTTGGGAGTCCGGATCCTGAAAAGAGCAAGAAGTAGAAGTAAATGTGACGGAACACTGTAATTGCTTGCAAAGAGATGTAACAGATAATAAGTTGCACGGGAACTGGGGCACATATAGAGTATCCGCCAAGTGAAGAGACGGGGTGACATGAACTATCCCGGTGCCATGAACAGATGATGAAGAGCCGTCAGCGAGAGTAACTGGGGGCAAGCGAGCATGTTTTTCTAGGAGAGAGAAACACGGGAGATGGCCGGTCATATGATTCGTAGCACCAGTGTCGATCAGCCATTTGCCCTGAGTAACAACGTGTGCACGACCAGAAGACGTGACAACCGAGGCGAACGCCATGAAGGGAGGAAGAAGAAACTGCAGCGGTCTCGGTGACAGCACACCAGCGGCACGAAGGGCCACGACCAAGGTGCAGAGCACAAGCCGCGCGACTAAACCAGGAGGTCGCGGTGACTAACAAGAGAAGCGGCTAAGAGCGAAGAGGCGGAGAGGCCGCTCAAACAAGGAAGAATCCGTGCGAAACCGCGGCGGGAATAAAAGGGAAGAAGCCGCTTGAACACGAGCGGCTAGGATCCAGATCAAGGCACAGCGGGGAAGAAGTCGCGCGGACTGCAAACGGCCGAGCGAACAGAAGAGAGGAGAAGAGCAGGTGACCGCGACCAAGATGCGGGTAAGAAAGGGACAACCCGCACGGTCAGGCAGATCACAGCAGTTGCGAGAATGCGGTCAAGGGCACAGCGGGGAAGAGGTCGCGCGGACCGAAAAGGCCGAGCGAACAGAAGAGAGGAGAAGAGCAGGTGACCGCGACCAAGATGCGGGTAAGAAAGGAACAACCCGCACGGTCAGGCAGATCACAGCAGCAAACGCGAGTGCAGAGACAACACACGCGGACAGAGACAGACCGCAGCGACTAGGAAGTCGGAGCGGCAGAAAAGAGCAAGGAGCGCGGCGACACGGAAATAGGTCGCTGCGACAAAGAGCAGGAGGAGAAGAGAAACAAGAAGAGCAAGCCGCGCAAACAGGCAGCGGACAGAAACAAGCCGCGCGGATAGAAACAAACCGCGCGGACAGAGGAGAAGGCAAGCCGCGAACAAGCCGCAGAACGCGGAAGACAAGCCGCGAACAACAGAGAGCGCACAGAATCAGGAGGAAAAGACCGTGTGCTCTGATACCATGTTAGAAAGTAGAGAAAGGAAGCGAAAAGAAGAGAACAAGCCGAATAAACTTTTGAATAATCGAAATTTTATTATCCAAAAAAGATAACTATTACAAAGGTATGCCCTCCCTTATATAGAATGGAGGAGAGAAGAGAGAATACAAATAAGAGATGTGGGACTAAAATTTACAAGCTAAGCGGACTGTACAAAGTAAACCGCACAGGCCGCGCGGTTAGACAGAAGCACTAACCGCACGGCTTACAATAAGAGATGCAGAGAGGTCGCCTGTGAAGATTGCTTAGACCGCCCGGTTTACAAGTCGCCGAGTCAAACCGCCAGACCGCGCGGTCTCTAACCCGCCAAGACAGACCGCCCGGTCTCCAACTTCAACATTATTTATACATTTGCTATTGCCGTGCGACACGTCCTGCCCCTGCGGCCCGGCCCCGATGAGGCGGCTGCTCGCCCGCCGAGCGAGGCGAGCCGGCTCGTCCCTCGTCTGTATTGCCTAATTTCTTGCGGACTCTCGCCCAGGTTCTCGCCTCCGCTCGGCCGCCTTTCCTGGGGCTGGGGGGGCTATGTTAGACCCCTCCCCTTTTTGATAAACTTTTGAGATTCCGACCTGTTGTTAACATCGTTTGAGTAGTTCCCGGCCTCGCCGGCTGGGTGGGAGTCCGGCAGCGTGATTTGTTCTGGGTTGTAAGTCATTGCCATGGAGTGACTTCCGGCCCTGCCAGCTAGGTGGGAGCCTGGCAGCGGGATCTTCTCGAGGCTAGGGATGACACCGAGTGACTTCCGGCCCTGACAGCTAGGTGGGAGCCTGGCAGCGGGATCTTCTCGGGGTCCAAACTCATTCCATCGAGTGACTTCCGGCCCTGCCAGCTAGGTGGGAGCCTGACAGCGGGATCTTCTCGAGGCTAGGGATGACACCGAGTGACTTCCGGCCCTGCCAGCTAGGTGGGAGCCTGGCAGCGGGATCTTCTCGGGGTCCAAACTCATTCCATCGAGTGACTTCCGGCCCTGCCATCTAGGTGGGAGCCTGGCAGCGGGATCTTCTCGAGGTTAGGGATGATACCGAGTGACTTCCGGCCCTGCCAGCTAGGTGGGAGCCTGGCAGCGGGATCTTCTCGGGGTCCAAACTCACTCCATCGAGTGACTTCCAGCCCTGCCAGCTAGGTGGGAGCCTGACAGCGGGATCTTCTCGAGGCTAGGGATGACACCGAGTGACTTCCGGCCCTGCCAGCTAGGTGGGAGCCTGGCAGCGGGATCTTCTCGGGGTCCAAACTTATTCCATCGAGTGACTTCCGGCCCTGCCAGCTAGGTGGGAGCCTGGCAGCGGGATCTTCTCGAGGCTAGGGATGACACCGAGTGACTTCCGGCCCTGCCAGCTAGGTGGGAGCCTGGCAGCGGGATCTTCTCGGGGTCCAAACTCATTCCATCGAGTGACTTCTGGCCCTGCCAGCTAGGTGGGAGCCTGGCAGCGGGATCTTCTCGAGGCTAGGGATGACACCGAGTGACTTCCGGCCGTGCCAGCTAGGTGGGAGCCTGGCAGCGGGATCTTCTCGGGGTCCAAACTCATTCCATCGAGTGACTTCCGGCCCTGCCAGCTAGGTGGGAGCCTGGCAGCGGAATTTTCTCGAGGCTAGGGATGACACCGAGTGACTTCCGGCCCTGCCAGCTAGGTGGGAGCCTGGCAGCGGGATCTTCTCGGGGTCCAAACTCACTCCATCGAGTGACTTCCGGCCCTGCCAGCTAGGTGGGAGCCTGGCAGCGGGATCTTCTCAAGGCTAGGGATGACACCGAGTGACTTCCGGCCCTGCCAGCTAGGTGGGAGCCTGGCAGTGGGATCTTCTCGGGGTCCAAACTCATTCCATCGAGTGACTTCCGGCCCTGCCAGCTAGGTGGGAGCCTGGCAGCGGGATCTTCTCGAGGCTAGGGATGACAACGAGTGACGTCCGACCCTGCCAGCTAGGTGGGAGCCTGGCATCGGGATCTTCTCGGGGTCCAAACTCATTCCATCGAGTGACTTCCGGCCCTGCCAGCTAGGTGGGAGCCTGGCAGCGGGATCTTCTCGAGGCTAGGGATGACACCGAGTGACTTCCGGCCCTGCCAGCTAGGTGGGAGCCTGGCAGCGGGATCTTCTCGGGGTCCAAACTCATTCCATCGAGTGACTTCCGGCCCTGCCAGCTAGGTGGGAGCCTGGCAGCGGGATCTTCTCGAGGCTAGGGATGACACCGAGTGACTTCCGGCCCTGCCAGCTAGGTGGGAGCCTGGCAGCGGGATCTTCTCGGGGTCCAAACTCATTCCATCGAGTGACTTCCGGCCCTGCCAGCTATGTGGGAGCCTGGCAGCGGGATCTTCTCGAGGCTAGGGATGACACCGAGTGACTTCCGGCCCTGCCAGCTAGGTGGGAGCCTGACAGCGGGATCTTCTCGAGGCTAGGGATGACACCGAGTGACTTCCGGCCCTGCCAGCTAGGTGGGAGCCTGGCAGCGGGATCTTCTCGGGGTCCAAACTCATTCCAATTCTCTGTGCAAGCTGGCTATGGCAATTCTGGGGGGGGGGGAGAAAAAGGAATTCATTATAACAAATCGTGTTGCTTATAGGTGCTTAGGGAAAAAACCTCTACAGGTTGTCTCCACTCCATGTGAGACTCAGTGTCTCGCCTTCTACATTTTGGAGCCGATAGCCCCCTGACTTCAAAGCTTCCTTCACAATGAATGACCCCTCCCAGCTGGGGTTGAGCTTTCCAACGGACGCTGACCTTCCTGCCGCGTCCACCTTCTTCAGCACCAGGTCTCCTTCCGCGAACTGCTTGACCCTGACATGCTTGTCGAAGTATTTGGCCATCCTTCTCTTTACCTCCTCCTGTCGAACGGCCGAAAGGTCCCTCAATTCCTCCACCATGTCAAGGGAGAGTCTCAGTTCCCCCTCGTTCTCGGCTCGCCATTCCTCTCAGCCCTCTCTGGCCGCCCCGACTCGCGGCGTTTGGACTTCAAATTCTATGGGGAGCACCGCCTCGCACCCATGGGAGAGCTTGAAGGGGGTCTGCCCCGTGACCGTGTTAGGGGTGGTTCTTAGGGCCCAAAGAACTGCGGGGAGCTGCTCCACCCAGCTCCCCCTCAAGTTTTCCACTTTTTTCCTGAGGAGGTTGACGATGATCTTGTTCGCGCCCTCCACCTGCCCGTTGCTCCTGGAGTGGTGGACCGAGGCGAACCTGAGGTCGATTCCAAGCTGCTCGCAGAAGCTGGTGAACTCGGCACTGGCGAACTGGGGGCCGTTGTCGGTGACGATGGCCTGGGGCAGCCCATGGCGACAGATGATCTCCCCCCAAACGAAGTTCCTGATCACTTGGGAGGTCACCTTGGCCAACGCCTTCACCTCCATCCACTTCGAGAAGTAGTCGATCATCACCAGGAGGAACCTTCTCTGACCGCTGGCCTGGGGGAACGGTCCAACCAAATCCATTCCCCAGATTGCAAAGGGCCAGGGGGGCGTGATACTCTTGAGCTGTTGGGCCGGCTGTAGCTGGAGGGGGGCAAACAGCTGGCACTTATGACATCTCCTTGCGAACTCCGCGGCATCTCGGCACAGGGTGGGCCAAAAATACCCTTGCCTGACTATCCTCCCCTCCAGGGTCCGACTCCCGGAATGACTCCCGCACTCCCCGGAGTGGACTTCTTCTAAAATCCTCTGCGCCTCACCCTCGGCTACGCAGCGAGCCAGCATCCCGGAGAGGGTCTTCCTGTATAGCTGCCCGTCTTTAAGGAGGTAGTAAGCGGACTTGTGCCTCAGCTTCTTCCTGTCTACTCCCTCCGGATACTCTCCCGTGGAGAGGAAAAACTACTACTGGATCCATCCATGAAGGCTGCTGGTCGATCTCCATGAGCTCCCTTCTTCGATGGAGGGGCGGAACAAGTCGGTGATGGTGCCCCCCACCCGGGGCCATGCTTTGCTAGCTGGTCGGCCTGGTCATTCTCTCCCCTTGGCACGTGTCGGATGGAGAAGGTCTGGAAGGTCCCTATGACCCCCTTCACTTTGGCCAAGTATAACTTCAGAGCGGGCTCCCTTGCTTCGAACTCCCCGTTGATCTGGGAAGCCACCACCATGGAGTCGGTTAGGACCTCCACATCCAGCACCCCCAACTCCCTGGCCAGGCGCAGCCCCGCTATCACTGCTTCGTACTCGGCCTGGTTGTTGGTAATGGGAAAATGCACCACCACCGTCAGCTCAATCTGAGTCCCTTGAGGGCTTTCCAGAACCACTCCTACTCCAAGAGAATGCCTTCCTGAGGCTCCATCCACCCTCACCTTCCAAGGAGTCGGGCGGGTGAGCTCCTCCTCCGCTACTTCTACCACGTAGTCGGCCAGGAAGTCGGCCATCGCCTGAGCTTTGATCGAGAGCCGCGGAACGAAGGAGACATCGAACTCGCTCAGCTCCACCGAACACTTGGCCAGCCGGCCTGAATGCTCCACCCCCTCGAAGATGTTGCAGAGAGGATGGTCGGTCACCACTCGGATCGAGTGTGCCTGGAAGTAAGGCCGTAGCCTCCGAGCCGAGATGATTAGTGCGAATGCAAGCTTCTCCAAGATCGGATACCGGAGCTCGGCCTTCCTCAGGACCCGGCTGACGTAATAAATAGGGAGCTGCCTCTTCCCTTCTTCACGCACCAAGACGGAGCTCAAGGCCTCTGCCCCGACCCCGAGATATAAGAACAAATCCTCACCCCCTTCGGTCCTTGGAGCAGCGGAGCCTGTGTCAACTGCGCCTTGAGGGCCTGGAAGGCCTCCTCGCATTCCTTGGTCCATTCGAACCTCTGGCCTCCCCTCAGCGTTTTGAAGAAGGGGGAGCACTTCTCCCCTGCCCGAGAAAGGAAGCGACTCAGCCCTGCTAGCTTCCCTGTCAACCGTTGGACCTCCTTTGCATTCCGCGGGGACCCTAGCTCCAATATAGCCTTGACCTTGTCTGGATTCGGCTCGACCCCCGCGGGGGTGAGGAGATGCCCCAGGAACTTCCCCCGGCCGGCCCCAAAGACACACTTGAGGGGATTCAGCCGCATCTTGTATCTGCGTAGGGTGGCGAAGGTCTCTTCCAAGTCCCGGAGGTGGGAGTCCACATCCCGGCTTTTGATCATGAGGTCGTCCACGTACACCTCCAAGTTCCTCCCCCTTTGCTCCTTGAAGACCCTGTCCATCATTTTTTGGTAGGTGGCCCCGGCGTTCTTCACCCCGAAGGGCATCATCTTGTAGCAGTAGCAGCCGTCCCCTGTGATGAATGAGACATCCTTGATGTCCGGGGGGTGCATCCTGATCTGATGGTAACCTGAAAAGGCATCTAAAAAACTCATTACAGAAAAGCTGACGGCTGAGTCAACCAGTGCGTCGATCCGAGGCAAAGGATAACAGTCCTTAGGACAAGCTTTATTAAGAAGAGAAAAATCGATACACAATCGCCAGCGGCCGTCTCCTTTTTTGACCATCACAACGTTGGAGACCCAGCCGGGGTACTGAATTTCGGACACGAAGCCAGCTTTGAGAAGCTTTGCCACCTCCTCCCTGATGGGTTCCGCCAGCTTGTCCGCCGTGGATCACTTTTTCTGCTGGACGGGGCGTGTCCCCGGGTCCAAGTTGAGGCGGTGGCAGGCCACATCCGCGTCAACCCCCGGCATCTCTGCGGCGCTCCAGGCGAAGATGTCCACGTTCTTCTGGATGCACTCCAGCATCCTGCCTTGGTCCTCCGGGGTCAGCCCTCCGCTGACGCGGATCTTCTCCATCCTTCCTCCCCGGGTGAGCACCTCCAGCTCCACCACTTCCTCTGCTGCCTCCAGCCTGGATTGCTCCACCCATCCTTCTGCGTCCCCTTCCTCCAGAACGGGGACCTCTACCTCCAGCTCTCCTCCAACGGCCCTCACTTCAGCCACCTCCTCCAGATCTCCTGCCGCCTTCTATGCGCAGTCCTTCACTCCCAGCTCTCCCCCTCCTGCTTCCTGCTCGACCTCTTCCATCCTCCGTCCCATCTCCTCGGCTCCCTCCTGCCAAGAGATGGTGTTCACCGTAGTGACGTAGCACTCCCGTGCCACCTTTGGGTCCCCCCTAACCCTGACCTGCACCCCCTCGGCGTTGAACTTCAAGCACTGATGGAAAGATGAGGGGACGCAGCGGAAGGCGCTGATCAGGGGCCTCCCGAAGATTGCGCTGTAGCTGCTGGGGGCGTCCATAATGACGAACTTGCAGTTTCGGGACTGCCCCCCCAGGGTGACATGGAGGCCAACGCCTCCCTCTACTTCCTTCCTTTCTCCCGAGAACCCGAACAAGGGCCCGTCCGAGGCCAACACCCTCTTAGCCTCCACCTGCATCGCGTCAAACGCCTTTTTGAAGACGACGTTGACGGAACTCCCATTGTCCACGAGGATCCGAGAGACAGTGAAGTTCTCGATGGCGGCCTTGATGACCAGCGCATCACAGAATGGATCCTCGTGGTCTGGCATATCACTTTTGGAGAAGGTGATCCTCTCCTCCGGGGGCGGGATTTGGGATGTAGAGGCGACGCTCCGCCGGTACATGGTGTGGAGGCTTGCCCTGCGGGAAGCCTCGATCCCCCCCCCCCCCCCCGTGGATCACTCTGATCCCTCTTCGGTCCCGACATCAACCCGGTCCTCGCAACGATCCTCCTCTGCCCGAGGTAGGACCTCCTCGATTCTCACTTCTTGCCGTGCCTCCGGCTGCTGCTGCTGCCGCTCCCTGTTCCCTCTCATCTCCAAGAACTCCGGGCACGTGGATGTTGCGTGCCCCTCTTCCTGATGGAAGTCGCAATAGGGCAGCTCCACCCTGAACTCCCTTCTCCTCCTCCTCATGATCCCCCTCCTTGCTCCCAAAGCTATGGCCATGGCCTCCTCCTGATCGGGGAGCCGGAGCCTCTGACCTTGCCTCCAGCCCGGCAGGTGGAACTGGTCCTGCCTCCCCTGATAGTGACCCCTTCCGAAGTATCCTCTCTGTGGCCCTTGCCCCTGCCCTTCAGGCCTCCAGCCCAGCCGACGGTCGGGCTCCTAGTGCCCCCACCTTGGCTGCTGCTGCCACTGGAGCTGCCTCTGCTCCCTCTGCCTAGGCTCCACTCTTCTCTCTTCCTGTCCTCTTCCTCCCTTCGACTCCTTTTCCTCCTCCGTCGCCCATCTGGCCAGCTTCCTTGCAAATTCCGGATTCGACGCCTCCCCGTCGACCTCTCTCGCCGCCCTCTCCATCAACTCCTCGTAGGAGAGAGGGGGAACTCTCTTCAGCTCCATTCGGAAGAACCCCTGCTGCAGGCACTGGGTGAAAGCCATCATCAGACTATGGCCCGGCATCTCCTGGACCTGGGTAACCTCCTCATGGAATCAATCCACATAGCTCCCCAACGTCTCGTTCACCCCCTGCTTTATGTGGAACACGGACTCAGACTCCTTCTTCCTCTTCTTTGAGGTAGTGAACCTCAACATGAACCCTCGGCGCAAGTCCTCGAAGCAATAGATGGAACTAGCCGGCAGCTGGTGGAACCACTCCCTTGCCTTCTCTCGGAGGGTGATGGCGAAGAGACGACACTTGAATCCGTCCGACATCTGACGGATGGAGACCACGTCCTCGAACCATTGGACGTGCTGAACCGGGTCTCCCTTCCCGGTGTAGTAGGACATCTCGGGCTCCCTGAACCCTTCTGGTACAGGTGCCGAGGAAACCAGCTCGCTGAAAGGACTGCATCCCCCACTGGGCGAGCCGGCGAATCTCGCGGACCCAGCTCGTCGAACCTGCCTCGGCTTGCCGAGCCGGGGAAAAGATCGCGCCCCGAGAGCTCGCCCCCTCGGCCTTCCTCGGCCACTTCCTTTCCAGCTCGCCGGCCAGGGGCGTCCTCGCCCAAAGAGGGGGCGGCCGCGATCCGTGCTGCCGGAGTCGAGCACTCGGCCCGTACGCCGAGTGCGATCTTGACGAGGCCCAGCACCCCGTTCCTGAAGTCTTCAAACATTCCCACCATTGCGAGAGGCGGAGGGGGCGGCGAGTCCTGCCTGTCAGATCCTTGTCCTCCCGTCATTGAGCTCGCCGAAGCTTTTCCGCACTGACCACTCTCCACGCTCACCGCACCAAGATGTTGAAACCGGAATCCGGCCTCTTGTGGAGTTCGACCCTTGGGGAAGGGGTGGTCTCGCGCCTACTTTGCTCCTGCAAGAAAAACAACAAAAGAGACAAGAAAGAACAGACCCAAGGACTCGGCAGGGAGGTCCCACCACAAACCCGGAAGATCTCTGAGCTCTTCCCCTCCTTAGCCAGAAACCGAGCTAAGGTACCCTCAGAGAGCACTTGAGAATGAGAGTAAGGAGGCATTGAAAGCGTGCCCTCTGTGGTACCCCTTGGGTCTTATTTATAGCTTTTTGGAACCTGAACTGCCAATAACCAAAAGAACTGACCTGAAAATACCAAAAAACCCCTGGTTGGGTCTGCCAACAGCCAAACTCCGCTGTTCTGAGTGGCTATGCGCAGTCCGGCCTGGTCTGCCAACAGCGAAGCTCCGCTGTCCTGAGTAGCTATTCGCACCCCACGGGGAGTCAGCTCGCCTACAATCCCCCTCCGCGGGAGGCGGGCGCGACCTGGCTCTCGTGGCTCGCCTATCCTCCCTAGGCGAGCGCGAGCCGAGCCGTCGCGACCTGCCTGTCTTCTGCCGGGCGGACCGGCAGCCAGGTCGCGTGTGGGGGTTGGCCGGCGGTCACCGCGACCCCGATCGACTCGCCAGTCGCGGGTCGCCAAACTCATCTGCTTTGGCCCAGGACTATTCGCGCGACCCGCTCGCTCGCCTCGCCGGCTCGCTCGCCTGAAATGGGCGGGAGCGGGCCAGCCCTTCTGCCGTATATCTGTTTCGCCGTTTGGGTGCGGGTCGCGGGACCAGGTCTGCTCGACCTCCCTGGCGGGACCCGCTCGCCGGACACGGGGTTGTACAAGGACAAGGTCCTATCATGGTCTCTTCCTAGGAGTTATTCATCTCGTACAAGTCCAACTTTTTTGAGTCGACATCTCTCCTACATTATAACTAAAGATCTAGCACCAAGAGAAAGAGTAGGAAGCTCACCTCGTTTCCAGCCATAGATCTGATTATCCTCCTTGAAAGCATGATTCTTCACGAAAAGCGAGTGTTCTTCATTCAGGAAATCTGACACCTGCGGAGCTTAAATTTATTAAATGGTTTGCACCCATCTTATTTTTAAAATTAGGAAAAGCTCTCATGTAAGAGTTTATTTGATAATATTTATGCACAAAAATTCTTCTTAAAATTTACTCCAATGTGATATTTTTTGCATGAATGTAATGAAATGAAATGTAAATTTACATTAAAGATTTTTGTTTTTTCACAAATAAGAGAGGCTCAACCTATAATTATGCTAACATTCTAGATAAGTTTAGGAAATTGTTTTTATTTTTTATTTATATATCATTTAAAAATAATTAGATCACTTTTAAGTTTTGTTTGACATGACTTTTTTTTTTGCTTCAGTCTGTTTGGACAAAAAACGTCATTATCATAGAATGTATGTTTGGCATATCAAGACCGACCACCACCGCAGTGCCAAACAGAACCTAATTTGGGTCAATTTAGGCTCTGTTTTGGGGGATTTATTTTCACCGATCAAGTGATTACAAACGCATGAATCAGATCTTAATTAAGGTCTGATTCATGTGAACATAACTACCTCACCGATGAAAATAAATTTCCCGGAACGGAGACTTAATGATCGATAACATAGAAACATAAAATATTTAGGCTAAAGTTAAGAAGTTGGAAAATATCATGGGATTTGAACAAATTGAACAATTTTATATTATTTAAATAAGAGTGCAAATTGTTTAGGCTAAAGTTAAGAAGAGGGTCCCACCTATCTTGACTAGATCAACTGGGCGGTCCGACCAGTTCTCCACAAAAGTCAAATTTTTATGTTTTTTCAGAGTTATCAAAATTAACTTAAAAGGCAAATTAAATTTCTCCGCAATATATATTGTGTATATTCAATTAGATCATCGTGTTTTTTTATAACTATAATTGTTGCGGTTTAATTCGGCGCTTCAAAATCGGTCCAGATTCGACCGCCTTAGCTCGGGAGGGGTCGAGCGCGCAATCAGTCAAAAAGTTAAAGAGTAGGTGCACAAGACAATTTTGACGTGAAAAAAATCCCTCAACTGGGTAAAAAACCAAGCGGCCGGTTCTGTGCCGATCGAACTCCACTATCTGTTGGCGGTTATAACTTTAACTAAGAATCGAGAGCGATAAGCCGCTTCTCGTTACACTTTGAAGGTGAGAGAGAGACAGAATTATTGGCTCTTGGCGGACAACAGGCTGTCTGCTTGAGGCTTGTTTATGGGGAGGACATGGATGAAGAGAATGCGGTTGTCGCGGGAACTTTCTTCTCGACGCTCGTCGCGGATCTAGGCGGGTTTCGACGAGGCAGCGACGGCTTGGAGATGATTTGAATGCGGCTTGGAGATTGCTTGAAGATGGCTTGAATGCGGCTTGGAGGTGGCTTGAAGGTGGTTCGTAGGAGGAATCTGACAGAGCTCGGACATGAGAAAGAAAAAACCTTTTGAGCAAAAAAGTGAGAAATGTGGAGGCCTGAGACTCCTTTTATAGCCTTCAGGAGGTGATTACGGTGGTTATCCGACTATTCGCACACCGTAACCACCAACATAATTATTTTAGGGTTTAGTTAGAGATGCGCATATATGCCATCAAAATTGTTATATGTATACCAATATTTTAATTAAAATATTCCCCCACTAACCATGATAGTTAGTGGGTGGTTACACACAAGATGGGCGGTGATGATCGCGCCAGAGAGATCGGACGGCGGAGAAGGGCCGCTACGAAAGGACGATCATATCTACGGCGACTTTGCCGGCGAGGGAAGCGGCGGCCGGCGAGCCGCTCGGCCATGACGGGAGGGGCGGCCGAGTGCGGCCGGCCGCCCGAGCGGTGCCTCGCGGCCGCGGGAGGCGGCCACAAGAGGAGGGGCGGTCGGGCGGTGCCTCACGGCCGTGTGAGGCGGCCGCGAAACGGGGGGCGACCAGACGTGGTCGACCTCCCGGGCGGTGCCTCGCGGCCGCGGGAGGCGGCCGCGAGTGGCGCGACTGCTCGGCGCGACGGCCCGGCGCGGCCGGCCGCCGCCGGCGTGACGACGCATGTCGCTGGTGTGCGTGCGTAGCGGGATCGCGCTCTCCGATCGGGTGTGTCGATAACGCGCGGCAGTCAAACTCTTGATCTCCACTATTTTTGTGTAGATCATGGAGAAGTGGGCTATATGTACACCAATTTCTCCATAAAAGGGGTTCATCCACATCAATTGCCCCGAAAATCTCAGTATTAGAGACCGGTATGGGTGGAGAACGAGAATTTCTTCCCATTAGAGCTTTTGGCGATGATCGCGACGATGGCGAACGGTGAAAGGCTGAAGAAGGAAGACGGCGTCGCCCCGCATATTTAGGTAAAATGTTAGAGCCGGGGAAACACGGCGGGGTCAAACGCCGGCGCGCGCATGGCCAGAGGCGAGCATGATCGCGGGTGCGCGCGACTATGCCAGTGCGGGCACCTGACCGCGCGCGCGCGGTCTTCTGAGCGCGCAGACACCCACGCGGCCAGCGGATCTGCGCTCAGGCAGCGGGCGCGCGCGCGGGTAGCCGTCGCGCGTGGGGGTTTAGGCGCGCGCGGGGGTTTAGGTGCGCCCACGGGTTTAGGAGCGCGAGCGCAGGTTTAGGCGCGCGCACCTGGGCGCGCACGCAGCAAGGTGCGTGGGCACCGGGGCGCCCGGAACCAGATCGCGCGGGCACCAGATTGCGCGGGCGTGCCCGCACGCGCACCGGGGCGCGTGGGCACCTAGTCGTGCAACCTCGGGTGGGCGCGCACCCGGGCGCGCACGATCGTGGCCGCGCGGCCTAGGGAGTGCACGCCCCTGGTCGTGCGCATACCTGATTGCGCGGGCCTGAGGTGCGCGCGCACCTGGTTGCGCGCATACCTAGCCGCGCGGGTATCCGCTCTGGCCACATGTTACGCACAGGGTCTCAGGGGCGCGCGAACCAAGTCGCGAGCGCGCCTGGCCGCGCAAGTTTGTGTGCGTGGTCACGCGCGCACCCGGCCGTGCAAGCATCCGAGCGTGCGGGCACGAGCGGTCTCAAGTGTGTGTGTGTGTGTGTGTGTTCCTGCGTGCGTTCACGGTTTGTGCATGCTGTTGGGGTCGTTCGAGTGCATGTATGTGAGCGTCTATGACTGTGTTAATACTTTTATTGCGCGGGGCTTGGTTTTTGTCTGCACCAATTTTTGCTTCTCCTTTTATTCAGGCTTCTAAGCGTACTGCGGGACCGATGCGTCTGCGCTTATCGCTTACTGATGATCAGATTGCAATCTGGAGAAAGATGTACAATTTACCTGCCGAATCGAGATGAGGATGTCGCGTACCGAGGAAAGGGTTCAAAATTCTCCACGCGGTTGGTTGACGATTTGCGAGATTACTCTGAGGTCGGGCTTTCTACCTCCACCGTGCAAGGAGGTGATCGATATTCTAAAGTTTTGTGGAATTCCGATTTCTCAGTTTACTCCACTCGGGATGGTAAGCTTGGCAGGACTGATCACGTTCTTCCGGGAGCACGGTTCGAGGTTCTACTTGGGTTGCTTTAGAGACTGGTGTGATGTTCGCGTTGATGATGGTGACCGTGTTGAGATTTTTAGCAACAAAATTTGGCTTGATTTCGAGACCTGGACGGACCGTTGTCACGGGAATACTTTGTTTGACTATGTTAGAAATTCCTGGGGCTTGCTGGAATTGTGGAATGCGTTGTCGGACTGTTGTCGTTGCCAGAAAGAGAAGGGGCCGGCGGGAGTTTTCCCCGATGCTTGGATTCACAGAGGCCCGCGAGTTAGGCAACCGTATTTTTAGTATTTCCTCATTTGTAGAGGAGAAACGTCTGTTGCGGTGCGGGATATCTTCTGGTTCGGTGCGGGTAGCCGAGACTTCTCAAGCTCGCGATCGAAAGAGGAAGGCTGCTATGGTCATCCGCTGTGACGAGGGTACAGAGCCTGGCATAGCTTCTCTGGATGAGGTAGTTCCTCCTGGTTATCGAGGCGAGACTGCTTTTATCGAGGTTGATGTTCAGGTGTTGGGATGTTCTGCCCCCAAGCCGCTCTTGTAGAGGTTTCTACTCCACGAGTGTCCTCTTCTCTAAAAGCGATGATTGAAGTAATAAGTGAGTTTGTTGCTTTTTTTTTTATTGTTTTTGTGTCATGCTGACTTTTCATTTTCTTCTTGTAGATCGAGGTCCAGGCTCATATTTTTGTAACCTGGAATGACCACTACGTGAGCCTGAAGGATGGATATTTGGCTCTTCAGGAGAAGATTCAAACGGTAGCAAGCTCACTTTCTGCTTTGAGAGATGATCATGATCGGGATGTCTCTCGATTTCGCCGGATCGAGTCAGAGTTGAAGGCAGAATTGGAGGAGGCTCGAGCATCACTGGAGGTGGAAAAATCTTCGGTAGTGAGACCGCGTGGATGCTGAAGAATGCTCAATTGGAGATTTCTCGTTTGGAGACGGAGCTTGGGGTGTCGAAGGCCTAAATGGAGACGCTTTCTTCTAAAAGCTGGGTGTCAGTGTTGATGGCCGTCAAACTCGCTGAATACATGGATTCGTTGGATTACATGCCCGACCGTTGCTTGATTGGCGAGGAGGTTCGTGAAGAGATTTGTACTAGAGATGTGGAGCCTCAGATGGAGGACACTCGCAAGCTCGCATTTAGGCGCGGAGTGTCCAAGGCTTTTCGCTTGGTTACCAGAAGTCTGAAGTGTGATGTGTCTAGTTTTTTTTGATGATATCTCAGATGACGAGAGGCCGCGTCCTGATTCTGATGTTAATGCAGTCGATGCATAATGACGTGATTTCTTTATGCTTGTATGTTTGTGTCTCCTTTGGTTGAGTCTGTTGTATGTTTGTCTTTATTTTTGATGGTCATTGACAGTGCGTTGTTATGCATTCTAGTATGATATTATTGTAACGGGGTAGTTCATCCCCCTTTTGCACAAATGCTGTTTTTCGTAAGTTTGACTTGCGTCGTCGATTTGCGCGGGTTGTAATCGCAGGTTAGTTTGTGCGAGGCCGGCTCGCGGCTTAGTTTGCACGAGATTGGCTCGTGACTTGGTTTGCGCGAGTTGTAATCGTGGCTTAGTTTGCACGAGGCTGGCTCGCGACTTTGTTTAGGGGTCGATCGCGAGGGGGCAAGGCCCGGACGATGACCTTGTTTGCTTTGCACGAGTCAGACTCGCGACTTAGTTTGCACGAGGCTGTCTCGTGCCTTTGTTTAAGGGTCGATCGCGAGGAGGAAGGCTCGGGCGATGACCTTGTTTGCTTTGCGCGAGTCAGTCTCACGACGTAGTTTTCACGAGGCTGGCTCGAGGCTTGGTTTGCGCGGATTGTAATTGCGGCTTAGTTTGCACGAGTCTGGCTCGCGGCTTTGTTTAGGGGTCGATCGCGAGGAGGGCAGGCTCGGGCGATGAATTTGTTTGCTTTGCGCGAGTCAGGCTCGCGGCTTAGTTTGCATGAGGCTGGCTCGTGGCTTGGTTTGCGCGGGTTGTAATCGCGGCTTAGTTTGCACGAGCCTGGCTCGCAACTTTGTTTAGGGGTCGATCGCGAGGGGGGCAGGCTTGGGCGATGACCTTGTTTGCTTTGCGCGAGTCAGGCTTGCGGCTTAGTTTGCACGAGGCTGGCTCGTGGCTTGGTTTGCGCGGGTTGTAATCGCGACTTAGTTTGCACGAGACTGGCTCGCGGCTTTGTTTAGGGGTCGATCACGAGGGGGCAGGCCCGAGCGATGACCTTGTTCACTTTGCGCGAGTCAGGCTCGCAGCTTAGTTTGCACGAGGCTGACTCGTGTCTTTTTTTGTGGGTCGATCGCGAGGGGGAAGGCCCGGGCGATGACCTTGTTTGTTTTGCGTGATTCGGGCTCGTGACTTAGTTTGCATGAGGCTGGCTCGTGGCTTGGTTTGTGCGGGCTGTAATCGCGACTTAGTTTGCACGAGGCTGGCTCGCGGCTTTGTTTAGGGGTCGATCGCGAGGGGGCAGGCCCGGAAGATGATCTTGTTTGCTTTGCGCGAGTCAGACTCGCGGCTTAGTTTGCAAGAGGTTGGCTCGTGGTTTTGTTTATGGGTCACGAGAGGGGCAGGCTCGAGCGATGACCTTGTTTGCTTTGCGTGAGTCAGGCTCGCGACTAAGTTTGCACGAGGCTAGCTCATGTCTATGTTTAGAAATCAATCGTGAGGGGGGCAGGCCCTAACGATGACGTGATGTAGAAAGGCAAGTTCAGTGAATATCTTTCTTATTCAAGTCACATGCCTAGTCTTACCTGATTAAACTCTTAATTAAACATTAGTAACACAAATAGTAATTCAATAAAAAGACAGTTTACACAAGTCCGGACTTGCAGGTTTTACAATAGCTAATTGAAAAATAACAATTGAATGAAAACTGAGAGTAAAATGTTATGATTCAAGGAAAAAAATGGCGGGAGCGGGTTTGAAAAACGTCCAAGAGTAATTGTTGAAGTATTGCGGTGTAATCAGAATTAACCTGAATGATAACGAACAACACATCATAGGTTGCTTGTTCGGGCTCTTTTCCGAGAGTGACAAGAAGAATGATGGTGCCTATCATCGATACTGGAGTGTACCTCGGGATACGTGCGCTAACTGACCTTAGCTTGAGATCATCAGCTGTTAGCTTGAGCAGAAGTAGTGTTGATAGAAACAATACGTTAACTGTAATCCCTTCGTCTACCAAGACTTGGTTTAACTTGGTTGACGACTCGCCGATGCTGATGGTTATGCTTCTCATGTTCTGAGCAGAAGGTTGTTTCTCTTTTGATGTGAATTAATCAACTGCCCCCAGACTGGCGAGTCGTTGAATTTCTCCCTTTAGTTGATTGCATTTGTCGGTGTTGTGGCCAGGCCCTCGGTGATATTCACAATACTTCGATAGATTTCATCGACTTTGGGCGAGCGGCCTAGGCTTATACAGTGCTGGGTGATTGCAAATTACTTGGAAGATCTTGTCTTGGAGAGCGTTAAGTGGCGCGAACTTTTGAGGTCGATGAGACTCCTTTGTTCGACATGTATTTGTGCGTAGGTTGCAGTTCCTTTTAGGCTCATGGTACAAATTGCTCTCTTGTTTCCTCTTCTGAGCTTTGTATGAACTTGGACTTATAAATGTGGGCTTTCCATCTGTCATAAACCTTTTGACAGAGAGATCGGCCAGTTCAATGTAGCTGTTTATCTTCTTTTCTTGCAGAGAATGAAACCAAACTCGAGCTTGCCCTTTCAATGTTGTCAGAAATGTTTGAACCATGAGTTGATCTGAAGTGTTGTGAGCATGCATGATGGCTTCAAAACATCCAACGTGTGCCAGTAGATTGTCGGATCCACTGAAACTTTGGATTTCTAAGTCACCTTCTGGAGTTGGGCCTGCCCAGGAGGCCGGTGAGTTGTAATTGGGTAACTGTTCATTTAGCCATTGATTCCTAACTGACGTGTTGTGATTCATCATGCTCTGAAATCCCCGTCATATTGAGGATTATCGAGGTAACAATCATGCGCATCTTGGGTTAACGTTGCCAGAATGAGGGAGCTACTTGTGCTTGAGAATTCTTTTTTTTATGTCGTACTCTTTGTGCGAGAAAAGCTTGGTTGACGCAGAGAGTTCTCCTGATGGCGATTTAGCTCGCTTGAATGGCGCTAGGGAGGACTGCTTTACTTCTTGACAGGTGGCGAATATTAGGACTTGAAGTTCGTTTATTTGGGTGGCGTGTTTTGCGGATACGCCCTCAAGCTTGTCAATGGTCGCTACTTGATTGATTTTATTCATGTGGGAGGGGGCCGACTTCATGCGCCCCTCGAGGACTGGTCCTTTGGTGATTTGGGCGTTTCTTCTTGCCATTATCTCTAGCCTCGAGTACCGCTGAGCAGAGGGTACTGCCTTTGGAATCTTCAGAGGATGCTGAGAACTCTTTTTCCCACAGATGACGTCAAACTGTTGCGGTCTAACTCAGCGCTCCTAAACCGGTCTAGATTCAACCGCCTTAGCCAGGGAGCGGTCTAACTCAGCGCTCCTAAACCGGTCCAGATTCAACCGCCTTAGTCAGGGAGCGGTTGAGCACGCAATCAGTCAAAAAGTCAAAGAGTATGTGCACAAGAAAATTTTGACGTGGAAAAACCCCTCAACTGAGAAACAAATCACGCGACCGGGTCTGTGCCGATCGAACTTCACTATCTGTTGGCGGCCACAACTTTCACCGAGAATCGAGAGCGACATGTCGCTTCTCGTTACGCTTTGGAGGTGAGAGAGAGAA
>CM077153.1:6453121-6617214 GCA_039583875.1 Platanthera guangdongensis | reverse complement strand
AACTTCTGCAGTTGATACCTGCTGAACTGCATCTCCCCAGCCTGGCCAAGAACTACTGAAGATGCAGTCTGCTAAGGAGATCTGGGAAGCACTGGAGGAGCATTTCAAGCAGGAGGAGGACCTCTCCAAGGCTCATCTGGTGGACAAGTTCCACTCCTTCAGCTTCGACGAGGAGAAAGTCATTCTCCCTCAGGTATCCGAATTTGAAAATTTGGTTGATTCCATGCATAGTGAGTCTATTAGTCTACCAGATAGTTTTGTTGCGGGCACAATTGTGTATAAGTTGCCCTCCTCGTGGTACAATTTCAAAACGGAGATGTACAGCAAGAAGATGCAGGTTGGTCTGAACGACCTCAAGCGTTTCATACGCATTGATGATGAGAACAAGACGAAGCACGCCTTGGAAGCTGTTGGCAAGCAGAAGGCTGCTGCCAACATGATTTCAAGCTCTAAGCGTGCTCCTCCCACTCACAAGACCAAAACGCCTCGTAGTAGCCCCAGGTTGCAGGACCGAGTAGACCCTCTAAGAAATTTAAGGGTAAATGTTTTAACTGCAACAAGTGGGGACACTGCGCATCTGACTGCAAGTTACCGAGAAAGGAAAGAACTAAGGCACCACAAGAGGGCAACTAGGCCCATCTGGTTAGTCAAGCTGAGCCATCCGACTTTGTTGCCATGGTCGGACACGAGCAGGCCAGCATAGAGTGGTTCCTGGATTCTGGGGCAACGTGCCACGTTTGCAACAATGCTAATCTTTTGACAGGGCTGAAGAATGCAAAGGAATCAGTGACTGTGGCAGATGGAGGAACAGCTGACGTATTGAAGGTGGGGAACACAACTTTGATGCTCTACTCAAGTAAGTCTTTACTTTTAAAGAACGTAAAATTTATTCCTTCTTTATCAGTTAACTTAGTGTCTATTAGTTTATTGTGTGATGCTGGTATGTCAATTGACTTCTGTAGCGGTAGAGTGACTCTGTCAGTTAACTCTCACTACTTTGGATGTGCTTACGTCCAACATAGGATGTACCGTTTGAGTCTAGCAAATGAAGTAGTGCAACAAGTTCAATGGAATTTAGTTAGCCCTAGGACTCTACATGAGAGACTAGGACACGTAAACTACAGAAAAATGTTCCAAGTTGCTAGAACTCACAAGATCACATTAGACACAAAGTCTCTTCTTGAAAAATGTGAAGTGTGTGCTCAGACTAAGATCACTAGGAAACCTTCTGGTACGGTTACTAGGAGCACAACAACTCTTGAGCTTATACATTTCGATATTTGTGACTTTAAAAGTTTTGTCACTAGAGGTGGAAGGAAGTATATGATCACGTTCATAGATGACTGCACAAGGTTTTGTCATATTTCGTTGCTTAAAACTAAAGACGAAACGTTTGAAAAGTTGTCTTTTCAAAACCAGGGTAGAAAACCAATTAAGCATAAAAATAAAGAGATTTATGAGTGATAGAGTAGGAGAATATATGTCCAGTGAGTTCAGATGCTTCTTTGCTTCACAGGGCATCATAGCAGAAACCACTGCTCCTTACTCCCCCCAATCTAACGGCATAGCCGAGCGCAAGAATAGAACATTAACAGAAATGTTGAACTCTATGTTGCTCACTGCAGGCATGTCTTCCGCTTATTGGGGAGAAGCAGTCTTGACTGTGAATCACATTCCGAATAAAGTTCCTTATGCTAAGTTAGAGGTTACATCCTACGAGCTTTGGTTTAAGCGACCCCCGTCAATAACTAGATTTAAGACCTGGGGCTGTATAGCCTATGTCAGGGTTCCTGACCCTAGACGGTCTAAGGTTGGACTTAGGACCAATACATGTGTCTACTTAGGTTGTGTTGAAGATAATGCTGCAGATAGGTTCCTTGATATTTCTAATAATATCATAATAGAATATAGGGATGCAGTGTTCTTCGAGGATAAATTCCTCAAAGATAAGAACCTAACGATCCCAGGTATGCAAGCAACTATTACTGAGGAAGATCCTGAATCAGTACCGAGCACCTCCTATTTCGTTCTGGTAGATAACTCTGGCCTAGAGTCTAGGAGGACTTCAGTGAGAGAGAGAACCCCCAGAACCTTCGGTAGTGATTTTGTCACTTACCACGTTGAGGATGATCCATCTACCTTTAAGGAAGCGATGAGATCAAGGGATTCCCTACTCTGGAAAAAAATCATTGAGGATGAGATGAACTCTCTCCTTCAGAACGGCTCCTGGACGTTAGTTGATAAGCCAAAAGGGGCTAAAACTGTAGAGTGCAAGTGAGTTCTGAAAAGGAAGCTAAATCTCGATGGTAGCGTAGCTACGTATAAAGCACGTCTGGTGGCTAAAGGTTTCACACAAGTAAGCGGAGTAGACTATTTTGATGTATACTCACCCGTGTGTCACTTAGCAACCATTAGAGTTCTTCTTGCTATTTCGGCCATTGAGAACTTTGTTGTTCATCAAATGGATGTTAAGACTGCGTTCTTGAACGGAGATCTGACCGAAGAGATCTACATGAGTCAACCTGAAGGTTTCATTGTAGACGGTCACGAAAACAAGGTCTGTAAGCTTTTAAAGTCGCTATACGGATTGAAACAAGCACCGAAATTATGGCATGAGAAGTTTGACTATACTGTAAAACACATGAGATTCATGTCTAGTCTCTCGGACAAATGTCTTTACATACGTCATAGATCAGACAAAGTCGTCATAATATGCTTGTACGTGTATGATATGATGATTCTTGATTCTGATCAATCCGTGGTGAATGACGTTAAGTCAGAACTAATGCAGATGTTTAGCATTAAAGACCTCGGTGCAGTTGACACTATACTAGATATGCAAGTGAGCTTTGAGAAACATGACATTTCCCTAAGTCAAAGTCACTACATCCAGTCCATGTTGGACACGTGGGGATACAGTGAACGTAAAGCGGCTGAGACATCATACGATTATTCTAACCGCTTAAAGCCCAATGATGGAGCTGCGGTTCGACAGTTAGATTATTCTAAACTGCTTGGTAGCCTCATATACGCTATGGTCTGTACGAGACCTGACATAGCTTTTACGGTCGGCATGTTAAGTAGGTTCACTAGCAATCCTGGCCAAAACCATTGGGATGCCCTCGATAGGCTGATGCGATACTTAAAGCACACCCGACAGTATGCTTTATGTTATAGTGGTCATCCTCCAGTTCTGGAAGGATATTCTGATGCATCATGGTGCTCAGAAGTAAACGACAGCAAATCCGCTAGTGGATTCCTCTTCACACTAGGAGGAGCAGCTGTAGCCTGGAAGTCCAAGAGACAGTCGTGCATTGCACTCTCATCTATGGAATCCGAACTCTATGCTCTAGCTTCAGCTGGTGAAGAGACAGAGTGGATAAGAGATTTGGTGATGGACATTCCACTGTCGAGCCTGAAAATGAGTTCTGTTGCAGTTTACTGCGACAATCAGGCTACTAAAACGATTGCTACGAACACGTTGTTCAATAGCAAAAGAAGGCAACTACGGATGAAATAAGCCTGGTTGACCTCCCTTACGAGTCAAGGGATTGTGAACCTCGTTGATGTGAGGTCAAAAGATAATGTTGCAGATGTCCTTACTAAAAGATTAAATAGAGCTCTCACAATCAAAACATCGGGGGAAATGAGATTAAAGTTCATAGAAATATGAAACTTTCCTCCAACGTTTATGTTTTGATACGTACGAGTCTATAGCTGTCAACATTCAAGCATCTAAATAGTAACAGACTAAAAACCCCAAATAATTTCTTGATGAAAACTCAAGATGGTTGGATGCTGGTTATTCCACACTTGATAATCTAACGTCCTCCCATTGTAAGTTGATTCAAGAGTTATTCAACTGAGAATTGAAATTTGTTGTAAATGTTAACCTAAATATTATTGGTCACAGCACATTATTCCACATTTGATAATGTTGCACGTGATGTGTGCCCACATGTGTTGGTGAGGCACATAGTGATCTGTAATGAGTAAGGTAACATGACTAGTCCTAGTTAGACTGGATGAGATGCTGACAGAGTTACTTCATCGTTGCTAGAAGTGCTAAGCTCATTTAGTAAGAGCTAGTTTACTTTAAATGTTACTGCATATGTTTATGAATTCATAGAGTCTGACTCATGAAATTTCTTGCAGGCTACGATGAAGATTTTGGAGGAGTTGTAGACCCGGACATGGATGACGATGATCTACTAGATGAGTAGAATCATCAAACGTTTAATTCATGTCTCTGTTTTGTTTTGTAATAATTATTCAGACTATGTTTTGGACAGCATCTGTGTGATGGTTTGCCGTTTAGGCAAAATCTTTATTTTGTTTTATTAGTATGATCTGTCCTGAGTGTTTTTTTTTAGTTTGAATTATTATTTTGTCTACACTCCAGCACCCCGAAACGCCACCGTTATTTGTCACGAATATAGGAGGAGATTGTAAGTGTATATTCGGACGAATAACGGGCTTGGGGGCTTTGCGCGTATAAACTATAGGTTTAGCCATATATACCTAGCTGGGGGCAACGGAGAGTAAGTTCCACTTAGACTTTCCTCCGGATGTTTCGAGCGTCTCTCACATTCATAATGTAGAATTTGTATATTTGCTTGTGTATGAGGCAGTGTATGTGCACTAATTTTTGTGTGTTCATACTAATGAATTTGTGTGATGTCACTAAAATTTAACCTACAACGAACAACAATATTGACAACTCTAATTCTTGCATGTAGCTGAACAACATAATGAAATTAACCTCAATTTCTATTTCTACTAAAATTATAATTCTCACATCTCAATTCCTTCCAAATGAATGGAGCATTAGAGTATCTTGTGTGATTGCAAAAATGTTGAAACCCAACTCCGCAATGTTGCGGTCTCGAATCAGTAATCACGTGAATAGCAGAAGGGCACTTCTCATATTTCTCTTCTCGAAGCTAGACTAAATGCCAGTTCTTCTACACAGATAGTATAGTGGTGTCGCTAGTCCTCTTCCTCTCCTTAAAAGCATGACTCAGGCTGCGTTTGGCGCGGCTTATTTGCTCCGATGAGTTTGGACAAAAATGTCATTGTAGGTTTGGTATGACAAATGTTACTACCGTTACCAAAAAAAGAAACTAATTTGAGATGCATTTGGATGTCCTTAGTTATATTTACGTCTACGTATGTTCACGTGTGTGCGGGTTCATAATCGTGAATTTGTCTATATTTGTGAGGGTGTTTGTACATGTGTGAATGTGTGTTAATTGTATGTGTTTTTATTTGTGGATGTGTTAGTGTGTATATTTGTTCATTATGGTGGATATGTGAGTTTTTATCTGTGAATGTGTGTAGTTGTGCATGTGTTGTGTGTGTATGCATGTGTGTTTTTGTTCGTAATTGTGGATTAATGTGCGTGTGTATTTGTGTTCATAATTGTGGATTTATGTGTATGTGCAGTTGTATTTGTGTATGTGTGTTCATGGTGGTGAATTTGTGTGTTCATAGTTGTGGATTTGTGTGTTAGCATGTATGCGCGTTTGCATTTGCGTGCAAGTGTGCATGTATATTCATACTGTTGAATTTGTGTATATGTGTGTTACTGTGTATTTGTATTCATAATGTTGAATGTGTGCATGGGGATTTACGTATGCGTATTTGTATTACTATTTGTACGTGTATTAATATTTGCGTGTTTCTAATAGTAAATTGTGTGAATGTGTGTGTTTGTGTGTTCATAATATTGATAGTGTGTTTTCTTTGTTTGCAACAACTCTGACTGCAACCGCTATTATCTTCTTAACTGTATCAAAACTTAGGCTCCGTTTGGCACAGTGGCAGAGGTCATGAACATGGGGGTTAAATTATCATTCGTTAACACCCACCTAAGGAACTTCATCCATCCACTTTTATTTCAAACGAATGATGTTTGTTAGGTGATCCATAACGACTGACTGTTTAACTCCTGCATTTACGACCGTCACCACCGTGCCAAACGGAGCCTTAAGTTTCAATTTCAATCACTAAACTATTACGTGCGGCCGCCGAACTACAAAATTGCCAATTTCAATTTCTTCCTCTAAATTCTTCTATGTAGCGGAGCTTCATTTCACTATAAGTTCCTTCCCTCCCAATAGGATTTGAAATCTTTTACAATCTAGGCTCTGTTTGGCACCGTGGTGACAGTCATGAACATGGAGGTTAAATTGTCATTCGTTAGCTCACACCTACGGAACTTCATCCACTTTTATGTTCAAATGGATGATTTTGTTATGTGATTCTTAACGAATCACGGTTTAACCCATACGTTTACGACCCCCACCACCATGCCAAACGGAGCCCAAGTATTTTGGTCACAATTTAAATTCCCAAACATTGACAAGTGGTTGAAAATGGATTTAAAGCAGTAGCCTTTTCATTTCCAAATCCTTGCACATAGAATTTGACCTTTCGATTCTGTAGTCCCAATTCCTTTGCCCAATTCCAATCCCCAAATCCAATTCTACAGAGCCAATAAACCCTAATTAAATATTACCCCTAATAAAGAGAAAGAGGGATTTTTACTAACCAATTCGCCAGTGAGGAATTTAAGCAGGAAGCAAGCGAGGACGGAGCCCAGTAGCTGGACCAAGATGTACAGAACAGAACGAAAGAGTGTGATGTAGCCTCCGATGGCGAGTCCGATCGTCACCGCCGGGTTAAAGTGGCTGCCGGAAATGTGCATCCCGGCGGATATCAACACCGCCACCACAAGCGCGTTCGCTAATGCCATCGCCGTCATCCCCATCATTCCGTCGCCTCCCGCCAGCTTCCCTGTTTCAAATGAAATTGATATCGTTTGCAGACGTGGATGAAACTGTGGGCGATGCGGAGGAGAGGGACGAACCGGCGGCCATGGAGGAGCCGACGCTGACGAAGACGAGGTGGAAGGTGAGGATGAATTCGGCGGCGACGGCACGGATACATTCAGGTTTCCGGGCTTCGTTGCGGTGGCCGGCGGCGATCCTGGTTATCATAGCTTCTCGGCTGGTCTTTGACTCTTGATCTGTGTTAGGCTCTGTTTGGGACAGCTCTGGCGGATTGAAAAGCTGCTGTCCGGATAGAGCTGTTTTAAAATAGATTTCTGGGGAGCAGTTTTGAAAAGCTGCAGAGTGTTTGGGTATTCTGTGCAGAAGTGCGCTCGGATCGCCCGAGGAAGGACGTCGGGGGCTCGGAATCGCCGGAGGAAGGCCGTCAGGGGCTCGGAATCGCCGGAGGAAGGCCGTCGACCTCTAAGCATGTTCCATTTGAAGAAACCATTAGATTTCCAAAATCTGTGAGAGAGAAAGCTATTTTGCAAGAGCAGAAGCTGGGGGGAGGGAGATTTCTGAAAAGCTGCAAAACAGCTCTGGCGGATTGAAAAGCTCTTCACAGGGAGCTGTCCCAAACACACATAAAACAGCTCTGGCGGCTGGAATAGAGATTTTCCAGCCGCCAGAGCTGCGCCAAACAGACCCTTAGTTAGGGCAATGTAGGGCGCTTAGTTTGTAGCTAGAGACGAAAGGGATTTTCCGGATTTAAATATTTGAAAAAAATTGATTTTTAAAATAATCCTACTAAAAGTTAAAATCTTAATAGTTTTTTTTTGTAATTGTTAGCCGCAGCCCCCAAGATTAGCTACCCACATTTCATTGTTAACAACGAATAAAAAATTTTCCCACTACACAAAATTTAAAACCACACTCCATTATTGCCTGAAAGATGAGGAAAGGACAGAGGAGGATGTTGTTAGCAGTGGCAGACGCAGAAATTATATTTTATGTACGGAATATAAAATTATTCGATAAAATAATTAAATAAATTGACACAGTCTTTCTTTTAAATATATCTATATTACATTGTTATATTGTCTATATTACATTAATATCACACAATTATTTAAAATAGTTGATCAATTTGAGAAAAACAACGTCATATACCTCCAATCATCATTCTTTATAAATTATTTGAATATCATCATCATAAACAATAATATAACAATGAATTTATAATTTAATAAAAAACTTGTTTATATATAAAACTTTAAACAATTAATTTGTTTATAAAAAAAATAAACAATAATATAATAAGAAGGAACGTAACAACAAACTTATTTATAAATAAAATATAAAATCAACATAACGATAAATTTATTTATAAAATATTTTGACAAAAAATATAACAACAAATTTGTTTATAATAAAAAACTAAACATCAATATAACAACAAACTAATTTTAATATTATTTTAAATAACATAATAAGGAGTTTGTTTATAAAAATATATTTAAATAATAACATATCAACCTTGTTTATACAAAAAATGTGGTTGGTAGGAATTGAACTCTACACCTCTAATGCTTCGTTTGGTGAGACTTATTTTCGTCGATCAAGCAGTTACGACCTAAGGTCCGGTTCATGCGGTCGTGACCGCTTCACCGGTAAAAATAAGTCTTATCAAACGGAGCCTAAATTACTAAAAAATAACACTACCAATTATGCCAAAAAAACATTTTAACTTATATAATTTTCTTTTTATATATTACTTTATAATGTATCTTTCCAGATAAATCTATTTCATATTACTGAAAAATAGTATTTTTAAATTTCAGTGTGGGCGGCCGCCCACGTTCGGGCCTATGTGGGTCCGCCCCTGGTTGTTACTGTTGAAGTCAAAATTGACCTCTGTGGAGTTCGGGGTCCCTGAAAGGGGTGACCTCACACCTACTACACTCGAGAGAACGTCACGAACCAGAGACTTAGGAGACTATGAACAGACCCTCGGCTCTAGCGCGGAGGTCCCACCTCACACCCCGGAAGGCTACCTGAGCTCTTCCCCTCCCTTACCAAAGGGCTAGGCTGGGCGCCTTGAAGAGCTCTCTCTACTCTACCAAGAAGAAGCTAAGGGAGGAGGAAGCTCAAAAGAATTCCCTCTCCAAGGCACCCAAGGGGGTCTATTTATAGTTTTTTCAAGTCCTGGGGGTAAAAAGACCGAAATACCCTTACACCCAAAAAACCTTGGGCCAATAGAAAACAACCACGTCGGGGGGCAGAACGGTAAAAACAGGGGGGGCAAGGGCGAGACCCTGGCCCCCCGGCCAGTCTCGCCCCACCAGGCCGCGAAGCAGAAGGAGGCGGGGGAGAGACCCTGGCCCCCGGACGGTCTCGCCCCACCAGGCCGCGAAGCAGAAGGAGGCGGGGGCGAGACCCTGGCCCCCGGCCGGTCTCGCCCCACCAGGCTGCGAAACAGAAGGAGGCGGGGGCGAGACCCTGGCCCCCGGCCGGTCTCGCCCCACCAGGCCGCCAAGCAGAAGGAGGCGGGGGTGAGACCCTGGCCCCCGGCCGGTCTCGCCCCACCAGGCCGCGAAGCAGAAGGGGCGGGGGCGAGACCCTGGCCCCCGGCCGGTCTCGCCCCACCAGGCCGCGAACCAGAAGGAGGCGGGGGCGAGACCCTGGCCCCCGGCCGGTCTCGCCCCACCAGGCCGCCAAGCAGAAGGAGGCGGGGGCGAGACCCTGGCCCCCGGCCGGTCTCGCCCCACCAGGACGCGAAGCAGAAGGAGGCGGGGGCGAGACCCTGGCCCCCGACCGGTCTCACCCCACCAGGCCGCCAAGCAGAAGGAGGCGGGGGCGAGACCCTGGCCCCCGGCCGGTCTCGCCCCACCAGGCTGCCAAGCAGAAGGAGGCGGGGGCGAGACCCTGGCCCCCGACCGGTCTCGCCCCACCAGGCCGCGAAGCAGAAGGAGGCGGGGGCGAGACCCTGGCCCCCGGCCGGTCTCGCCCCACCAGGCCGCGAAACAGAAGGAGGCGGGGGCGAGACCCTGGCCCCGGCTGGTCTCGCCCCACCAGGCCGCCAAGCAGAAGGAGGCGGGGGCGAGACCCTGGCCCCCGGCCGGTCTCGCCCCACCAGGCCGCCAAGCAGAAGGAGGAGGGGGCGAGACCCTGGCCCCCGGCCGGTCTCGCCCCACCAGGCCGCGAGGCACCTATCGGAACGGGGCGGGTGTTAGCCAACTTGTCGCACCCGCCCCCCAAAAGAGGGCCATTGGGGGGAGGTAGATTTCCCCCCTCTCTACTAGTATGTTTCCAAGCCAGAGCCAAAATTGGCCACCGAGAGTGCAAAATCTCCCAAAAGCTTAAAACTATACAGGGGCGAATACGGGGTTGTACACAATCCCCGCTCTTTTCGAGGTTGGCACAAGCTCGGAAAGAACTGTCCAACCCAACGTATTCGCTGAGGGACTTTTACTCCCTCATTGGAGCAAAGGGACTTTTACTCCCCCCGAGGCACATTCGACCCAACCAGCTAGTGAGAGCCTGGCTGAGGAGATCCTCTCGGGGGTGGGGCTTACTTTCCCCGAGGCACATTCGACCCAACCAGCTAGTGGGAGCCTGGCTGAGGAGATCCTCTCGGGGGTGGGACTTACTCTCCCCGAGGCACATTCGACTCAACCAGCTAGTGGGAGCCTGGCTGAGGAGATCCTCTCGGGGGTGGGACTTACTCTCCCCGAGGCACATTCGACTCAACCAGCTAGTGGGAGCCTGACTGAGGAGATCCTCTCGGGGGTGGGGCTTACTTTCCCCGAGGCACATTCGACCCAACCAGCTAGTGGGAGCCTGGCTGAGGAGATCCTCTCGGGGGTGGGACTTACTCTCCCCGAGGCACATTCGACTCAACCAGCTAGTGGGAGCCTGGCTGAGGAGATCCTCTCGGGGGTGAGACTTGATCTCCCCGAGGCACATTCGACCCAACCAGCTAGTGGGAGCCTGGCTGAGGAGATCCTCTCGGAGGTGGGACTTGATCTCCCTGAGGCACATTCGACCCAACCAGCTAGTGGGAGCCTGGCTGAGGAGATCCTCTCGGGGGTGGGACTTGATCTCCCCGAGGCACATTCGACCCAACCAGCTAGTGGGAGCCTGGCTGAGGAGATCCTCTCGGGGGTGGGACTTGATCTCCCCGAGGCACATTCGACCCAACCAGCTAGTGGGAGCCTGGCTGAGGAGATCCTCTCGGGGGTGGGGAACCGGGGTCTTCACTTGGGCTCTACCAAATCCAACATCCTCACATGAGGGAAAAAGATGGGTTACATGACCCCCCCGACTCAGCCAGTCGGGGGCGGGACTCAAAACAACATAAAAACATACATGACTCAGCCGGGTCGAGGCTTCCTCAGGGGGTCTGGGCCTGGTGGTCGCCATCCGCTTCCTGCTCGCCGGACACTTCCATCCTGCTTAGGCTCTCCATGATCTTCTTCATCTCCTCTGCCTTGGCCAACCAAGAGATGGTGTTGACGGCCGTGACATAACACTGTCTTGCCATCCTGGAGTCTCCCTTGACTCTAACCT
Source organism: Platanthera guangdongensis (assembly GCA_039583875.1). NCBI lineage: Eukaryota > Viridiplantae > Streptophyta > Magnoliopsida > Asparagales > Orchidaceae > Platanthera > Platanthera guangdongensis. The sequence goes on along the minus strand of CM077153.1, from coordinate 6,605,872 downwards.
GGATCCCTCCTGAGCTGAACTTGAGGCATTGGTGGAAGGAAGACGGCACACAACGGAAGGCGTTGATGAGGGGCCTTCCGAAGATGGCGTTGTAGCTGCTTGGAGCGTCAACAATGACGAACCGACAATTCATTGAGACTCCCCCCAGTTTAACTTGGAGTCCCACTCCACCTTCAACCTCCTTCCTTTCCCCTGAAAATCCGAACAGGGGTCCGTCTGAGGCCAACACCCTTCTTGACTCTACCTTCATCTCGTCAAACGCCTTCCTGAAAATGACGTTGACGGAGCTCCCGTTGTCAACCAAGATCCGGGAGACGGTGTAGCCCTCGATGGCCGTCTGGATGACCAGCGCATCGCAAAACGGATCCTCATGCTCCGGCAGGTCCTTCACCGAGAAGGTGATCTTCTCCTCTTGGGGCGGTGTCTGGGAGGTTGAGGCGACGCTCCTTCGGTACATGAAATGGAGGCTTGCCTTCCGAGTGGCCTCAACCCCCACTCCACCGTGGATCACCGCTATACCGCCTCGGGGTCCGACATCGACCCGGTCCTCACACACATCATCTCCCCGTCCTTGGGGCAGAACCTCTTCAACCCGCACTGGAGGCTGCGGCTGGGCAGGGCCTCTCGCCACCCTCACTTCCAAAAACTCGGGGCAGGTAGCCGTGGCGTGCCCCTCCACCTGGTGGAAGTCACAGTACGGTAGCGCTCCTCCCCTCCTTCGGCGGGCTGGGTGTTCTCTCCTGCCTCCTCTTCCTCCTCCACCTATCGCCAAGGCTTGCTGCGGCGGGGGGAGGAGCTGTCTTGGGGCTTGCCTCTGGAAGTTGAACCTCCCTTGGCCCCCATGGAAGTTTCCCCCATCTTGGGCGTAACCTCTTCCCGGGCCCTGAACGGGTCCTCCCTGCTGCCTCCAACCTGGTTCCGGACCCTCATGAGCTCTCCACTCCTCTCTCCTTCTTCCTTCCTGAGGTCTCGAGCCACCTTGCTCCTTCGACTCCGTCCCTGTTAGCCTGGCCAACTTCTTGACGAATGTCGGGTTGGCCGCCTCCATGGCTATCTCCTCAGCCGCCCTTTCCATCAGCTCCTCAAAGGAAAGGGGGGCCTTCCGGGTCAAGCTCATCTTGAAGAAGCCCTCCTTCAGCCCGACGGTGAAGGCCATCTGGAGAGCATACCCTGGCATCTCCTGGACCTCCAGGATCTCCCCCTGGAACCTGTCAACGTAACGGGCCAGCGACTCCTCGGCCCCTTGCCTTATCAGGAAGATGGACTCAGGACTCCTCTTTCGCTTCTTGGAGGTGGAGAAGCGAAGCTGGAAGCTCCGGCTCAAGTCCTCGAACCCATAGATCGACCTCGGAGGGAGTTGATGGAACCAGTCACTTGCCTTCTCCTTCAACGTGATCGCAAAGAGGCGATACTTGAAGGCATCCGTCATCGGCCTGATGAAGACGGCATCCTCGAACCACTGCAGATGCTGGACGGGGTCATCCTTCCCCGTATAGTAAGCCATGTCTGGCTCTCTGAACCCCTCGGGAACGGGAGCTGAGATGATCAGCTCGCTGAAGGGTGACCCCCTAAGGGGTGGTTTTGCCACCTCCACTCGCGCCACCTGCTCGCCTGGGAGGTTGGCACTCGCCGGGCTAGAGAACAACTCCCGGCCAGTGAGGTCTCGCTCGACCCCATCTCCCATCCTCTCCTTTCCTGGCCTTCTTCCTGGTGCGCTTCCCTCTCCCCCCGCTGGGGTCATCTCGCCCAGACCCCTGGGAGTCGAATCGTCGAGGGGGGGAGCCAGCTCCTGGGGGGTCGGGGTGGAGCTGCCACCCTGAGGAGCAATGCTTCGCAGCATCTCCATGATTCCCTGGATGAAGGCCATGAACTCTTGCCTCCCCACAAAGGGTCCTGAGCCAGGGAGCTCGCCGAGATCATCACTACCTCCCTGACCTCCAGTCATGACTCTCTCCCTAGATCTTCTGTGCTGGTCACTCTACACGCTCACCGCACCAAAGTGTTGAAGCCAAAATTGACCTCTGTGGAGTTCGGGGTCCCTGAAAGGGGTGACCTCACACCTACTACACTCGAGAGAACGTCACGGACCAGAGACTTAGGAGACTATGAACAGACCCTCGGCTCTAGCGCGGAGGTCCCACCTCACACCCGGAAGGCTACCTGAGCTCTTCCCCTCCCCTACCAAAGGGCTAGGCTGGGCGCCTTGGAGAGCTCTCTCTACTCTACCAAGAAGAAGCTAAGGGAGGAGGAAGCTCAAAAGAAGTCCCTCTCCAAGGCACCCAAGGGGGTCTATTTATAGTTTTTCCAAGTCCTGGGGGTAAAAAGACCGAAATACCCTTACGTCCAAAAAACCTTGGGCAAATAGAAAACAACCACGCCGGGGGGCAGAACGGTAAAAACAGGGGGGGCAAGGGTGAGACCCTGGCCCCCGGCCAGTCTCGCCCCACCAGGCCGCGAAGCAGAAGGAGGCGGGGGCGAGACACTGGCCCCCGGCCGGTCTCGCCCCACCAGGCCGCGAAGCAGAAGGAGGCGGGGGCGAGACCCTGGCCCCCGGCCGGTCTCGCCCCACCAGGCCGCAAAACAAAAGGAGGCGGGGGCGAGACCCTGGCCCCCGGCCGGTCTCGCCCCACCAGGCCGCGAAGCAGAAGGAGGCGGGGGCGAGACCCTGGCCCCCGGCCGGTCTCGCCCCACGAGGACGCGAAGCAGAAGGAGGCGGGGGCGAGACCCTGGCCCCCGGCCGGTCTCGCCCCACCAGGCCGCAAAACAGAAGGAGGCGGGGGCGAGACCCTGGCCCCGGCCGGTCTCGCCCCACCAGGCCGCAAAGCAGAAGGAGGCGGGGGCGAGACCCTGGCCCCCGGCCGGTCTCGCCCCACCAGGCCGCGAAGCAGAAGGAGGCGGGGGCGAGACCCTGGCCCCCGGCCGGTCTCGCCCCACCAGGCCGCGAAGCAGAAGGAGGCGGGGGCGAGACCCTGGCCCCCGGCCGGTCTCGCCCCACCAGGCCGCGAAACAGAAGGAGGCGGGGGCGAGACCCTGGCCCCCGGCCGGTCTCGCCCCACCAGGCCGCCAAGCAGAAGGAGGCGGGGGCGAGACCCTGGCCCCCGGCGGTCTCGCCCCACCAGGCCGCCAAGCAGAAGGAGGCGGGGGCGAGACCCTGGCCCCCGGCCGGTCTCTCCCCACCAGGCCGCGAAGCAGAAGGAGGCGGGGGCGAGACCCTGGCCCCCGGCCGGTCTCGCCCCACCAGGCCGCCAAGCAGAAGGAGGCGGGGTCGAGACCCTGGCCCTCGGCCGGTCTCGCCCCACCAGGCCGCCAAGCAGAAGGAGGCGGGGGCGAGACCCTGGCCCCCGGCCGGTCTCGCCCCACCAGGCCGCGAGGCACCTATCGGGACGGGAGCGGATGTTAGCCAACTTGTCGCACCCGCCCCCCAAAAGAGGGTCACTGGGGGGAGGTAGATTTTTCCTCCCCCTACTAGTATGTTTCCAAGCCAGAGCCAAAATTGGCCACCGAGAGTGCAAAATCTCCCAAAAGCTTAAAACTATACCGGGGCGAATACGGGGTTGTACAGCTACCTTCATGTCGAGATCTGTTCCTTCTGTCAGTGCAATGGTGGATGGCATGGACACTTGCGAGAAATGCAATTGAAGTCGTTGCCTACTCTCAGACTTAGCTCTGCTCAAAATTGTGGGAGCATAACTCATCCATGAGAAGAAAGGTGGATCAAGACTTCCAAGATATAGAATTTTTTTTGAGATATCTATAGTCATATGACTTGATACATGAAAATAATTCAGAATATAGAGTTTAGGGTTTAGGATTTAGGAGTTAGGATATCTATAGTCATTCTCTTCCACTCGTGTAATTGTATGACTTTAATGTTACCAAGAGTAAATGATTCAATTATTTTGAGACAATACAGTTGTAGGACAAAAAATCATGATTCAATAGAGTCATACCTGAACCGAGAAGCATTGAACCGTCTCGAATTGATTGATGTAGGCTCTGTTTGGGAGGACTTATTTTCAACGGTCAAGCGGTTACGACCGCATGAACCGGACCTTAATTATGACCCGATTCATGCGGTCGTAACCGCTTGACCGGTGGAAATAAGTCCTACCAAACATAGCCTTAGTTAGTTCACTGCTCTACTTTGCTCTACGATTTTTTTGCACACCCCTACTCGTTGCGCTAACCAAATTAGGGATTGCAAGAGAAATTCACTATTAACATTCTCTCTAAATCATAAAATCATTCAACATGTTTCAATCATTGAACCTAGAGATTGGGAATGCATTCTCAAGTGCACTTCTGTGGGGCCTACCATACAAAGTAAAATGATGAGGGCCAACAACCTCCACTATATGCACGACCTCATTGGTTGAAAGAACACTCACAATTCTCTCAACACAACAAATAGAGCTTCAACATAGGATAATCCATTGTTCATAAAATAAAATAAACATTTATCAATATTCTATACTATGATAATAAGGGATTATATTAAGAAATCATCACAACAATAATTAAGACCACAATACACACATTATTATCCACAATAGCTATGTTTGACACTGCCGGGGCGATCGTGAACGCGCGGTGCCTATGAACTGTCGCTCATGAACAAAACTAGTTTTCTTCTGTGGCAGACTGGCGGGGCAATCGACGACGATGACATTTTTATCCAAATTCATCGGAGCAAAAAAGCCGTCACAAACAAAACCTATGACATCTAATTATTAATTAAGCAAATCACCACCACATCAACAATTTCATCAAAGCCATCTAATAAAATTCACTATTTAATTATATTATCATTTTTCAAATTTGCACTGAAATAAAATATGTGATAAAATAAAATAAAATATAGTAAAATAAAAATAATATAAATATAAACATTTCTTAAAAAATAATAATTATCTATATATTTTCAAATTTCAATTAATTGAAAATAGCACATTTAAAATATATACAATTCCATCATCCGTACTGGCATAGGGCCATAGGGGCCAGTGTCATGTTAGATAATATTGAATATTATGTGATCGTGACAAACGATGAGACAAATAAAAGACCCAAACAAAACATATTTTAAACAAAAAAAAGAAAATAATAAAAAAACTTTATATTTTAAATTAAATATCAACCATATTATCATAAGGGTGCTGTTACTAGCAAACCCAATTTGTTGAACATTTTTTGATTTGAAGCAGTTTAGACCTCCGATTTGGGCCCCGAAAAAAGTCATGCCGAAAATCTGTACATACGACTCGTTCCGTGCGTGTCTTATTTCAGGCCCAAATTGGAAGCCTAAACGGCTTCAAATCAAAAACTGGTCAACATGAACGTTGTAGATCTCGAAGAGATCTACAACGTTCATGTTGAACATTTTTTGATTTCAAGCAATTTAGACTTCCGATTTGACTACTGAAAAAAATCATGCCGAACATATGTACAGACACCAGGGATCGGCGTCACATTTTTCGGAGGCCAAATCGTGGGCTTAAACAGCTTCAAAATAAACAGTGTTTAACATGAAAGTTGCAGATCTCGACGAGATCTATAACTTTCATGTTGAACACTTCTTGATTTGAAACAGTTTCGACCTCCGATTTGGGCCCCGAAAAAAATCACGCCGAAAATTTGTACCGACGACACCTTCCATGCGTGTCTTTTTTCGGGCCCAAATTGGAAGACTAAACGGCTTCAAATCAAAAAATGGTCAACGTGAAAGTTGTAGATCTCGATGAGATCTACAACTTTCATGTTTATCACTTTTTCAAATGAGAAACATTTGAGACTTAAAATTTAAAAATACAAAAATAAAAAAAATAAGATTAGTTTGCTAGTAGTAAATTTTGGGAAGAGAAAAAAATGAAAAAAATGGCTGAATCTGCTTTTTTGCTGGTTTGCTAGAAACGAAAGTGGATTTGCTAATAACAGCACCCTACCATAATAGTTTGAAAAAGCATAATAGAATATAAAAAAAGGATTGTTAATGGCACCGCGATTTTGGCTAGAGGCACTGCACTTTCTCCTAATTTTCCGTGTTTTTTGAAAATGCATGTACAAAGCGTCCTTTGAAATTAGGGTTAGGTTTCGCGCCTTTTCAAAATACGTTTTGTACATGCATTTTTAGGAAAAATATTCAACAAAAAAATGTCCAAAATGAGCGAAAAATTAGGAGAAAGTACGATGAACCTAGCCAAAACTACGGTGCCTTTTAACAATCACAGCAACTCTGTAAAAATTCCAGATGCAGAAAAACATTAACAATTTAACATGCATAATTTATATAATATAAATTAAATCAAAACAAGCTATTGAACACAATTTCAATTCCAAAATTTAAAATAAAATATTCATTGCTATTAATTTACTCAAATATAATTATACGAGCCACAATACACACGATCATTCATGCATACAAGATCATCGGCGATTATTTATTTCTCCGGAAAATACGAGTTCGAATTTAAATGTGCTAATATCCTCATGCACACTGAGACCCAGACCCAATTGCTCCGGTTACATAAAAATAGACAATTGTTAGCCGCAACCCGTAATTGGTTAGACGCATCCCAAAATCTCCCAATTTTTCACGCTTTTTCGAAATATGCCTTGTACATGCAATTTCAGGAAAAGTGTTCAACACGAAAGTTGTAGATATCGACAAGATCTACAACTTTCGTGTTGAACACGTTTCCTGAAATTACATGTACAAGGCGTATTTCGAAAAAACGCAAAACCTGAGCATATTTTCAAAGTACGTCTTGTACATGCACTTTTAGGAAAAGTGATCAACATGAAAGTTGTAGATCTAATCGATATTTACAACTTTCGTGTTGAAAACTTTTTCTGATATTGCATGTAAAAGGCGTATTTCGAAAAAACACGAAAAATTGAAAAATTTAGGGGTGCGACTTGCACAATAATGGGTTGTGGTTAGCAATCACCTAAAAATAAAACAATGATATTAGCTACCCAAAATTCGCTATTAACCATCATATTATATTAGCACCTCAAAAAATTCTATTTTCACATCACAGGGCTATTAGCACACCACATTTTTTTAAAAAAAATTCTTCATTCATTTTAACCCACAAAACATAGCATATACACCATAGCAATACTTTGATCAAAAGTAAAATCATAATATATCATAAGATAGCATAACAAGGGAGAAAACATAAAACGACCCTAGCGCGCACAACAAATTTACAGGGTCGACACCGGAGGTGAAGCAAACATTCACAAACAAAAGTATTGTTTGGGAGGTTAGTAGCGAATTTCACGAACAAACTTCAATGGAAGTTTTTGTAATTTCAAAAGTAAGAGGGGTGCAACTTGCAATTATGCTATTTTTTTGGAGAATTTTTTGTAATTAATGAAGCCCGCCCGCCCGCCCCCGCAGACACGTACGACAGTACCAAGATCACTATAGTACCTCAGCCATCCCCACCCGCTCTCCAACGTACCGGCTACACACGACAATATCCACTCATCTCTTATTGTAATTTTCATCCAAGATGGAGTTTTGAGAGCCCTTATGAGCAGCACCACTAGATGAGAAGAAGAATAGCAAAAAGAGCTCACTGCAAGCAAAGAAAGGGCAGCGCGGTGCACGAAGCATTCTCGCGCAGCGAGGGCCCGTGGAAGGGTCCCACCACAAGGCTGAAATGTAAGCTAACCTTAACAGAAAAAAAATAACTTTACCTCAGATTATAGATTTAGAAATCACTCAATTTTGATGCTCCCAGGAACGGCTATTGAGTCAGAACGATGGTAATACCCTCTCCGATCATATGCAAATCTCGGAGAAAGATGCGCCTCCGGAATGACATATTCGCCCCAATTTTCTGCACCGTATCGCTTAAATATACCTCGCGTGTCAAAAGAATCTCGCCATCCTGCCGACTTATTCCTGAATACAGAGCACAAATGTTACTCACAATCATTGGCAGAAAAGGCCTGCAATAAAGAGAAAAGAAGACCATGCCATCAAAGAGAACCTCTAACTTTTGCTTCATCAGGGTGGCATGGAGCTACAATTCCAAGGAAAAAAACAGTCATTAGCGAACCACAATTCGTGCCAGAAGAGATATACAAATCCGTAAGGTACTATTCGTCTGGATGGAATTGAAATCGAATATTGGAATTGAGATCAATTTCAATTCTTCTAGAAATTGAAATTGGTCTTAATTCCAATTATAGTGTTCGCCCAATAAACAGAATTGAAAAATATTGTGAAATTGATCAATTTTGTTGTTCGTTTGTTAAATAAAATTCAATCTTAGAATTACGCGCGCTACAGAAAAAAGACGCTTCACCTTTACAAATGTCTTTTACCCTAAACCCTAAACAACATATTGAGTTACTTCAACATGCTCTCACATCTCCCCACTCACAAAATCCCAACATCTAAAACTCGCTAGTTCCAACCCAATGGGTACCATCAAGTTACTCTCAAAATTAATACTGCAAGCGCACAGTCCCGCAACCATTTCCTCAAACAAAGACCTTAAACCATTAACAGTCACAATGCCCGAATTATCCACTATTTCTTCAACATTAGGGCCGCCTACACCTCTATCAGTGCACCACTCTCCACAGCAATACCGGAAGAGGGGAAGTAAAGTGCACAGATCCAATGGTTTGTGTGGATCAGTGCGTACACTTTGCGCTGTGTGCACTTTAATATGTGCACTGATCCACACGGGTCATTGCACTTTATCTCCGCCTCTCCCCGCAATACTATGTTTCCTAGGCTCCTCGATCTCCCTTACAACTCAACACCATAAATCGCCTCCCCATCCAAGGCATAAACAAGGCACAAGTATCTTCTAACTCCAGGATCCACACATCCACAGCCATTTCCCAATGACATCTCGCAGCATGTCCTGCTTTATTGCAACCAATCCAATACCGCGCAAGCCTCCCTGTTTCTCCCAGTTCTAACAATTTTCACCTTGTCGCGATAAACAAATATGCCTTACAGTGATTCCGTCCATTATAACCACTACGATAAGCATCGCCGCACCACTTCAGCAACCACTGCCTCTCGACAAACTAATATGCAATGGAAAAGTCGTTAAAGGCCCGGAAAATTGTGTCCGCGTCAGCATTAGTATTTGGTCATTTATAGACAATTTCTTTCACCTCACCCAACTTAAGGGCAAGGTAGATTTTTTAAGTGTGCGGAGGCATCTGTCCCAGGAACTCCGCCTAACCGTCAAGCAAACATAGAGACTTGACACGAAACACACGAGATCACACTCAGGATCGAGATGACTCCTAATGACTTTGCATTACCATCTTCTTTCCACAATCCTATGGACAAGTCAAATTTTCAAGGGGTATTGATACGCATGCACGTCAGTCAAAAGATAAGTTATATGCATACACGTCTATCAAGAGACGATCCCAGATCCGCAACCATGGCATTGGGGGGGGGGGGGGGGGGGGGGGGGGGGGGGGTTGGGCCACCACATAATACTAAGCTTTCATATATGGAGGATGGGTTTTTTTATGGAACCCTAAAGTCCTGTTTGGATTGAAGCAGTAATCAATGGTATTAGAATTAGTGCAAAAATAAATGTCAACAAACTATTGTATTAGTTATGTGAGGGAGTACGTGAGTCTACTTATAAGAGTTTTTTTTAAGAGTTCAATATTTTTGGATTATTTGAGTCTCTTATGAAGAGGAAGCTTTGGGGGAACCAATCCTCAAGAGTTGCCCAGCAACTTGTCTCATGTAACTGCTTTGCATCTCGTGTTCTTTGCATTATTTAGTAAAGCTTCTCGCACTTTCTTTTAACTCCTATCCTATGTTTTAACAGATATTCATAAAAAAAAATTGGGTTGAAGGTGCAATGAAACTAGACCTTTAAAGAATGATGAGCGTCCCTTTGAAGAACAAGACCTGCTTCCACAAAAGCATCAATGATAACCTCTGTGATGCAGGACGGCGCGTAGGGTTTGAGTGCATGTCGGTTTTTTCTAGGAAACCCTAAATGCAAGCGATGGATAAATAATTATGCCAAATTTTTAGAGCGGGCGCAACACTTGAGAAATTACGTAACTTAGATTTAAGCACAAAATTACTTTTTTCATTTAAAAAAAATGAATTTTCTTAAATAATGGTTCAAATTCTGAATCCGTGAAAAGAAGTTCGCAACTTTCGTTCCGTTCCCTTGTCGTTGCAAAACGGAAATCGTGAACTTCAAATACGCTTCTGTTTAGAGTTTTCGACGTAGCGTTCGCTGACAAAACTCGGGCGAAAACCAAGCAATGAGTCTACTATCGTACGAGAAAATATAGAGACGCACACAAAGGAAAAGTTAGAAACAATTACGGACGGAAGAGGCGTCTTCCGTATTTGAAGTCGATGGCGATCACGCGAGTAACTCCTCGTCACCTTCGGTCTCCCGCTCCGAGGTCGGCCGCTATTCGCACACGGGCACCAAGGAGAATCTCACTTACAGACGACAGTTGTTCCACTGAGTCACTCACTCTAGAAAAAGCCTCAAATTAAACAAACCTAAATTCACTCACTCTCACACAAGTGGATCCACGAAATCTCACACACCAAGAGTAAATTAATTTTTCCTTTCGCTATTCAAGGATTCAGAACATCAGTCACCTTCATTCCTTCTCACAGGAGCAAACAAAAAACTTGAATACTAACTAACACCTACAGCTAAATCCCTCTCACAGGGAATATCAAAGATGTCAGCACTCTAACATCAAAGTTCTAAAACCTACAGTAATATTTATTCTACACGGCTCACGGGAGAGAGATCAAGACCTCACAAGGTCTCCTAGGTGATTTAGGAGTCAAACTTTCCTCGCCGGTCATTCTATTTTGCGACAGTCAAATTACTATACACATTGTCAAGAATCTTGTTTTCCAAGAACGGACCAAACACATTGAAGTTGATTGTTATTTCATTCGGGAGAAGGTTCAATTGAAGAAGCTAGAATTAGAACATGTTCATGTTGCTGGACAAGTTGTTGATATTCTCACCAACGCTTTACCACGCCAGCCATACTACCAATTTTTGTCCAAGTTGGGTGCTTACAATTTGTATGTTTCAGCTTGTGGGGCAGTGTTGAAGGAAAAATGTGTAAATGCCCAATATAAGACACATCTAGAGCCTACTTCATCTTTAGGATTTAGTCTCACATCTTAGATTGGCACTACTCTCTCTATTCCTAGGACTGTGCAAAAGTAATCGAAGAACAGAGAACTGGACCGAAATCGACCCGAACTCGGTTCCCACGTTGGTCAGTTCGGGTACGGTTCTCGGAAAAACAAGAACTGACGGTCAGTTCGGTTCTCAAGTCCCGTGGTCGGGTACCCGAGAACCGACCCGAACCGTATATTTTAATAAACTTAAAGTTTTTTTATTAGGCCCACATTATGCTGAACTGCTTCTGTTATGTAATATGGTCAAATAAAGCTAATAAACAATATAAAGTTATTAACCGTTAACACAATAATGTTAATAACTTAATATATTAGCATTTTAATAAATCTCAATCTCTAATAATTTGATATTCTGATTCTCTCATAATCTTATATCTTTTGAACGGTTGATTGGTTTGGTTGATGTTTCTTTATTTGAGAGTCAACATTATGCAGTTTCATCAAGCATGTTTGCCCGAGATGTTGTGTTAAGACTTTATGTAGTTGTCCATTGAACCGAGCACTGAACCGAAACTGAACCGATATTTACGGTTCGGTTCCAGTTCTACATTTTAGAACCGTGGGTCGGTTCCGGTTTCGGTTTCGATTCTACATTTTAGAACCGTGGTTTGGTTCTGAGTGGAACCGAACCAAACCGATCCGAGTTGCACCCTTATCTATTCCTATATAAGTGTACAAATACAAAAAAATTAGTATGGAAGACTTATTGCAGATATTAATAAAATCCTTTATATTTCTCTCTCTTTTGTACTTTTCTACACTTTTAATGCTTGACTCTTGGTGATAGAGGATGTCATTGCTTCTTTCTTCAATATGAAGATTATAAAGCTCTGTGAAAATGGAAGCCGAATCGGTGGAGCAGAGGGTTTCGTCCCTTACGTCGGTGGTGGAGGCTAGGGTTTCGTCCCCTGCGTTTGTGGTGGAAAGCTGTGAAAATGAAAGTCAGATCGGGCAAAAGCTACGGACAGGCAACGAGTGCTCCCTGGTTTCATCCATGGCTGCAAAATGGGAGAACCTTGATTTCATCGTTGGAGGCGCCAGCGGGGTCGACAGCGGGTGATTGCGAACAAGAATCCAACGGCGAGAACGAATCACAGCAGGCGTGATTCTGGAGTCGTGAAAAATTTTCACGACTCGAAATCGTTATATTTGTGCGATTTAACAGCACTGGGTTCTCCCACTGCAGAGCACCATTTCCTTATTTGGCGCTGCGTTTTTAAAACCAACGGCATGCTGCTCTAAAAACGGTGCGCCAAACAAAGCCTTATATTTCTTATTTGATGTGAAAAGTAATTTGAGCATCTAAATTTGTGGAAATTCAAACATAATGATACCGTTGTTATTTACTAGTGATTGTAATTGATTAAGTTGTTTGAGGGTATTGATTAAATTATTTACGTAAGTGTGAATCAGGTTGTTATTTACTAGTGATTGTAATTGATTAAGTTCTTTTAGGGTATTGATTAAATTATTTACGTAAGTGTGAATCATTTATGACGGCTGGTTTTCCAACCAGGATGAGAAGGGTTGAGGATTGATGTTAGATTGGCAGACAGTAACAAAATCCACACCAAAACAATGGAGAAAATAAATTTGAATTTGCGCTTCAAGAAATGAAGTATCGTGTTGCGGGTCGGGCCTGGCAGTGGGCTCAGCCTTACCAGGGTCGGGCGGCAGGGCTTCTCCCCGCTCCCGAACGGGCTTTCCCGCCCTCCCGTAACAGGGTCGCGTCCCACACACCCCAACCCTTCTCAGCACGTGTTCTCGGTGCTACGGGTTGTTGAGGCTGGGGCTCGATACACAGACCTCCTTGATGTAAGCTCTTAACGCTAGCTCACATCACCAACCGACCTGGTAAGGCTGAGCCCGCTGTCAGGCCCGGCCCGTAACATAAAAGTGCGCACTTTTATGTTACGGGCCGGGCCTGGCAGCGGACTCATCCTTACCAGGGTCGGGCGACAGGGCTTCTCCCCGCTCCCGAACGGGCTTTTCCCCCCTCCCGTAACAGGGTCGCCGCCCACACACCCCAACCCTTCTCAACACGTGTTCTCGGTGCTGCGGGTTGTTGAGGCTGGGGCTCGATACCCAGATCTCCTTGATGTAAGCTCTTAACGCTAGCTCAGTTAGCATTAAGAGCTTACATCAAGGAGGTCTGGGTATCGAGCCCCAGCCTCAACAACCCGCAACACCGAGAATGAGTGCTGAGACGGGTTGGGGTGTGTGGGTCGCGGGGAGAAGCCCTGTCGCCCGACCCTGGTAAGGCTGAGCCCGCTGCCAGGCCCGGCCCGTAACATATCGTCAGCCAACCTGATTGTGGTGAGAAGTATACAAGCTTGGCTCTAAGGAGGAAGGAAATATCACCACTAATCCTTTCAAAAACTATGAGCTAATCCTTATGTGCAGCTTTAAGTATCAGCTCGGTAGGTGGAGGCGTGGAGCTCCTGCTTCATGTGCACAACAATCACTCCCTTTTTTGTCGAGGAGGGGGAGCAATGCCTTCATGCTGGGTTAGCTCCTCATCTCACCCACAGACCTTGTCAAAGATGGAAGAGGAACACGTCAAAACCTTCCACCTCATTGTAGAGCAATGAGCTAGACAAACTTCCCAGTATACCAACATCTCTTTAAAGTATGTTGACTTTCTGCAGCTTTGAATAAAGAGGACACAATCTTAAAATTTGTTGGTTTTCATGGAGGTAGCGAAGGCTAAGTCTTCCTTGGACATTGCTGTTGGCAAACCATCGAACAAAAGGATAAGAGGGGTATAGAATCTACAAAGAATAATTCTTTAATGGAAAATAAACAGGCTTCCTGTGCAATAAAAATAAAGAGCAATACACAGTATCAATTAAAAAATTTGATTCTTTCAATAAGAAAAGCTTCGGAATAGGAAAAACATACGCCTGTCAGCACTAAAGAAAGTAAAACGAACACAAACTTGGTCTTCTGAAAATCTGGAAAGAACCGCGCTAAATTATTGGAAACTGAGAATCATACCAGGCCTCTTAGCCTTATAGACACGGGCCGTTTTTCTAAAGCTTCAATTACCTTTGATAAAACGCCCTGGTTAGAGTAAAGGGGAATTGTTTAAAAAAACAGAAGTTCACTTATGATTAATAATCTCTTCAACACAAGATACACTCACCTTTAGAGTCTCAGTAGCAATAGAGATACGATCCTTATGCCACAGATTCGACATAAGGACAGTCAAGTGAAAAGTTTGAGGTGTAATAAATATGGATCTATCAATGCCCAATGCTGCATAAAATAAAATCAGTTTAGTAATATGAAATATAAGAAAAAACTAAAAAAACTAAGTATGACGTTAAGAAATCCATAAAATTTAACACAAAGAAGGAACTGTCATTAATCGTGTAAAACAACTTGTGGTAACTTCAGAAGTAGAAGTTGGCTAAAGCAAATTTAGTACAAAATAAATTATGTTTAGAGATACAACATAATGCAGATGTTGTCACATCTAAGACGCACACAGACATGGGATGAAGGGTGGTTTAATTTTTTTCGGAACTTCCAATTTGTATAGGAGTAGAAAACAGGATAACGGGGAGATGGAGAATAGAAGGGTGTGTTCCCAAATGTTGTGCTTTCTAAAGAAACACAATTTGATCAAATCAAGGTCCCGTTTATTTGGTTGTTTTAACTCATATCGGCGGGATATAAATGTTGTTGTCGAAAGTGGTTTTTGGTAAACCTGCATTTTGAAGCTCTAATGCAGCAGGAAAAACCAAAAGCTCTATTTTGTGCTCGATTTCCCACCAAAGGATGGAAGATCCACATCTCACTGGAGCTCCATTTTTCATCAGAGCCACCGGCACTGCTATGCTATCCCAAACGGAGCCTATGAATTGTTGTTTTTTATGAAATTTGGTCATAAAAAAGATTGCCTGATAGAAGGTAGATGGCAACGGTAATGTGAGAAACCATGAGAACATAGGAATTACTTGAATTGGTGGAAAACTTAAGATGTAGAGGTTGGCTAAAGCAAAATTGAATATGCTACGAGATATAACAGAATGCAGATGTTGGCACAGCTATGACACACAAAGACATGATAGTATGGTATGAAGAGTGGGATTGTTATGGGCTTTCCGTAGAATGTTGGTATAGTCGCTGGAGAGTGGTCGGAGGCGGAGACGATGGCGGCGAGGGATACATCAAAGCCGAAACCACAGTTGCCTAGGTGGGGTGTACTCTGAGACTACAAAGCACGGATACTTAAAAATGGTCTATGCATCGACTCAAACGCGTGCCGGATACGGGAAACGCCCGGAAACGCGTTTCCGAAACTCCAGGAAACGCATTTTTTTAAAAAATATATATTTTATTTTCGGAATTGTGTATCTCGCAAGGGGGATACGCGATTCCGTGAGATATAGAGCTCGCGTATTTCATTTTAAGTATTAGGTTTTCCCGTTCCGCTCCCTATCCCGCCAGCGTTCCGCTCCCTATCCCGCCAGCGTTCCGCTCCCGATTCCGCCGATCCAGCAGGTACTCCTTTTTCTTCTCCTGCTTCTTCTCCTCCTCCTCCTCCTCCTCCTCCTCCTCCTTCTCCTTCTTCTTCTCCTGCCTCTCCTTCTGCTTCTTCTTCTTCTCCTGCTTCTCCTGCTTCTCCTCCTTCTTCTCCTGCTTATTCTTCTTCTTCTCCTGCTTATTCTTCTTCTTCTTCTCCTGCTTCTCCTTCTTCTTCTTCTCCTCCTCCTACTCCTCCTCCTCCTTCTTCCCATGCTTCTTCTTCTTCTTCTCCCGCTTCTCCTCCTCCTTCTTCTTCTTCTTCTTCTTGCCTCTTGCCCTTGATGACTTTCCTTCCAGCAAACTTGATTTCTTAATGTTAGTGTTAAAATAGCTCATGTAAAAGGCCCATTATTGGGCCCATTTATTGTTTTATCTTCTCTTCTCCTTTAGTCTCACATCTTGTATAGGATTTTCTGCTCTCTTCCTCTTCCTATATATTTGTATTCTCTCCTTGTATTTATATACACAAGCAATACATACAAGTTTTGAGCTCTCTCAACATGGTATCAGAGCCAGGTTACTGTCTTCTGCGGCTTGTTTTTTTCTAACCGCCAAGCCCGTCCGGTCTCTATTCCCTCCTACCCGCTGCTTTCTCTCTTGCGGACTGGTAGCCTACCCGCTTCGGTCTTTTGTCTGCCCCTGACTCTGCGGTTTGCACCTTTGCATCCGCTTCTCTCCCTCTCCGTGGTTCCACCCTCTTCAGGCTTCTTATAGCCACCCTCTCTCTCTGCTTTGTGGGGCCCACCTTTCTTCAAACCGCTGCGGGCTCTCTACTTCTGTCCGCTGCCAGCTCCGCTGCGGCTTCACCTTCAGACCGCTGCGGCCTTCGCCTTCAGAACGCTGCGGCCTCGCCTTCAGACCGCTGCGACCTTGCCTTCTGTTCGTTGTCAGTCTCTTTCCTAGCCGCTCGAGTTCCTACTCGCGGCCTCTCTTTTCTAGCCGCTCGAATTCCTACTCGCGGCCTCTCTTATCTAGCCGCTCGAGTTCCTACTCGCGGCCTCTCTTTTCTAGCCGCTCGAGTTCCTCTTCGCGGTCTCTCTTCTCTAGCCGCTCGAGTTCCTACTCGCGGTCTCTCTCCTCTTTCCGGGTTTTCTGTCAACCCGCTCGGGCTGTTTTTCTGACCGCTGTCGGCTTCACCTAGACCGGGGCGGTCTCTCTTTTGTTTTTGCCCTTTGGTCGCGACCTGACTACTCACTGGTGTCCGGCTTGACCGTGCGGACTGCTTCCTATCCGCACTCTGGTCGTGGTCTTCCTTAGTCTTTCTTGCCGGCGGATTATCCTCTATTCGTCGCGGTCTGCCTTATGGGCTCTTCCGGTAACTCTTCTGGCTCGACGGCCAGCCTGCCTGCTGGCTGCCCAACCTGTCCAACTGACCGCGCGGCTCACCCTACAGAACTTCGTGACGAGCTGCGCATCACTACCATTTCTCTTTCTGGAAAGAAGAACTTCATTCCTTGGGTCCATTCAGTTCGACGGGTTCTTCAGGCCAAGGGTCTTCTCCCTCACCTTACTCAGGCTCCACCCACCCCTCCTACCGATGACTGGCTCCGCAATGATGGCCGAGTTCAGACATGGATCTTGAATTCTTTGGATGGTGAACCATATCAAATGGCTATGTATCATGAGACTGCCAAAGATATGTGGACTGAGCTACACTCCTTATATTCTGGCCGGGACAGCCTCCAGCATCTCTACGACATTCTCACTGACCTCTTTACTCTGGACGCTGGAGGGGCTTCCGATATGTCCATCTTTGTTGCTCGTGCGAAGACTCTTGCTGAAGCCTGGATCCAGCATCAGCCGTTTACCAATGATGCTCTTGCTCGGCGCGCTCAGAAGGAAACCGCCTGTACTGCCATCCTTATGGCCCGTCTTCCCCCTCGCCTTCAGAGCATTCGTGCTCAGGTCCTGGCGTCCTCTACCACACCATCTTTTTCTGATGTGTGCTCCATGATTCTCCGAGTACCACCTCCTCCAGATACTACGTCTCCTCCGGCCCTTCTTCAGCAGGCACCTCCGCTTCTACCCTTCCCTCCTCCTCCTTCTACTCGGGGGGGGGGGGGGGGGGGGGGGGGGGGGGGTCGTTTAGGCTCTCGCGGCCGTGGTCGTGGTGGCCGGGGTCGGCCGAAGTGTTCCTTCTGTGGCAAAGACGGTCATCTCGAGGCAACCTGTTACAAGAAAGTTGGCTATCCTCCTCGCTCGGCGGCTGCGGAATGGGCTCTACCTTCTCGACGACTCTCCCACCATCCTCTCCTCAATTTCCTCCACAGTTTGGCATTGTCGTCTTGGGCATGCTCCTCTACCGGTCCTCCGGCGGGCTCTCCCGGATGTCTCTCTTACCCCCTTTCAGTGTGATTCCTGCATACTCGGCAAGCAGCCTCGTTCATCTTTTTCTTCGCATTGTACTCGGAGCGCTGCTCCTTTTGATTTAGTCCATTCAGATATTTGGGGACCATTTAAAATTTCTAGTATTTCCGGTTTCCGGTATTTTATCACGTTTATTGATGATCACTCTCGCACTACTTGGCTATACTTACTTCGTGATCGCTCCGAGCTTCCTCGTGTCTTTCGGGCATTTGTCCTCGAAACCCGTACGCAATTCCACAAGACCATCAAAGTCCTACGCACTGACAATGCTAGTGAGTACACTAGTCACGAATTTACTGCTTTATGTTCCGAGTTTGGGATTCTCCATCAAACTTCCTGCGCTTACACGCCGCAACAAAACGGTGTTGTCGAACGCAAGAATCGTCACTTACTCGATGTTGTCCGTTCCCTCATGCTTCAAATGCATGTCCCTAAACCGTATTGGAATTTTGCGGTCTCGACCGCCTGTTTTCTCATCAACCGTCTCCTTTCCTCTATTCTCAACTACGCTACTCCGTTCAGCATCCTCTTTCCCTCCGCTACAGCCTTTCCTCTCCCACCTCGTGTGTTTGGTAGCCTATGTTATGTCCACTGTTTGGGGCCTTCATCGGATAAGTTGGATCCCCGGGCCGCCAATCATATCTTTGTTGGTTATTCTCGCACCCAAAAGGGGTATGTCTGTTATTCCCCTGCTACACGCAAGATCTCCGTTTCTGCTGATGTCACTTTCCGCGAGAATCAACCATTCTTTTCTGCTCCCTTACCTGACCATCTCCCACCTACACCTCCATCCATTCCCCGCCCGGTCATTCCTGCCACTCCTCCACTGCCTGTCATTCCCTCTCCACCGCCCGCCGTTCCCTCCAAACCACCAGTTATCCGTGTCTACACTCGTCGCTCTACCCCTTCTGTTGCCCCTTTGCCGTCGGTCTCTCCCCATTTACGCATATTGGCTACTTCTCTCTCTTCGGTTGTTATTCTTAATTCTGTGCAGGAGGCGCTTCAACATCCCGGCTGGCGAGCAGCCATGGAGGAAGAAATGTCTGCTCTCTGGTCTAACCAGACTGGGTCTGTTGTTCCCCTTCCACCGGGCCAGAAACCAGTTTGGTGCAAATGGGTCTTTGTCATCAAACATGCTGCCGATGGGACAATTGACCGTCTAAAGGCCCGTCTTGTGGCTCGCGGTTTCACTCAACAGGAGGGGCTCGATTATGAGGAAACGTTCTCTCCGGTGGCAAAGCTTAATAGTGTTCGTGTCCTCATCTATGTTGCTGTCCATCGTCGGTGGCCTCTCTTTCAGCTGGATATCAAGAATGCCTTCTTGAATGGGGACCTCCAGGAAACTGTCTACATGCAGAAACCGCCCGGGTTTGAGACCACGGGGGAGTCTCAGGTCTGTCATCTTAAAAAGGCTCTATATGGTCTCAAACAATCTCCGCGGGCATGGTTTGCAAAATTCAGCAAGGTCCTCCGTGCGATTGGTTTCACTCGGAGCTCGACCGACTTCTCGCTCTTTACTCGTCACCACCCAACAGGAACGGTTATTCTGTTAGTTTACGTCGATGATATTATCATTACTGGAGATGACTCTCAAGGGATATAGGCAGTCAAAGTCCATCTAAACTCAGTCTTCCAGACCAAGAATTTGAGACCCTTTCGTTATTTTTTGGGCCTTGAGATTGCCAGAAGGCCATATGGGCTCACTCTCTCTCAACAAAAATAATGTCTTGACCTTCTTCATGATGCGGGTCTGTCTGGCTGCAAGCCCAGTGATACTCCTATGGATGTGAACCACAAACTGTGTGTCCAGGCCTCTGACTCTGATCTCCTTCTTCAAAATCCTGAATATTATCGACGTCTTGTTGGAAAACTGATATATCTCACGGTTATCAGACCGGATATCTCCTTTGTTGTTGGTCTTGTCAGCAGATACATGCACTCTCCTCGAAAAACTCATCTTCAAGCAGTGGAACGAATTCTCAGGTATCTGAAAACCGCTCCTGGTCAGGGACTTGTCTACAGGACCTCCTCTTCTGCTCCAACATTGGTGGCATATTCAGATGCCGACTACACTGGCTCTCTCGATGACCGACGATCTACGAGTGGTTTTTGCACTTACCTTGGAGGACATCTTGTAACTTGGCGAAGTAAGAAACAAGCGGTCGTTGCTCGCTCTTCAGCTGAGGCAGAGTACCGGGCAATGGCATCGGTTGTATCAGAATTAACATGGCTTGAGAGTCTTCTTACTGATCTGGGTGTAAAATTACCATCACCGGCTCTTCTCCTTTGTGAGAGTCAAGCCGCCATACACATCGCAAAGAACCCGGTCTTTCACGAAAGGACGAAGCATATTGAGGTCGATTGTCACTTCATCCGGGAAGAGGTTCAAATGAAGAAGCTTGACTTAAAGCATGTCCCAGGATTGGAACAAGTTACAGATGTCTTCACAAAGGCTCTTTCCAAGACATTATTCTATCAGTGCTTGTCCAAGCTTGGCGCATACGATTTGTACGCTCCAGCTTGCGGGGGAGTGTTAAAATAGCTCATGTAAAAGACCTATTATTGGGCCAATTTATTGTTTTATCTTCTCTCCTCCTTTAGTCTCACATCTTGTATAGGATTTTCTTCTCTCTTCCTCTTCCTATATATTTGTATTCTCTCCTTGTATTTATATACACAAGCAATACATACAAGTTTTGAGCTCTCTCAACAGTTAGCATCATGTTAATCTGATGTGGTCTATGTAGCACTTATGTAGTAACTTGAGTTCTTAATTTTAACACCATGTTAATCTGATGTGATACTATTTGAGAGAATGTTTAATTTTTATACTTGATATTTTGCATGTGAATGTAACAAAACAATGCTCTCAATTGATGTAATGATATATTGATGTGGACATGTGATAGATTGTTCTTTATGATGCTTGTTTTATTGAATGTTATTTATAGCATTATATGAAATGTCAATTATATTAAAATAATTAAAAATGTTTCCTGTATCCTAATTTTTTTAAAAAATCATGTTTTTTGTATCTGTTTCGTATCGTATCTCGTATCTCGTTTCCGTCCCCGTCCAACATAGCTCTAAGAGAGAGAGCTACCACAATATCATCAAGGCGACAAGGATCTAGAATTGATTTTTTGCGTGACTTTCCACAAGCCAAAGGGCTTTTAAATAAGAGATGGCATAGATGTAATTATATCCCTCAACGACAAATACAAACACAACAACAATATAAATAGCGGAACGATATCGACTCAACATAAAGATACAACATAACAAGAACACAACAACAAAATTGGGCACGAAGTCAATAACATCTCTCCAACCATGTAAAAAAAGCTTGACCTCAAGCTCAAGGGAGAATACTGTCGGTACCAACTTCACTCGATTCCTTCATCATCAAGATCTTCCACATGCAGATAAAATGTTTGTTGGACCGATGCCATGAGTATACTACTCATCGCAATTACAACATAACCCTTGTGCGTATCGGTCAGACATTTCTATACGAGACAGTTGACAGATCTGCGGGTTTTGGGTTAACTCGGTACGCCCCTCCCGAGTCTTTGTGTCCGTGGTGAAGTAGGCCACCTGAGCCAGTTGAAGTTGACAGGCGCAAAATCTGGCTAAACCTCATGGTAGTCACAAAGCCCCCGGAGCCTCGAATTCGATGTCCAAGTGCAGTCACTCTTGAAGCCTAGTTGTAAAGATGGTGACCTACATCTCAGGGGACATTATGACATGAGCCAGAACAATC
Source organism: Platanthera guangdongensis (assembly GCA_039583875.1). Classification (NCBI taxonomy): domain Eukaryota; kingdom Viridiplantae; phylum Streptophyta; class Magnoliopsida; order Asparagales; family Orchidaceae; genus Platanthera; species Platanthera guangdongensis. The sequence goes on along the minus strand of CM077153.1, from coordinate 6,584,009 downwards.
TAAAATAGTTCCAGATATCCATCAATTGGCGTTGTCAGACGCCATGTCATGAGGGCCCAAAGAGGTTGTTGTGAATCGGTGGGCCGAAGCGAAGGTTGCAGGCCCTTTTAAAGCCGTGCCAGATCAATCCAGAATTGTTGACCTGTAAACGGGCCAACCATAACTGAGTCGTATCAAGCATGTGGAAGGAGACCAGACTTATCCATTCTATCCCTGATGTCCGCTGATGGAAAAAAATGTTCGCAACTCGTGAGCCAACCTAAGGGATCATCCTTGCTGTCGTAAGTTGGGAAGGCCAATTTGGTGTAATGGAGCACGATGTTGACTTCAGTTGGTATCATGGTGGGGGGATCAGGTCAAAGGAGTAAAGGTGGAGGTGGCAAACTACTGCAACCTTTCTCTTGTGCGAGAGGAGTGGACACTGGTAGAGCGGAAGCGAGATCAACAAGGCACTTGGAAAGGGAAGCAATGGTCTCCTAATGACATTTCTCGGTGGCAATGTGATGTGGGTTTGCATCATGGTTAGAAGTTGGCTCAGTTGATCTAACTAGTCACTCATGTTGTGCGAGGAGCGAGAAATGAAGTGAGTTATGAGTCAGTAAGTTTTTGTAGGGGAAAGCGGAACAAACGTGCTCGAACTTGGTGTGTCACGTGAACCACGATGTTTCCCTATGTTGACATGAAATAAAACTCTTGTAACTAATTGGCCCTTGAATTAATTAATCTGAATGAATTTAGTAAGGGCTTGATGTGAACAAAATTGCAGGTTCTTGGCGGCTCGAGGAAGAAGAGTCAGATGACTGCGGATTGAGGAAGGGTCAAGCGCTTGGAGTTGATGAGGAGAGTCAACACTGGAAGTCCTCGAAAGACGACGCGTCGAGCGAGATAACGATTGTTTCCTTATGCGGCTGCGGCTACAGAAGGCGACGCGTGGAGCAAGAATGACGTCAATTTCCTTACACGAATGCGGTCGATTTCCTTACATGAATGCGGTTACAAGACGCGACGTGGAGAGTGCGCGTCGAGCGAGATGGAGGCGAGTGGTTTCCTTACGCGGCTACGAGTAAAGATGGAGGGCAGTGACTTCGACTGGTTAAGACGATGAGGGCTTCGACTGCAGAAAAAATGGAAGTTTTGACTGGCTCTAGAGTAAAATATGGGCATCAGATCCACTGGAAAACACGCTCACTGGAATCGATAGAGTCTATCGAACGATCGGAGCACCTGGAGGCTCACGAAAGGTTGCGACAATGCAAGGAGACGAGAATGATAGGATCTCGTTGGTTTTTTACGGCGTTGACAACGCAAAGCTCACAGTTAGGGTCGACTGACTGTGAGGAAGATGAACCAGAGGGCTTCGACGAACAGGAATGCATTGCACTCGATATTCTTATGAAACCAGAGTCGAAAACTCAAAAGGTCTGCGTCAGTTGCTTTTCTCTTTTTTTATATATGTGGTTGGATCAGGCCGAAAAGAGGAGGAGAAGCGATGGCTCTAATATCAAGTTGTTACAGACATGTTGTAGAACGTTGGTATAGTCGCTGGAGAGTGATCAAAGGCGAAGATGACGCCAACACGGGATACATCAGAGCCGAAACCATAGCTGCCTAGGCAGGGTGCACTTGGAGAGAGAGAGCTACCACAATCTCATCAATGGGGCAAAGAACTGTAATTGATTCTTCTCATGCTTTTCAACCAGTAAAATGGCCTTTCAATAAGAGATACAAGGAACATAGACGTAATTAAGTCCCCAACGAAAAATATAAATACGACACAACATAAATAACGATAGGATATTGACTCAACATAATGATACAACATAATAAGGACACAAAAATATAATTGGGCACGAAGCCCATAACATGGATCAAATTAAGAATTGTTCTTTTCCTTGAAATTTGGTAGAAAAAGATTGCTTGATACCATATAGATGGCATTGGCGATATGAGAAGCCATAAAATCCTAGAACTTACTAGAAAAGCAGCAACAAATAATTTATGCAATACATCATGTGGTAGAGGATCTTGAAAACTGTATTATCAACATCCATATTTACTCTCACGTGCCGAATATCTTAACCGTAATATCTCGACCTTCCAAAAATTGGGAATCATCTTTCTCATTTGAAGAATCATCACTTAAACTACCTTCTATGCCATCTTTTGGTAGCATACAAACTTCTGCTAGTACAGATTTCTGACAACTGTGCAACTTCCCTGGGAGTTTTGGGTGGATAGCAAGCGGAAGAGATACAAAATGAGAGTAGTCTACATTTGGGTTTTTTACTTCCTGAAATTGAGAGAAATGAATACATTCAAATTAAAAAAAGCACCTAAAAAGTTTGTAATTCACTAGTGACAAAAGAAATCTCCCGAATTGCAAGCTTTTGTTACATAAACATTCTTGAATTGATGGTGACATTTTAACATTCATGATCAATAGAATGAATCGAATAGATCAAATTTTTTTACACGTTATGCAAACTCATTGGATAAAACTTAAGGGCAAGTTTTACCGTACTGCAATTAGACCCGCAATGCTCTATGGTTCTGAGTGTTGGACAATGAATTGTGTGTATATGAGCAAAAAAATGGGGGTTGCGGAGATGAGAATGCTTAGGTGGATGTGTGGACACAAGATTGGATAAAATTAGGAATGAAAGTATCAGGTATAAGACGGGAGTAGCACCAATTGCAAAAAAGATGCGAGAAGCTCGTCTAAGATGGTTTGGACACGTACAAAGGAGACCATTAGAGGCACATGTAAGGCGTTGTGAGAGTCTAGTCACTAGGCATTGTAAATGAGGGAGGGGTAGACCAATAAAGACTTGGAATGAAACTGTAAGGAAAGACATGATGTACTTAGGCATTAGTGAGATCATGACAAAAGATAGGGCAGAATGGCGACAAAGGATCCATATAGCCGACCCCACTATAGTGGGATAAAGGCTTGAATGTTGTTGTTGGTGTTATACAAACTCATTGGAGGTTGGGAGTTTGAAAATTGTCTTTCAAATTTAATTGAATGATACAATATTATAGCATATTTGATCAGACAAATAACAAATGAAAACAACAAGGCTGCACTTTTCAACGAGTAACGTTATGAAGCCTGACCATTAGAGACCACACCAGCATAAAAGATCATGCAGGATCCCTAACAAATAACAACCTTTGAAGATTCCTCCGAGCTAAAACTCACCTCAACAATCCTATAAAGGAAGAGAACGGGCATTGTAGAGATCAGAGTGAATGCAGAGAATTAAAGCGCTTTATGACAAGGAAATTTCCACTTCATCACTCTCTAGAGTATCACACTCCTAAATGTAGGCTCTGTTTGGCGGGATGGTGGCAGTCGCGAACGCGGTGGTTATGAACCGTTGTTCATGGACACCCGACCTCACCTCAAAGAATTTCATCCACTTTTATGTTCAAAAATAATTTTCTTTGCTGGATGGCGGTCATAACCGTTCGCATGTCAAACGTACATTCTATGACGGTAGCTTTTTGTCCAAATTCACTGGAGCAAAAACGCCGCGTCAAACGGAGTCTTATGCTAGGGGAGATCAATACAAACAAAGATAAATTGTTTTTCTTCAATTCTCTTTTCCCCCTGTTGTTTGGGTTTTTGTTTACCTGTGATATTTATCCCACCTTTGGTCACTAGTAAAGCTTGGTTGGTACATGGCGTACAAATCAGAATTCAAAAGCTTAGAGTATACAAGTGTTAGTGCGCTCGAAGCATCCCGTGTGACCGTCAAGTTTGGAATAAACCTCCACGTTGCCAACAGCAGGGGTATCTATAGAATTATAGGCGTAACCTTAAATCCCCGACGACGGATTATTGAATGTCATCCGGATCCTAAACCTAACCCGTTAAGCACCTATAACATCTAATCAATATACCTCAACAACAAGTTCATTCAACGTGATGGCCAACCATAGAGATGAAAAACTAGGATTAGTAGAGATATTTGGAAAGCAGCTGATGACAGCTTGAAAAAACGACTAAGATCATCACGAGCTTGGAATTAGAAGCATGGAAATTGAGAAAGTTTTCTAACACAAAGAGAATTAGGGCAAGAAGAAAACTCACCATATTGTTTATAGGGTTCTTCCCCTTCCCAACAGAACTCTTGGGAGCTATGGAAGGGCTCTTGGTGGCAAGAGGAAGGGCCGAATCTTCGGAATGGAAGCTAGGGTTTGGGTCTCTCTCTCGCGCGGTTTGGGCAAATAAAGCCCGTAGAGGGGTGATGAGGGTTTTAAGAAGAGAGGAGGAGCTTTGCGAGGATTGCCCACCGCCCTTTGAGGATCTCCCCGGCAGCATCATCGCCGGAGAACAGTCGGCGCTCGCGCATGAAATGGTTGAAGTAGGTCACGCGAGCCCTTCGCCCGGGGTTCGTCCTTTGAACTGACGAATTGCATCAAAATTGAGGCTCTATTTGTTTGGTCTTTTCGCAGTTCCGTTTTGGGTACACGTCGCCAGAAGGAGGAAATTATTACGTCCGGGCTCCGGGGCGAGTATTATGCTCGCACGCGACTCCTCCACTCGGCAACACCTCCTCTCCCCCGGACGGAGATTTAGGGACGGAGCCCGGTCGTAATAATTTCTCGCCGGAAGGAGAGTAAACAAATGAACCTCCGGCGGCGTTTGTTTCGTTTCCACCAGCCCGCCTTGAGAAATGCCCCCAAAAAGTTCCGTTTGGAGCAGTCACCTCCCCCCTCCGGATCGAACTCTCTGTTTCCATCCGCCGGATCGATCCGCCACCGCCGAACCGAATGGAGCCTGAGAATGTTGAGTAAATTTAGGGAATTATAGACGTTGTTAATAACAAACCGAGTTTCACTGTTTGCAACCCAAAAAAATACCGGGTTCAATAACTTTAGGTCTTTTTTCCAATCCTAAAACCCCACAATTAACAAACTCTTATCCTGAAAACTTCGTCGTTCCTCCGTTCTTCAATCCCTTATCCCAAAACTTTAGGGTTCGATGACGTCGTTCCTCCAATCGTCCTCGTCGATTAGTTGTTCGACGACGCCGCCGCCGCCTTTCTTCTTCGACTTCGCACGACGCCGGCTGTTGTGAAATTGGGACCGGATCCGCAACTACGGTGGTTCGCCGCGGATCTAGCAACGGAAGCTAGTCAGAACTATAATATGATAAACGAAATTTAAATCCAAGCAAGCACAACCAGACGACAAAATAATTACGTGGTTTGGAGATGGGCTCCTACATCGACGGGAAGAGCGCGCCAGAAAGATTCACTAAAACTGATGAGTTTACAATATACAACAAGAGAAAACAGAAAACACTGAAAAAAAACTGTCTATCTTCCCCGCTGGAATCACCGCCTAATTCCGCCGCCTGATGTCGATCCCGCCTGGATCAGTCGTCTGAAGTCGCCGAACGCCTGGAGTCAACTTCTGGAGGCCGGCCGGATGTCGCCTCGCCTGAGGTGACCGGATGCGCCGCCTCCGTTAGCTCCGCCTGTATCGCCGCCTCTGCGCCTGCTGCCGCCGTCGCCGCGCCTGATTCCGCCGAACCACTGGAGCCTGCTGCAGGTGGCCGGCCGGATGTCGCCTCGCCTGAGGTGACCGGATGCGCCGCAACCTTGCGCGCCAGATGTCACTGCCTGATGTCGCCGTTCGCTGGAAGAACCGCCTGAAAAGCTCAAAGCTCTCTCTCTCTGAATTCTCACTAGTGTTGTATATTTCGAATAATTCTCGTGGCTAAGGGAGGTTGGCCCCTATTTATAATAGGATCAAGAGTCATCAATATATGGAGATGAATACATATGGAGGGGTTTGCCAAAACAGGACTCAACCAAATAGAAAGAACATCCCCTAGATTATATCCCCCATAAAACATTTCCATGTTCAGGACTCCCCCAAAAAATCAGCCCCCCTCACTAAACCACTTCCTAATCAGGATTAGGACAAACTAGGAAAATAAACCTCCCTTGGATCGATGACGTGGCGCGATCCTGACGGTCCGAGATCGGCGATGAGGTGTCATAATCTCTACAAACTCCACCTTGACGCCTCACGCCACAAACGAACTCCACCTCGAAGCCTAACAAATGTATTTGTACCTCCAACCTGGATCTCCCCTACTGGCGATTACAAGCCCCCTCTCCCTGGGGTCGCCCTCGATCAACATGCATCAGAATGAGTCAAGTCAAGACCGTTCTTGAACTTGACTCCTGTCACGGATTTCGTCTGCATGTTCGCACCGATATCCTCCATAGAGATCTTCCGCAACTTCACACCTCCACCTCCAGCGAACTCCCTCAACTCTTGGTGGCGCACTCTGATGTGCTTTATCCTTGCACGATAGACCATGTCTTTTGCAAGACAGCTAGCACTGTGCAGCTCCACCTTCTTCTGATTAAACCTGAGTTCCTTGGTGGGACTCCTGAGCTAGATGGCTCCCCTTGCGGTGCCTGCGCACTTCTAAGATGACACTCTGCCCACCTTCTCCACGGCTGCAAAGATTTTATCTTCGCCAAGGCCCTTTCTCTGTGCGAACTCCTTCGCCACGAATCTTGCCTCGTTCCTGCAATGGTCCTTCCTAGCTTTCCTCTGAGAGCGGTCTCTGCTCTCTAAAGCTTTTCCATAGGAACCAGGATCTGAGGAACTAGCCTGAAATGCATATGCTACCGTGTCATTTAGCCTGAGAGGCAATCTGACCTTTCTCCTCGCCCTTCCACTCGCAATCGTGGTACCGAACAGTCTGTAGAGTGTACTGGAACGCTCTCCTACCATGACTACCTGTGCGCCTCTCATGACCTTCAAATATCTGTCGTTTCCAGTATAAGAATACCCTGCGGCCTCCAGAGTGCCTAGAGAAATCAAGCTATTTCTCAAACTTGGCACATACTGAATGTTGGTGAGTGTCCTGACCACTTCGTCGAACATCCTAATCCTGATGTTACCAACTCCCAAAATCTCGCACTCTGATCCGTTCCCCATAAAAATACGACTACCTTCACACTACCTAAAACTGGAGAACCAATCTTTGTTCAGGCACATGTGGTACGTGCATCTTGTATCCAAGATCCAGGATCCTGTGGTCTCACCGCTGGGTGAAACATGAAGAATGTCGGCGTCGTTCTCATCCTCGGATGCCACCGCAGCCTGATGTGGCTCATGCGTCTGTTCTCTAAACTTGCTCTTCGGGCACTCATTCTTCCAGTGCCCCTCCTCCTTGCAGTAGTGGCACTTCGTATTCCTGCCCCCAGACTTAAACCTAGGTCGGTCTTCCTCCTTCCCTTTTCCTCTCGATCTACCCCGGGTGGGGTCTTTGCTCTTAACGAATAAGCCCTCGTCGGCTTTAGAGCTCGACTTGCTTCTCGTTTTGTTCGAGAGCAGCGTTGTCATCACTTCTTCCATCTTCAGGGTGTCCTTACCATACAGAATCATGGAGATGATCGAAGGACTTCGACAATGAAGACAACAGGAGAAGAGCCTGGTCTTCCTCCTCGATCTTAATGTCCATACTACGCAATTGAGAAATCAGTTTATTAAACGCATTCATGTGGTCAAGAAGCGGAGTGTTATCCGACATCCTCACGCTATAAAGTTGTTTCTTTACGTACAGCTTATTCGTGAGAGATTTTGACATATAAAGCTCCTCCAGCGTCTTTCACAGATCCGCTGTAGTCTCAGCATCGACTATATTATTAATAACCTCATCGGCCAAGCACAACTGAATTGTGCTGATGACCTTCAGATCTAGCTCATCTCACTCATCGTCCTTCTTCCCGGACTTCTCCTTTCCGAGGAGAGCCTTATGAAGACCTTGCTGGACGAGAACCGCTTTGGCTCGTTTCTGTCACAGACCAAAGTCAATTTTGCCGTCGTACTTGGGGACTTCAAATTTCACTGTCATTATTGCTCACCGTGGTCCGAAGGGTCGAACCTGCCTCTGATACCAATTGTTATGAAATTGCGACCGGATCCGCAACTACGGTGGTTCGCCGCGGATCTAGCAACGGAAGCTAGTCTGAGCAATAATATGATAAACGAAATTTAAATCCAAGCAAGCACAACCAGACGACAAAATAATTACGTGGTTCAGAGACGGGCTCCTACATCCACGGGGAGAGCGCGCCAGAAAGATCCACTAAAACTGATGAGGTTACCAGATACAACAAGAGAAAATAGAAAACACTGAAAAAAACTGTCTATCTTCCCCGCTATCAGCGCCTGCTTCCGCCGCCTGATGCCGATCTGGATCAGCCGCCTGAAGTCGCCGAACGCATGGAATAAACTTCTGGAGGCATGTCACCTTGCCTGAGGTGACCGGATGTGCCGAGCTCCGTCTGTATCACCGCCTCTGCGCCTGCTAGATTCCGCCGAACCACTGGAGCCTACTGCAGGTGGCCGGCCGGATGTCGCCTTGCCTGAGGTGACAGAAGATGCGCCGCAACCTTGCGCGCCAGATGCCGCCGCCTGCTACCACCGTTCGCCGGAAGAACAGCGAATTCTCGCTAGTGCTGTATATTTCGAATAATTTTCATGACTATTTGGCCCCTATTGGATCAAGAGTCATCAATATATGGAGATGTATTTTGCCAAAACAGGACTCAACCAAATATCCCCTAGATTATATCCCCACCATAAAGCATTTACATGTTTAGGACTCCCCAAAAAATCAGCCCCCCTCACTAAACCACTTTCTAATCAGGATTAGGACGAAACTAGACAAATAAACCTCCCTAGGATCGATGATATATCCTGAAGAATGAGATAATCTCAACAGCCACCCACCCACGCTCGGTATAGTTTCTTCTTTTCGACTTCGCACGACCCCCTAAATAACGTCGGTGGGGATTTGTCGACTTCGCTATATCAAGGTATTCTTCAACTCTTGTCCTCATTGTGCCCGCTTTAATCACTGTTTGGTCATACATCGATCACTGGAATGTTGCTCTGCTTTACAATCACGATTCAGGTCGGGGTTTGTTCTTCCTATCATTGGTTTAGGGTTTAGAAATTTCTTATCCCCATTCCTGCTATAATCAAACACGATCATGGAATGTTGCTCTGTTTTACAATGGCCCCTGAATAAAAGTTTGTGAAGCTTGACTGCAAATGATATTATATGCAGGACATATAATTTAAATGAGAAGAATGTTATAATGTTATGGCTATATGAAGTAGGGCTGCTATTATGAAAAAGGATTGCAATGTTTTGGGTTTATGAAGAAGGATTGTCAAATGTTTTGACATTATGAAGAAGGGTGGTAATGTAGGATGCCTTTCAAGTTTTAACAAACTTTATAAAAAGGGTTCAATTACGTTTTGGCTAGAAAAATGATTTGTTAGAAAAATTCTATAAGTTTTGGCAATCACTTCATATATATATTGGACACACAAGCATCTTTGCACGGGCTAATAACAAAAAAGTTTGCTAATAACCCTTTTCAAAATGGCATGATGCTACCCTATCGAAAGACAGTAACAACGTGCCGGGAATTATATATCATAATTGTAATATACTCACAATAACCGTACAAAACATTTAAATAATATTACAATTTTAATATTTTTCATCTCCTGTCTCTACCCGATATTTGTACCCAAGAACCGTTGTTCTCTTGGCCCTAATTCCCCGCAGCCGAAGCCCCCATTCTCCTCCGCATTTTCTCGCCAGCATTCGTACCTCTCCCCCGACGACCGACGACAAACGTTTGACGCCCGACGCTTCTTTTCTCCCCCATCTGCTCGCATTATCTCGCCGATGCTTTTTTTCTCCTCCGACGCTCGATGCCCCCCGCATCTTTCTCGCCAACTCACTCCTCTCATCTCATGCTAGCTCATGAGTCCATGGTTAGTTCTCTTATTTCAGAGATTTAGTGATGTGCCTCCAAATTTCACCTATGATTTTTGAAGATCATTTATTACATATTATATTCCCTCTAAGTAATATATATTATACTATATATATATATGAATAAACATATTTATATGCTTTCTCCAGTGATGTTATATTAGTTTTTATGTCTGTTAATACATATATTAGATTGAAAACAAATATCCCTATTAAAATATCAAAGGATCAGTTTAACACAGTACTTTAATAAAATAAAAGTAAGTTTTTAGGTCCCTTAACAAATTTTATACTTTGATAATGACCTCTGTTTAAACTGTGGTGATATTGGGAAATTTGACTCAAAACAAACCCTCAAGCGCTATACTCTACCGGTCGTTATTTTTTACATGTGTACGGAGAAAGAGCATATATTATCCTATATAAGAGCTCATTTTTTAAAATTAAAGAAAAATCACAGAAATCAAATAAATTGAAATTTTATAATAAAGAAGGATAAAATCAAAAAGTTAAGGCTGCGTTTGGCCCAGCTTACCACAACACAGTTGCTCAGATGAGGTTGGACAAAAACATCATTTTCATATAATGTATGTTTGGTATGACAAATGCTACAAAAAAACTAGTTTGAGACATAAGATTTTGACATGACAATGACATTTTTGTCCAACCTCACCGAAACAAATAAGTCGCGATAAGCCACGTCAAACGCAACCTAAATGTTATACCAAAGAGTGTTATTCCCTACATAGTAAGTATAGATATTTCAAGTATATGTATGTGTGTATCTCACATAAGTAGTCTGGCACAAGAGAACATTCGAGTTTTTCCCGATGGTACTCTCGCTGCTCGCACAGTTCTACTCAAGCTCGAACAGTTCTACATATGTTTTATAGCATTGCCGATGTCTTTGTTCGCGCTAGAGGACATCCATCGCAGTGGGGCGACCATCATAATATGCCATGTACAGAAGATGGCGAAAGTATTGTTGCGCATGGCATGAGAGTTCCCTTGTTGTAGACAGCGCGCACGAACAAAATTTTTGTATTTGTATTGGCGAGAATTGAAGTTTTGAGAACCTATTTATTTCCCTAGTGTAAATAGAGGAAAAAAACAAAACCCAATAATTAATGCTTTGCGAAACTAATCTCAGTATATAAATAAAAAAATACAACAACAACACTCATGCATTTATCCCACTATAATTGAGTCGGCTATATGGATCATTTGTCGTCATTGTGCCCAATCTGTTGTCATAATCTCACTAATGCCCAAGTACATCATGTCTTACGTTATAGTTTCATTCCAAGTGAAACATGTGTCTCTAATGGCCGCCTTAATAAATAAAAAAGATATCAAAAAAATTTAAAAAACTCTTTTCTTTGATAGTGTGCTATATAAAAAGAAATATCATATAATTTCAAAATAAATAATTAGTGCCTTTCAAGTTCCAACAAACTTTATAATTCAATTACGTCGAAATCACGACCTATAAGCTTTGAAATATATATATATATACACACAAGCATCTTTGCACGGGCGCATCAAGGCATGATGCACCCTCATCAAGACAGACAATGCCCGCAATATATACATATGAATACTCACAATGACCGTAAAAAATATAAATCAATATTACAATTTTTATTTTATAAAAAAATTACATTTTATCGTAAAAATATTAATTTCACGCACTTTTCTCCCTCTTTTCTCTCTCCATCTCTCTCCTCCCCTCTCTCTTTCTCTCTCTCCCTCCTCTCTCTCCCAACTCACTCCTCTCATCTCATGCTCTCTCTCATGTCCAATGCTCTTTTTTGATATATGATGTGCTTCATACTACTTATTATATGTGAAACATATCTATAAGCATTAGATAAAATAAAATATAGTGAACACAGTCACACACCCAAGGATTCAGCTGAACATACTGTTTTCACCCAAATACTAGCACATATAGTGCGATACAGTGCGAGTCACACGGATTCAAGGGATACAGTGCGAGTGATGCACTTTACGGTAAAGTGCGACTATCCAAACGATCCGCGCGAATACCCGCACACATCTCAAATACATGTTTTCAATCCCAAAGAAATTCTTCTCAATGCTCTACCTGAAAATATAAAGCATTAAAATTGGTTTAGGCACACAATTTAAAACACTGTAAAGCATGTAAAAATACTCATGTAATCAGTATGTGTTGTAAAAGACTCATGTAATCAACCTCAGAGCAAGTCAAAACTGAACCAAGCTGTTAGTAATCAACCTCACAGCAAGTCAAAACTAAACCTTGTTTGTGATCAGCCTCAAAGAAAGACAAAACTGAACCAAGCTGTTCAGGCGAGTGTAAAATCGGTTCGGTCAGAACTCAGAACTGTTTGGACTGGTTCAGTTAGAAATGTTCGGAATAATTACCCAAACCTCCCATGTAAATTTGCATAATTAGTGAGAGCATCTCTCTTATTTTTGAAATTACAAAAAACTCGCCTTAAATTTTCATTTCATTACAAAAATCTCCCTGATTTTTTTCAGTTCAGTGCATCCATGAAGAAAATACCCCTTGTACACTGTACACCGGGGGGGGGGGGGGTTGTGTGCATGGATGTTATGAAATTAAAGCTTCAAGGGGAGGTTTTTGTAATGAAATGAATACTTTATGAGAAGTTTTTGTAATTTTGAAAATAAGATGGGTGTTGTAAGAAATTTAGCAAAGTTAGAGGGGAGGTCCCGGTAACTTTTAGTTCATCCATGAACCATACTTACTAAGGCTTCGTTTGGTTCGGCGGTGGCGGGTCGATCCGGCGGGTGGAAACGGAGTGTTTGAAACGGAGGGGGGAGGTGGCTGCTCCAAACGGAGCTTTTTTGGGGCGTTTCTCAAGGCGGGCGGGTGGAAACAGAGCAAACGCCGCCGGAGGTTCATTTGTTTACCCTCCTTCCGGCGGCGTTTGCCCCAAACGGAGCAACGAAACGCCGAACCAAATAGAGCCTAAGTGAGATCCATCTCGGACACTATTTGTAACAACGCATGTAACAATATCAACAATATTTATCAGTTTGGCACAATACATCTCATATTAAGTTGAACGATGCGATTTTATCATTTTCCACGGGCGAACTACGCGTACCCTTAATTGTAGAGTGCTTAACCTAGCTCCATCATTTGCTCCAAAAATGCACATCTGATATTCGGGATCCAAGTTATAACTCAAACTCAAGAACCTTTTCTCTAATTCTGATGAGAGATTTAATTCATTCTCGCACTTCCTTTTACTAGAAGCATGTCATCCTAGAATAGGCATCTCTTCCCCAAAGACGCTCCCCCAAGAATTTTTTTTAAAAACAAGTATACTCAAGGGCGGATGCAGTGTAGAGCCAGGGGTTAAATTTTCAATAAATTTAATACAGCTCGGACCGCGGTCTATTCGAGAATAGACGGTGGTTTTTATAAAACATTCTACAGGGTAGAATAGACAGCGGTTTGCTATAATAGACAGCGGTACATTAATTTTTGCTCTATCTTCTCAAATCTCAACCCTAGAGCCCGAAGCTCTCCCGTAGGCTGCAATTGCAGGTTCTTCAGAAATCTGAGACTCTCAACCCTAGGCAGAAGGATTCTTTTGCACTTCGGAGTTCGGACATTGCAGATTCTTCTGAAATTTGAGACAATAGATTGCATCATACATGAGTTCTATTGAAGAATCGGCGTGCACAATTGAAGTAACATGTATGAAATTGTTTGTATCTTTTTTTTTGTTGAATATACTTTGCATGGTGACTGGCCCCCCTAGCCAAAATTCCTGGATCTGTCCCTGCTCTCATGGCCCACCATTTTTCGGTTAGTTCATCCCAAAGCACACATCCTAAAAGCACACATCCTCCTGGAGGAGGTGTGGCTTTGATACCATCTGTACCGATTCACCCATAATATTTGAGTTATTCTCCGCTTTGGTTCATCATTGAACCACACATATAGTGTAATGCAGAAGGTTCAACTTTGATGTTGTTTATCAGAGGTATCATCTGCTCTAGTTCTCACACAAACTCCACGCGAAGCACAGGTTAACTCTAAATAAGGTTTGTGATGTTTCATTTAATGCTCGACTGAGCGCTGAAGTGAGGCGCTCGCCTATGTTGACACTAATGCATCTACCTTATTAGCCTTTATTTTCACTTATATCTCATGAACCCACATTACTGTAATGCTAAGGTTCACTTTGAGATCAGCTACTCTAGTTTAGCTCACATTATGAAACTTAACCTTTACAGTTAAATGAAGGTTAACTGTTTGTGACCACCCTAGTTTCATTTAATGCTCGATGAGGCTGAGCCGCTGACCCGTTGTGCAATATAAGTCATTCATAAATTAATCTTAAATCAATCACATGGCTTTGAGTATTTCTCAACTCTCTTTGCGCTACAGTGTTGCGGTACCTATGTTGACACTTGATTTTCTCTCAATGCATCTACCTTATTAGGGCTTTAGTTTCACTTATTATTTTCTCGCTCACGGTTTATCGGGCCCCGCATCTCATAAAAATTTCAATTAGGCGCGAATTTTTTGAGTCAGATTGTAATTGACTCAAATCCATTTGAGCTCGAGCTGATGTTTAGTCTGCTTGAATTTCATAGCTTGACTTGGCTCGGAGTTGGGTCCATAACAGCCCTAGAGGTATGAGCAACCTAAGAAGTTAAACTGTCCTTTTTTTGCCTTGTAAAGAGTAAAACAGGACTTTTTTGAACTACTACCATTATGGGTGGTCGGACCAGGAAATAAGAAAAATGGCAAAAAGAACAAACTGCAAGAAAAACTTTACCTGGACTAAATGTTTCAAAATCACTCGATTTTGATGCTTCCAGGAAAGGGGATTGAGCAGCAGCAATGGTAATACCCGCTTCGATCAAACGCAAATCTTTGAGAAAGATGCGCCTCCGGAATGACATATTCGCCCCAATCTTCGGAACCATATCGCTTAAATATACCTTGTGCGTCGAAAAAATCCTGCCTCCTGGTCCACTTATTTCTGAAAGCAAAATCTAAATACACTCATAATCATTAACAAAAGAGCCTAAAATAAAGAGTGAAGGAGCTCATGCCATGAAATAGAACCTCTTTCTGTGTCTTGCATTCATCAAGGTGGCATGGAGCTACAATTCAAAGCAAAAAAAAATAATCACTAGTGACATACAAAATCATTAGTGTGGTAAAAAATGCAAATCATGCTTATTTTTTATAATATATGTTCTAATTGTACCAGAAATCATGTCAAATTAGATATACAATTCCTGAAGTAAGGCTATCAAACGCTCCCTGGTTACATTAATGAGAACAACTGAATACATACAATTATGTTCTGGCACATACTGGAAAATATGTTAGGCCTTATTTGTTAGGAATGACCACACCACACCAACAAATAAATCTCAGCCAGCAGATCTTTTCACTATAGTTAATGATAATTGGTAACCGTTTGGCCCTAAAAATCATACCTAATATCCGCTATCCCCCACCATGACCCTGCCCGACCCATGATCCCTGGCGAAGAGACACGACCCTCCTCACATCTGCTCCCTTGCGGAAAATTAACCTAGTGTCTTCGGTCCTATGGATTCAGCGGGCCTTGTGCGTAGTGGTGCTATGACATCTCATATCACTCTATCGAAAGGCACGTGGTCAGGGGCTCAGTAGGTGGAGTATAAAAATACTCATCGCAAGTATTATGTTCACTCTCAGGATCCTCTAAGAGATCAATAGTGAGGTAGGACTCTAGAGCAAGCAAAATGCTTCGACGAGAGTGAGGAGTGGTATGATGAATTTTTTAGGCGTGAGAAAAAGAGAGGGGCAAGGGAGAGGAGATGAGAAATTAGGAGAGATGAAGAGAGAAATCTCAAGAATTTTTATTACAAAATTTTGATACCCAAAATACAATAGCTATCGGCTTATGTAGGTGTCATGCTCAAGTACATAAAAGAGATACAAGAACGTAACCCAACGCGTTCGGCTAATTCGACACGTTATTGGCACGATGCTCGCGACGTCGATAGACTCGCCACACTGGTGGACGCCCATCGCCTTCTCCCGCCTCGTTGGTGTCCGTAACAATACTACCCGCTGGAAAATTTGCCTAGTTCTCCAGGCAAAAGTCTGGAAACTGGTCGCGCAAATCTCGCTGGAGTCCAGGGAGTTACAACATCGACGTCCAGATCTCTCAGTTGGAGCCATTAACACAATCTCGTCCGGAGTCGAGTTCTCTCAACCCTGGGGGAACTAATGTGACCCTGCCTAAAACACTCTAGTCATTATCTTGTTATTTTCCTTGTCTTTACATTCATGTATGTTTATTTTTGTGTTATTATGTCCCACAGTTGCGAACTCTTTTAGTCGCCCGACACGTGAAATTGAACACCTCGCGTGACCATGAATAAAATAGTCTGACAAGGAGTGGGCGGAGAGGGACAATGTGTTTCTATTGTTTAGGACTTGCTGAAATTAAAAATAGATATTTAGAGACACACCAAAGATTCAATATTGGTCATTGGATCATGAGAGAGAATATAGGGGGGGGGGGGTTTGGAGAGAGAGGAGGGAGAGGGAGAGAGAGGGGGCAAGAGAGAGAAGTAGAGAGAGAGGGGAGTGATAAAGAGAGAGAAAATGAGAGATAAATTAATTTTTATAGATTAAAATTTGCAAAATTTTATAAAATAAAAATAAGAATATTACTTCATAATTTTTTGTGGTCATTTTAAGTACTCATATGTACATGTTTTGAAAAAAACAAATTTGGGTGCGTGCGCAACCCGCTTATAGGTGGGCGGAGCCCGCAGCGACGCATCGAGCACGGGCGAAGCCCGCCTGTTGCGGTCGAAGGCCTCCCGAGAGCATCGAGCACGGGCGTAGCCCGTGCGAAGATGCTCGTGTATATATATACACACACACGAGCACTTTGGTGCGGCGCCGGAGTGCTGCGGGGGTCGCAAACAAGCGACCTACTACATTGCGTTGATGGTCGCAACATCGGTTGGCGGATCGCTTCCTACTGAGTACAAAAACCAAGCTATGTCAACAAAACCTATGGTCAGCACCGGCTCAGCAACCTCCCTGAGTACAAAAACAAGCCACCTACTACACTGGGGCCAACAAAACGCACAGCTATGTGCCCCTACCTTGGCTCCTGCTCAGCACCTCCCTGAGTACAAAAACAAGCTATGTGCCCCCACCTTGCCACAATTAAAGCACGTCGGTGGTCTCTTAGAGTGAGACCCTCCGGACGTCCACTTGCTTTTCTCACCGGACTTGAATGGGTGAGGTTTTTTCTTTCATCTATTCCCTTCAGACTTCCCTTGGGATTGAGAAGGCTTCCCTTCCCCTTGCTTGGGCGCGAAACCCTTACGACGTTGGGTTCGCTCCAGATCACTCTCCAACGTTCTGGCAGCCTCAACCAACTCATTGAAACCAGCTCTCTTCATGACGATGAGGGGTTGTCTTAGATTCTCCCTCAGCCCCTGGTAGAAGAGGTTATCCCTCTCCTCATCGTCTGTCATTGTTGTTCCCGCATAACGACCCAACCGAGTGAACTCCTGTACATACTCGTCCACCGTCTTATCCCGCTGCATCAAGTGCATAAATTGCCTTTGGAGGGCCAACCTTGTCGAAACAGGAATGTACTTCTTTAGGAAAACATTCTCAAACTCTTCCATGGACAGGGTGCGTCCGGGAAACTAGCGACCGCTATGGCTCACCCACCACAACTTCGCGTCTCCCTCCAACATGAAGGCCGCAAACTCAGATTTCTTCTCCTCTGTCGTCTCTGTCGCCCTCAGAAGTTCTTGCATCCGTGCCCACCAATCCTCTGCATCAGTCGGCGTACCAACTCCCTTGAACGTTGGAGGATGGAAACTCAGAAAATATTTCATCTGTCGGTCTCCATGCCCGACAACAACACTTTCGGCCAACGGCTCTGCTTGCCTGGCTTCTCCGCCCGACACGACCGTCGCCATATCCGGGGTAGCAGGAGTTGCTACCTGAGCAACATGGGGTTGCTACTTGAGTTGTCGCTGCAGCTTGGGCTGCCACCATTGCTTCTGCAAGCATGAGACAAAAATCGGTCGGGTTTACACCCATGCCCAAAGGACCCTGAGCAGTGGCGCTGCTCGCCGAAAGCTCTTCTCTTGGTCTCGACGTACCCGCCTCGTTGTTTGCACTCTTAACAAAAGCAAGAAAACAAGAAATCAGTCTCAAATCACAAGACTCAAACATAAGGATACTCATGGTCCCGCATTACTCCTATGTGGATAGCTTCTATACGCGATCCAAAACGTTCAATCGACTGCTAAGCCTGACCTTGGACGAAACCTGGCTCTGATACCAAATTGTAACACCTCCCGTGTAATGTCCGTATAATATGGGTCCGGACGGGGCCCCACAACATACAGACGCCACAGCTTGAGCGTTAAAAGATAATATTAACTACTCAATCTCAAAACTCAAAATATAACAACAGCGCAAACCGAAATCATGACCAGAAGTTATCTACATACATAAGAGTATCCAAACGGCCTTAAGGTCTTACAACAATAGAGAGTTCAAACTCAAATGCTAAAATCAAACACCAACGTGCATAAGCACTCCTATACTACCTCGGCATGCAAGCCAGAAAACTAGAGCATCAAACATACAATGCCACACAAATAGAGCTGGTACAAAACTTGTAACACTTCATGAGCCTTATGCCTTTTTGGCCGGCGAGCTAGCTCCTGCTTGCGATCCTTGCCCTGTAAAATTTGGTTGTAACGTGGGTCAGCAAAGCTGACCTCAAACTGTGTAACCAACACATCTCCTCCCGGCCGCCCCTAACGGACCCTGTGGTACCCCTCCAACCTGCAAGTCAGCACTTCGTATACCATATGTTAGCTGCATTTCGGCTTAAGCTGGTTCTTCTAGCTTCAAATGCAATTTAAATAGCCTTATGCTTATCTCTTATGTATAATCATATATGAGCACTTGAGCAGGTCCTCTGATGATGGAACATGCCGGATCTGGGATGCTTGGCACTCCCAGATCAACCCACGGATTTATATTCCAAGACCACCAGATACTACATGATTCATGGCGATATGTATGGCGGCTTGACTGTCACAGAACAGGGTTGTCGGAGAAGAGAGTTCGAGGCCCAAATCGCTGAATAGACTCTCCAGCCAGGTGAGATCAGATACAACCGCATCCATGGCACGGTACTCAGCCTCAGTAGATGAGCGAGCCAGAATCGTATGTCTTTGCCACCATGAAACTGAAAAATTAAAATTTTAAGACATAAATTATTAACATATTAACATGAATAACATAAAGTAATTGAATAATATATATAAATTATTAACATATTAACATGAATAACATAAAGTAACTTACACAGTTTGAGCGCGGGCGAAGCCCTTGCGCAGGCGTGCGAAGCCCGCCTGTTGCGGCCGAAGGCCGCCCGAGAGCATCGAGCACGGGCATAGCCCGTGCGAAGATATGGATATATAGACATATGTATATATATATATATATGCATATATATACATATATGTATCATTGGGTTGCCTAAGTTCTCGGTTTTGGAGTATTGAGAAAGAGTGGTAACTTCTTTTTCAGTATTCCTAGCCGCCAAGTTCCTCTACCATGAGCCTGTTCCTTACGTCACACGAGACGCTCGAAGCCCGTCACCTGCACCAACCGCAACATCCAGCCCGCTAGCCCTCCTCGATCCTTCATCGTATTTCCCTTCTCGTGCCACCTGTCCAAGCCGTGCCTGTGATTCTCTTTCCCTGCCTTTGTTCCACCCTTGCACTTCCTGTTAGGGTATTAATATATGTTCGCGCATGTCGAGACCGACTCAGAAAGTTTTGTTCCTGTCTCCTGTATCACGATCAAGAAGGAGTTTTGTTCATGTCTCTCTGTTGCCGATCTGGAGCGTCACCGCCTGGAGTGGGAAAAAATATTAAAAAATCGTCATCTGTTTTTTTCCTGTCGGATCTCACCCTCTCCCTGCCGGATTTCGCCGGATCTGTAGGAAGAAGTCGCCGACCTGTCCTGCGGAGGAGTTCGTGCTGTTTTTTTTGGACCTCAGCTTCACAGATCCGTCTTTAGATCGGGAGATCACGCCGCTGCATCCCTCTGCCGCCTCCCAGCCTCCACCCCGACCTCACTGAGCCAAGCCACCGCTGTCTGCCACTCACCTGGATCCTGGCGAACCTCCCTCTGTGGTTTTGCAGTGAGTTCAACCTGTTCTCGAATTACCTACAGCAGAGCTTTGGAACACTTGCTGGAAAGGAAGGACATCATTGATCTGTGCAGCATTGGATCTTTGTTGATCAATCTTTGCTTTTAAAGCAGAACAAATTAAGAAGGGGTGGATTCACCCTGTTGCAGATCCAGTCCCACTGATCAACGTTGCTTCTTTCGGCTCGGTTTAGAGAGAGAGTGAAATCTCGTTGTGGTGTGCCATTACAAGTACAATGTCAGGATTGTGAGACCCATCGTTGCAGATTCAGGGATCAATCTACTATCGTCTAGAGAAGTCTTCGGCGATTGCTTTCAGCCAGAGAGGAGAAGCAAATAAATTTTTCTGGGTTGGATCCGAAGTTTTTTGAACTCGTCTTCGCACGGCTCATGTGACCTCATTCTAGAATTTTAATTTCTGTTTAAATCTATTGCGATGTCGAAGAAAATTGCGTTCGACACTGTCAAATTGCAGTCGTTTGACGTCACTGACTTCTTCAGTTGGAAAATACAAGTCCAACTAGAAATGAAGAAACAAGAAATTTTTTATAATGTTCATCGTGATTTCGTCACTACCTGTGAGGATGTGAACGAATAACAGTGAAACAAGGACGAGGATTTCTGCAGTGACTACCTCCTGAACTCCCTGAATCCCCGTCTAGCCTTGACATACTATACGTATAAACTAGCAAAGGAGATTTGGGACCGCTTGAACGCGCATTTTCAGAAGGAGGAAGGACTGTCTAAGTCGCTTATTGGAGAGAAGTTCTTCAACTTCAGGTTCAAAGCAAACCTGTCAGTCACCCCTCAGATCATAGAACTGGAAAACCTGTGTCACAAGTTGGAGGACGAGCAGTCTAAAATGAACGACAATCTTTTTGTGTACCTGATTCTGAGCAAGCTGCCTCTTGAATGGTTCGTCTTCAACACTGAAATGCACAGACTGAAGGAGAAGATCACTCTGGATGAACTCAAAAGGTTCATTCACATTGAGGACCAGAACATTGCTGGGAAAAGCTCGGAGCAAGTTGTTCAGCCTTCACATGCTGTCAACTTCGTTTCTCGACCTAGCAAACCTTCTCGGAAGCCCCTGTACCTAAGGGTGACACCACTGCACAAACAACGAACAAAAAGCTTTCTCTCAAAAGGAAGAAGGACAAGTGTCACAACTGAGGCAAGTGGGGTCACTGGGCCGCTGAATACAAGGGTCCGAAAAGGAAAAAGGAGGAAGCCCCAAAAAAGACGACGAACATGGTGGTCGACAACTCCGATCCCAAATATTTCGTGGCTATGATTGAAAGTAGTCACCGCAGAGCATCTTCTGAGTGGTGACAAGACAGTGGTGCTACCTGTTAAGTCACTAATGACAAAGGTCTTCTCTCAGAGGTCAGAGCAGTTCAGGATAAAGTCGAGAACTGTAATGGAGGAAAAACTGAGGTTACTCATGCTGGGACAACGGAGCTGGTACTCTCTTCAGGAAAACTCTAATGTTAAAGCATATTAGAGTAGTTCTTAGTTTAACCAAAAATTTAGTTTCCATGAGTTTATTAGATAAGACTGGAATTTCTTTTACAACCCAAAACGGTAGAATAATTTTAGCAGTTAATTCACACTATTTTGGTTATGTGTATATGATCAATGTTATGTATAGACTTAGCCTACATAACAAGTGCATTAATCAAGTGAGTTCAACTCTTATTGATCCAAAGTTATTACACAATAGACTTGGATACGCGCACTATAAGAAAATGCGAGATCTAACTAAGAGTCATAACATCCCGTTAGATTTTTCTATTCGATTTGATAGGTGTGAGCTTCGTGCCTAAACTAAAATTACTAGAAATCCCTTCAAGTCAGTATCTAGAAGCACAAAATTTATTGAATTGATACATTCCGACCTCTATGATTTTCGAAGTCATGTCACTAGAGGGGAAGGAAGTATCTTATTACCTTCATCGATGATTTTTCCAGATATTGTCATGTCTACCTATTGAAATCGAAAGATGAAACATTTGAGATCTTCAAGATTTTTAAGACTTGTGTTGAGAACAGTTAAACTTAAAGATTAAGAAATTTAGAAGTGATCGAGGAGGAGAGTACATTGCAACTAGGTTTAGGGACTTTTGTGCCTCTGAGGGTATAATACTGGAAATCGCAGCTCCTTACTCACCCTAGTCGAATGGTATCACTGAGCGTAAGAATAGAATTTTAACAGAGATGTTGAATTCTATGTTCCTCACAGCTGTCATGTTTAATTCCTTTTGGGGGGAAGCAGTCCTAACTGCAAATCACATTCTAAATAGAGTGTCTCACTCAAAGGTTAACTCTACTCTGTATGAGTTGTGGCATGGTCATCCTTGTAGATATGACACTCTAAAGACTTGGTGTTGTATTGCTTATGTGAGAATACAAGATCTTAAAAGACCTAAGGTGAGACCTAGAACAACGACCTGAGTGCAGAAGATAGTGCGCCTGACAAGTTTCTGTATCTATCCGCTAACACAGTGATAGAGTCTAGGGTTTTTTTTTTGAAAATAAATTTATCAAAGATCATGATTTGACCGTCTCCGGGTCTACTGATTTCAGAATCTACTGTAGAACCTGAAGCTGCTCCCTCTGGCACTGCTCCCCAACCTCTAGAGTTGGAACACGTTCCTCTTAGAGTATCTGCAAGAGATAGAATCTCTAAGGATTTTAGTGAGAATTTCGTCACATACCACATAGAGGATGATCCATTCTCCTATCAGGAAGCAATGAGATCTAGAGATGCGTTAATGTGAGCAGAAGTCATCGATGATGAGATGAACTCTCTGCTACAAAATAACACTTGGCATCTAGTTGACCTGCCGAAAGAGCTGAAGTCCTAGGATGCAAGTGGGTACTGAAGAAGAAATTGCACAGTGATGTGTCTATAGAAAGATATAAAGCACGTCTAGTAGCTAAGGGTTATAAACAATAGGGGGAATTGACTATTTTGACGTCTATTCACATGTATGACACTTATCCACTATTAGGATTCTTCTTGCCTTAGCTTCTATCGAGAACTTTATAGTTCATCAGATGGATGTAAAGACATCCTTTTTGAATGGAGAGCTTGATAAATAGATTTACATGACACAACCTGAAGGTTATGTACAAAAAAATGTAAAAGAGAAAGTGTGCAAGCTAGATAAATCAATTTATGGGCTTAAGCAAGTGCCTAAGATGTGGCACATGAAATTTGACCAAGTGGTAAAGAGCATTGGATTTCAATCCAGTCTCTCAGACAAGTGTCTCTATCATCACTTAATGTCAAATAAAACAGTCATCATATGTCTGTATGTGGATGACATGTTGATTTTAGGGTCAGATCTTGCTGTAGTAATGAATATTAAATCCACTCTTGCAAATGCATTTGACATGAAAGACCTTGGTCCCGTCGATACCCTTTTAGGAATGAAAGTTAGAGTTGGCAAGAGTTGCATTACTCTTACTCAAGCTCACTATGTAGAGCAAATTCTTTCTACCTGGGGTTATAAAGACTGTGGGCATGTAGAGACACTGTTTGATCCAAACGTCAAGTTGCGTCTGAATGAAGAGACTGGTATTGACCAAGTAAAGTATTCAAAGATTATTGGTAGCATCATGTACGACACAAGTTGTACAAGACCAGACATTGTCATCTCTGTTGGCATGCTAATTCGCTTTACCAGTAACCCAAACAAAGAGCATTGAGATGACCTAGACATGCTGATGAGATACCTGAGAGGTACTAAAGATCATGTTTTGTGCTACACTGGTTACCCTCCTACTGTGGATGGATACGCTGATGCCTCGTGGTGTTCAGAAGTTGATAACAGTAAGTCTACGAGTGGATTGATATTCACTATGGGTGGAGGTATTGTTGCTTGGAAATCCAAAAAATAGACTTGTATAGCTTTGTCTTCTATGGAAGCCGAGCTGTTTGCCTTAACTTCGGTTGGTGAAGAGGCGGACTGGATCAGAAATTTGACTCTAGACATTACCTTGTTTAGGCTACGAGTCAATTCTTTGAGCTTGTACTGTGATAATCAGGCAGCAGTCCAAGTCGTCAAGAATGTCCTTTTTAATACTAAGAGAAGACATATTCGACTGAGACATGCTCTATTGAATTATCTGAAAGAATAAGACATCATCACCTTGATCGATGTGCGATCGAAAAATAACCTGACTGATCCATTGACGAAAGGAATGCCCAAAGACCGGTTAATCAAAACAGTGGGGGTGTACTGAGCGCAAGTCGCGGTGTGCGTATTTAGCGGGATATTGTTATGTTTTGTTTGGGTTTTGTCGGTTATAAAGGGCAGCCTACGGTATTGGTGTACTGAGCTTTTTGGATAAAATAATGAAAGAAAGAAGCACGTTGTTTTGGCTTAAGGTCCATCTCTCTATTGGATTCCAGATTTCGTCCTTTTCATCGTGGATTTCAGGCGGTTTTGATCGCCCAGCTGATCTCTCTCTTTGGTGAATTCCAAGACAGCTCTCCTTATAGGGTTCCTCTTCGCCGACGAATTTGCGCTGCACCAGATGAGCATATGCAATATTCATTGTAAACAAATATAAAGAAATTGTTTCATTGCGTGGAAACATGTTACACGGTGCGATGAGTGTATGTCCAAGCATGCAATAATTTTTTTTCTATTCATTTGAAACATGTTACATGCTAGGATGAGTGTATGTAGTACTACATGTGTTTATAGTGTGCAATATTTTATCTAAAAGAACAAGACATTATCACATTGATCGATGTGTGATATAAGGATAACCTGACTGATCCATTGACTAAAGAAATGCTCAAAGACCTGTTAATCAAAACAGAGGGGGAAATGAGACTCAAGACAATTTAAGTTCAGTCTTAGTTCAAGGTTAGACGATTCAGTTCAGTCTTGGTCCAAATGTTTTGATTCTTTCCATCTTTCTTTGTCAAAACAAGCGTGTTGTGCTCCGTTGATGTTCGGGGTTGCTGAGTAAGAATCTGGTAAGTTGTTTCATTTCATATCTGATGTTAACAACTTCATTGGGATTCGTCTTTTTTACCTTGGAGAAGAGTGTTATTCCATTTTTGATAACACGATCTGACTCGGTTTAGTTCTTCTCCTGTTGATTGGTTCCATTTCACATTTGATAAATTCCAGTTAACATTAGAAGAACAGTAACCGTAACATTCCACAGATACAGTTGCGGTGTCCAGAAGTCCATAAGATCGTTTATTTAAAAAACAGAAAATAGATTCTGAGGTAGAACCTATGATACTCTACATTAGGTGTCCTCCAGTTAATTATAAAGCACTATGTTCTTACAAGTAGAACTAGATACATGTACTTTTGCAAAAATTGGAATTCATTTTAAATGAAATTCTCTGTTGGAAAATACAGGTGTTGTTGCTGATGGAGGAACATGTGCAGATTAGGATCCTGACAAGGATGATCCGATGGACGATGATTTTTAGAGTATTTCTGTGGTTTTTTATTCTGCTTAGAGCACTGTTTAGCTCTCATTTATTTCACTTGTTTTTGTTTGAACTATTTTCTGCTCTTTAATTAGTCATGAGACACTAGGTGTGTTAGTACCTGTGTTGTGATTGTACTTTTGATTTCGTTATGATGCTGCTGAGTTTTTCTATTTATTCTTATGCATGCATACAACTGCTTTATTTAACGTGCAATATATTCTGACAAGTATGACAGACACGGTCGTGAGTGTTTCATGTTCGGTTGAACACTACATAAATCACCCAGTTTCCGACGTCGGGTTTACGGCGGATATAGGAGGAGATTGTTAAGGTATTAATATATGTCCACGTGTGTCGAGACCGACTAAGAACGACCTATTGGATTTCGTGTCACTCTATGGCAAGGCTCTACGCTGGAGATACTATATAAGGTCATTCCACATTTGATGAGCCTTAGTGGACTATCTTGAGCGGAGCCTCAACACTTCCTGCAGGTCTTCCTAGTCTGCACTTCTACCAGCACAACCCCCGATCCTCCACCCTGACCATCGGAAGCCCTCCCTAGCTCCCAGTAGCTATTTCATGTACAGTCTCGAACCCCTACCCTAACCGAACCATTGCCCGACCTCCATATTCTCCCTCTAGTGATGTTGCGAGCCACTATTACCTTGTTATTGTTGTTTGTCGTGCCGTGACTGTGCCATGAAGAGGCTCATTATTACTCTGTTAGGGCATCCCGGTGAGATCTCCCTTTTCCCCTTCTCTCAATCTCATTACTAGTGGTTTATTACTATAGTTTTAGCAAATATTGTCATTTTCAAATGTAGTGCACCCTTCATTCCGATCATTTCTTGTCATTATTTTTCTTTATTGGGTTTTCCTTATTGCTTACATTGTGAATGCTGCATTTATATAAATTGTTGTTGGCTTTGTGAGATGAACAATTTATTTTTCAATTAAGTGGTGGTGTGTAAGCTTGAAAGTAATTTAAATCTTGTAACAAGTTCTTCTCCAATTAATTTAAAGTTTCGCAAAGCGTGATTCGCATCAATTTGGTGTGACTGCTGGGATATCTCACTCCTATTGTGGGATAGCCGAGCGACATACTGATGCAGCAAAAGTCTATAGGTGGCGGAGGACCGATGCCCTAACCCAAAGTGCAATGCAAGCGGCTACACAACACATGCGAATGAAGTTATGATGGTGCAAACAGTCCACTTCAAGATCTCATCAACAGTAATTAAAATTTAATAAGCTAAAAGAACAATTTGCACAATCAGATAACGAGCTATGATGGTTAAAGATCTGTTTATGATTACCAACGAAGTGAGGCGCGAATACCATTCAAGTGCACCGAATAAATCCCGCAAATCAAACTACGAGTAATAATATAAAAACGCATGAGAGAATTTCAAATCCCACAACAATAGAGCAATTCCAAAGCAGTCAACATAAGAGAAATAAAAACATCCATATATAGATTTACTCATGCATGTGGTGGCTTTCTTAGGAAGGAAAACCGACGACAGTCTCGTCCTTGGGTCACGAATGGCTCCACAGATGGGCTGCAATGGCTGGACGGGAAGGATTTGGGGGTTTACGGTGAAGAAGTGGGCTGAGGGTAGAGGGAGATTGAAGGATAGGGTTGCAGGGTGGGCGTTCGGGGTCAGGGATGAGGTAGAGGGTCGGAGGAAGGGCTTCTGGGTTTGAGAGGAGATAGATCCTGGCAGTGAGAGTGCTGGAGGGGTTGACGGGGCAGGGAAGTGGGGAGGGAAGGCTGTGGTAGAGCGGAAGGATGGTTGTACGGGCCAGGACAGGCTGGGGGGGATTACTGAGGAAGGTCGATCAAGACAGGAAGGCTGAGGGGTTGCGGCAGAATTGCTGGAGGAGGGTTGCACGGGGTGTGGGGTTTGCTGTGGGAGCGCCGACGGGAGGGGGACTGGCTGGAGGAGGGCCGACAGTGGAAGGGGGTGGCTGGAGGAGGGATGCGGCAGAGGAAGTCACGCGCAAGAAGGCAGGATCCGCTCAAAGTCCACCGAGGGAGACCAGTCGGTTGCAGAAAACGCAACTCTCGATCCCTAATTCAGTCACACATACATGTATATATAGGGGAGAGGGAAAATAAAGAACTAGGGCACCATGATCGGACGGCTTATAATGTTCGGGCTGACCGGATGTCAAATACAACATGAAATAAATAAAGTGATATATCAAAAAGACTCGTAATGACCATCCGGGTGCATCCGCGGACTCGGATCGTCCAAATGGGTAGCCGATCACCGTCTCCTGCAAGAATAAGCGCGTGTGTGTCGTCAATCGTCATCACATACGCTTCCGAAATTTTACGTTTTAAGAGATAACAAATTTAATCCATGGAGTCGAGAGTCGAACACCTAGAGGGGGGTTTAGATGACATGAGTATGCATATGGAAGAACTCATGACAGTCGTCACCGCACTCACCGTCTCCATGAGAGATGCAAACTAGGTCATGTTAGAGTTGCGCACTTCATTCAAGAACCCAGAAACCCAAATTCACTTAAGAGGATCTTCCTGCACAACGCCAACACCCTACACCTCCACAACTTGAATCCCAACCAGTGAATCAAGAGAATAGGAATCCACCTAGGTGGGATACAAATATAAAATTAGATGTTAGGGAATTTGAGAGCACACTTGAACCCTAGGTACGTCTAGATTGGTGTGACCGATTAGAGTGGTTCCTCGGCTGGAAGCGCACACCTGCCCACCAGCAAGTGGAATATGTTACCTTAAAACTGAAGGGACCCGCACTCACATGGTGGGGGCAGGTCGAGCGGATGCGTTACACAATGGAACAACCACCTATCACTGTTTGGGTTGAGTTTAAAGCTCAACTCAAGATGAGGTATGTCCCCGCCGATTTCATGCGGACTTTATATCGTAGGTATCACAATCTACGACAAGAAAAAAAGACCATCAACAAATACACAGATGAATTTCTTGTACTCCAATCACATTTAGATTTGAGGGAGGAAGACCACATGGTCGTGACTCGTTATCTTAATGGGTTACGATATGTGATACGAGACAAGTTAGAGCTTCATGATTTCCAAGACCTGGGAGAGGTCTCCAGTCGAGCACGCCGAGTGGAAGCCCTCCAAAAGAGGAAATCTGGCCAGAGACCTACTGATAGGACTCATTACACCTCATCACGATGTTTACAGAATGATTCCATCATCTGCACCTGGACTACCTTCCATCGTTAGACCATCTACAGTTTCCACTAAGGGGAAGGAAGTTCTCACCTTTAGACCCATGTTTTGATGCAACAAGTGTATGGAGTTAGGACACAAATCATCTGAGTGTCTGAGGCGTCAGTTTACCGCCATTGTTGAGATTGAAGATGGTCGAGATCCCGAGTATGGGGTTTGGGAGGGTGATTTTGTTGGAGATTCAGAGACCCCCACCCGAGGGCGAGTGTGAGGTTGAGAACGAGCAGTCGGACCAGTTGATATGTGTTCTACAACATAGTCTACTGACTCCGCGAGACACAACTGATGATGTCAGGTTGAGGCACAATATCTTTCGTACTACCGCTCGCATCTAAGAGCACTTTTGTTCCATTATCATAGACAACGGGAGTATGTAAAACTTTGTTACCCAGCGCATGGTGGAGAAGTTAAATCTCAAGACTCAAAAGCTTGAGCGATCTTATGATTTATCCTGGGTGACTAGCGGCACCACGATGGTTATCTCCAAGCGATGCCTCGTAGAGTTTGTTATTGAACCTTTTTATTCTAACTCAGTATGGTGCGACGTCACTCCTTTAGATGTGAGTCATGTTTTGTTAGGACATATGTGACAATATGACAGACTCATTACACATGATGGGCGTAGGAACTCTTAGTCCTTTCATCACGGTCGCAAAATATTTCTTCCCTATAAGAACAGTCATGTTCCCCAAAGGCTAGCACCTCCAATTTTAGTCCATGTCGAGCCTCATATCTCCACTTTCACGCTCACCTCAATGTCATATCTGTCAGTAAATATACTTTTGACAGAGCGTCATTTTGTCAAAAGATGAGAGAGAGTGCTATCACTAATCACGTACACACTAGATGGCATGGAGTCCCCCACCTCCACTTTGGAGATTCCTGCAGCTGTCCGACAATTGATCACGGAGTTTAGTGACCTCACTCATGACGAGCTGCCAGACCATCTACCTCCATTTAGGAACATCCAACACTGCATTAACGTCGTCCCAGGAGCAAGCCTACCACATTTACCCCATTATTGCATGAGTCCGAAGGAGCACGAAGAGCTTAGGAGGCAGGTATCTGAGCATCTCCAGAAAGGCCATGTACGGGAGTCTTATCCCCCACGTTGTTCCAGCCCTTCTTGTCCCTAAGAAGGGTGAAATCTGGCATATGTGTGTTGATAACCGCACTATAAACAAGATCACTATCAAGTATCATTTTTAGATTACACGATTAAATGGCATGCTTGATATGCTGAGAGGAGTGAAGATTTTTTTAAAGATTGATCTCAGGAGTGGCTACCATCAGATCTGGATCCGACCCGATGATGAATGGAAAACAGCTTTCAAGACAATAGAGGGATTATATGAGTTGTTGGTCATGCCCTTCGACTTGTCCAATGCACTGAGTACCTTTATGAGACTGATGAACCAAGTCCTTAGACCCCTGATAGGGACTTATGTCGTTGTCTACTTTAATGATATCCCTATATACAGTCTCGACCCTGACCAGCATCTTGGACATATTCGACAGGTCCTTCAGATTTTGATAGATCATCGATTGATTATCAAACTAAAGAAGTACACTTTCTTGACTAGAAGTCTCACCTTCTTGGGTTATATTGTCTCTTCTAAAGGGATTATGGTGGATCAAGAGAAGATCCGAGCGATAGAGTCCCGGCCCACCAACGGGAACTTCACCGAGGCACGGGACTTTCATGGATTAGCGTCATTCTATCGATGTTTCATCGGCAATTTTAACACCCACATTGCACTCATTACTGATTGCCTCTGGAAAGGGCAATTCATCTGGACTACTGAGGCTGAGCAGACATTCCTCCTCATGAAGGAGCAAATGTTCAGTGCTCCTGTTTTAGCACTCCCCCATTTTGAGAAGATTATTAAGGTAGACTGTGATGCATCTCACATAGGTACTGGGATTGTGCTGAGCCAAGAAGGTTGACCCGTCGCATTTTAAAGTGAGAAACTGAACGATGTGAGGACTAGGCATTTGACTTACGATATTGAGTTTTTTGCTATAGTTCAGGCCCTTCGACACTGGCGGCACTACTTGATTCAACGCAAGTTTGTGCTGAACACGGATCACGATGCGTTGAGCCATCTGAACTCTCAAAAGGAGGTCAGACGCCACACTAAGTAGGCCGCATTTCTGCAAGAGTACATTTTTCACATTCGGCACAAGCCCCGAGTTGCCAACAAAGTTGTCAACACCCTTAGCCAGAGTGCACATCTATTTGTGACTCTACAGCCCATACTGACTGACTTAGACTCCCAGAAGTATCAATATGCTACTGACCCTGATTTCAGTGAGGTGTGGGCGGGAGTGTAGGACACATGGAGCGGATGCGACAGAAGATTTCTGTATGAGCGAGGGCTACCGATTTAGGGGCACTAGGTTGTGTATCTGTCAGGGACCGTTACGAGAGGCCTTACTTACTGAGCTGCACTCATCTAGGATAGGGGGACATGTAGGACATGCTAAGATGTTAGATTTGGAGGCTACACGCTATTATTGGCCACATATAAGGCAGAATATTGTTAGCCTCGTATCCACCTACCGCCCATGTCAGTTAAACAAGGGAAAGTCCCATAACACAGGATTATACACTCCATTACCCATCCCTCAGAGACCATGGGAAGAGGTCTCCATAGACTTTGTTAGTGGTTCTCTTGTACGGTGCGTAGGATTGACTGCGTTTTTGTGGTGGTCGATAGGTTTTCCAAAATGGCCCCACTTTATACCCTGGCAAAAAACCTCTGATGTTGCACACATAGCAGATTTTTTTTAGGGAGGTGGTTAAACTTCACGGGGTTCCACACATATTCATTTCTGATAGGGGCGCTCATTTTATAGGTTATTTTTGAAAAACTCTAAGGCGGTAAACTTTGTACAAAATTAAAATTCAGCAGCTCCTACCACCCCCAAACTAATGGGCAAACAGAAGTAGTGAACCGAAGCTTGGGCAATTTATTGAGATGTTTGGCAGGTGAGCTTACTAAGCAGTGGGATTTTATAATAGCCCAAGCCGAGTTTGCATACAACAGTACACTAAATCGCTCCACCCGAAAGTCCCTTTTGAAATTGTCTATGGATTTCTCATTCCTCATTTCCTTGACCGTCACTCCTTACCTTTTCATGAGCACATTTTCTTTGATGCTACTACTTGGATTGACAACTTAAAATCATTGCATGAAACTATTAACAATAAGCTACAGGTAACATCTGAAAAATACAAGGTCGGCGACGATATTCATCGACGCGATATGTATTTTTTAGAAGGTGATTGGGTGTTGGTTCATTTTAGGAATGAAAGATTTCCCATTGGGGCAAATCACAAGCTCCGGCAGTGTCGCTTTGGTCCTTTTCAGGTAAGGAAACGGTTGGGCAAGAACGCCTACCTTTTAGATCTACCCTTAGAATTCGGCACATCACTGATTTTTAATGTGGCAGACCTCTGCTCTTTCCATGGGATCCCAACAACCGTTCCTATACCACCACCTACCTTGGAGCCCGGGGCGATAGCAGATTTTCAGCCAGCCTTCACACCCACCACAGAGGAGATTGATCGAGTGCGTGATGTTCGGGAGTTCCAGACACATGCAGGGGCTTACCAGCGATACTTGGTCTCCTGGCGGGGAAGGGACATTTTAGATAGCAGTTGGATTAGTGTCAGGGAGTTACATCATCGACGTCCAAATCTCTCAGTTGCAGCCATTAGCACAGTCTCGATGGAGTCGAGTTCTCTCAACCCCTGGGAACTGATGTGACCCTGACTAGGGCACTCTAGTTATTATCTTGTTATTTTCTTTTTATCTTTATGTTCATGTAAGTTTATTTTTGTGTTATTATGCCCCCACTATTGCAAACTCTTTTAGTGGCCCGACACGTGAAGTTAACTACCTCACGTGACCATGAATAAAATGGTCTGGCATGGAGTGAGCGGAGCTGGATGGTGCGTTTCAATTGTTTAAGACTTGCCGAAATTAAAAAAACATCGTGATATTATTTGAGAGGGAGAAATTCAACC
This sequence comes from Platanthera guangdongensis, assembly GCA_039583875.1. Classification (NCBI taxonomy): domain Eukaryota; kingdom Viridiplantae; phylum Streptophyta; class Magnoliopsida; order Asparagales; family Orchidaceae; genus Platanthera; species Platanthera guangdongensis. Next base: position 6,551,170 of record CM077153.1, on the reverse strand, counting down.
TATATATATATCCTCGGGTAATGAGAAAGAGACGTTACTTCTTTCTCGATATTCCCAACCGCGAAGTTCCTCTACCGCTCGCTTGTTCTCTACGTCAAGAGAGACGCCTGAAGCCCAGGCCTACACCGACCGCAACATCCAGCCCGCTAGTCCTCTATCCTTCATCGTATTTCCCTTCCCGTTCCTCTTATATAACCAGTAATTCGTCGCGATCAAAAATATCTAAAAAAGACAATGCTCAGGAGTATTCGGCGGGAGTACTCGACAGCCTCCAGGAGAGTACTCGGTGGGAGCACTTGGCAGCCTCTAGGAGAGTACTGGCATCCCATCTTGGTCTGGGAATAAATGTTATGGACCTAACTCGGAGGTGGCTGGAGGTGGAGATGCGATGACGGAGATACTGCGGAGCCGTGACCGCGACTACCTATGCGGGGTTGCTCTTTAGAGGAGACAGCCAACAATTATCTCACACAAGGAACAAGAAACAGAATTTCTTCTTTTCATACCATAACAATAGTCAAAGGGCTTTAAATAAGGATACAAGGGGAATACATGTAATTTCCCCCATGACGCGACATAATAAAATACAAAGACTAAAATATAAATAACGACACTAATAACATACTCGACTCGACTTAATACATATAATAATAGAGTCATAACATCTAATTAGATAAGCGGGCGCGCAACCCGTAACATCTCACTCATCCTCCAAAAAGAGCTTGTCCTCAAGCTTTATCTGATGCCCTCGTCGTCAGAGTCCTCGACGTGCAAGTAGAAAAGCCAGGTGCACCTGTGACCGCGAGTGTACTGCTCGTCACAATTAAAACATAATCTCTGGGCGCGTCGCTGCAGCATCATAGCTCGAGATAATCGGCAGATTGGTGGGGTTGGAGGACCCTCGATACGGCCGTGTTGAACGATGTTGGTGGCAGGTGGGTAGGCCTCCTGTGCTAGCTGGAGGCGACGATCGCAAATTCGGGTCAGACTCATAACACTCACTAAGTTTGGAGGGGCCTAAAACTAAACATCCAGTCGCAGTCGCTCGTGAAGTCCAGCGGTGAAAATGTCGACCTGTATATTCGGGGCAAGAGGGACATGTGTTAAGAGAAACTGAAATTGTTTCAGGTACTCGTCCACAGTCCTCGTTTGTCGTAGAGATGTAAGTGCGTCGAGGGGGTTACTGCGGATAGGAACTCCGGAACGCAAGTTGCATAGCCGCTTAATGTCGTCCCATATCAGATTCGGTCGGTCGGTGAGAAGTCGAGAAGCCCATAAAATAGCGGAGTCGAGCATATGGAAAGAAGCTAAATGGATTTGATCTACTGCCGGAGTTTGTTGGTGGCTGAAGAATTGCTTACACTTAGTGAGTCAGCTCAAGGGATCACTTTTCCCATCATAGGTTGGAACTTCCAATCTGGTGTAGCGTGGTACAATCGCAACGTCGGGGTGCGCGAGGACTGGCGATGGCGGCTCATGGATGGTCAGGGGCGTCGAGGTATTGCGGAGAAGTGGTTGTGCCTGAATGTTGCTTGCATGATCGTGTCTCGGGGCGGTAAACAGATCATCGATGCGCTTGGAGAGCACAGTAATGGCCTCCTGATGACGGACTGCGAGAGCAGTGTGCGCAACTTGTTGCGTCATGACGGCCTGAAGCATGGTCATAATCTGACTTAGTTGGTCAGACGAGTCACCCATAGTGCGGGATGAGGAGCGAGAAGAGGAGCGGGTGGCAGGACGGTCGAACTGCGCCGAATCGGATGGCTGGGAGTGGCCACGAGAGCCGCGATGGCGCCCAATATTGGCACCAAAAGAGAAGGGATTGCTGGAAATTAGAAATGTGGCTGGAGAAGGATTGGTCGGGGGGTTTAAATTAGAATTGTGGTTACTAGCTCAAGGAGAAAAAAGGGTGTCTCAATGTGTGGAGGGCTGCTGCGAAATGGGCTCCCAAGAAAATAAATTAAATGGGGGCTGATATGTTGCGGTGCACAGGGCTCAGTGAGAAAAGAAAAGGAGTTGTGATTGCTGTGAGGTGGGCTCCAAGCTATGTTACACCGACACCGACACGGGACACGCGATACGACACGACACGACACGCGACTCGTCAATTCTCAAAAAATATCATATTCCGGCACGCTGGGACACGTATATTAAATATTCATTTTTTATAATTATGAAAATCCTAAAACTTTTAACAAAAAATAAAAAATATATCAATTAACAAATATTTAAATAAATTATGTCATGTTTAAATATTACTAATCAAATATTCAAATGCAAAACTTAACAAATGATCAAAAAATGATAGAACATTAACACATTACCATTATATATCATCAGCAAAAATAATGGATTCATATGCAAACTTTTTTCTCCACTTTCAATCTTTCTTTTTCTAGAGAAAATGTATACGCTATTAATAGATCCACTTTCACTACTTAAAATGCTAGAAATGGGTAAAGGCACTTCCAAGACAAATTGTCACCCGTCTAACCATGAGTAGCTAACTAAGGGACACGCGTGTCCAATTGAGCGGGACACACGTGTCTGATTGAGCGGGATACGTGAGTCAGGCGTGAGCCAGCTTGTCGGATTTCCAACTCGAGTGTCGGATTTCTAATTCGAGTGTCGGAGAGTGTCGGAGATTCGGACGAGTGTCGGACTCTCTGACACCGACACGCTGGGCATTTTGAAGTGTCAGTGCTTCATAGGCTCTAAGAGAACAGACCTGAGGATGTGGGATGATTAAATAAAATAGAAGTAAAATATTGGGGAATTAAAGCAAGCAGGCGGGCGTGTGTGCTGAAACACGAAGCAACTGTGCGGTAAATGGTAATAATGAGCGGTTGGCAGTAGCTGAAAAAGAAAAGTAAAATAAAACTTATTGTGGGGCCCGCGGTGAGCGGTGGAGAGCTGAAAACCAGGGGCAACACTGAAAGAGGCTTTGCGGGATTCTTTACGGGATTTTACTGGCGCAAGGCTCGAGACAAAGAAACAGGGATGGGGCGCGGCGGCTCGAGGAAAGCAGTGAAATGCGGGGAGTACTTGATCGTCTGGATCAGCGCCAGTTTTGGATAGGAGAGGCGAAAATGACGTCGAAGCGGGGAATCACCGGAGACCGACGTCGTCGATGAAGTAGGGGAGCGGTGAAGCGGGAGTTGCGAAAGTCGGAACCTGCGGTTGAGGGAAAGAAGATGGTGCACAAAATGACGGGATGAAGATGGTTGGTTGTAGGAGGATCGATCGGGCGCGACCTCCCTGGAGATGAAAGAGGCCAAGGTTTTCTTCAAAAGAAATAGGGGTTGCGGGAGTCGATGAAGAAGTGGAGGGGACGTGTGCAACGGAAGAGGATCATGCCGAGTGCCGGAAGGATGTTGCAGAAGCGGCGTCAGGGCGATGTTGGCGTGTGTTGTCAAAAGAGGACTGATTGCATCTGATACCAAATTGTTATGGACCTAACTCGGAGGTGGTCGGAGGTGGAGATGCGATAGAGGAGATACTGTGGAGTCGTGACCGTGCCTGCCTATGTGGGGTTGCTCGTTAGAGGAGAGAGCCACCTATTATCTCACACAAGGAACAAGAAACGGAATTTCTTCTCTGCATACCATAACAATAGCCAAAGAGCTTTAAAAAAGAATACAAGAGGTATACATGTAATTTCCCCCATGACGCGACATAATAAAATACAAATACAAAAATATAAATAACGATACTAATATACACTCGACTCGACTTAATACATATAATAATAGAGTCATAACATATAATTAGATACGCGGGCGCGCAACCCATAACATAACATTGTGGTTAAGGCGGGAGCTTAGTTATTAAAGGCGCAAGGCGCACCAAGCGCAAAGGGTTCTTGGAGCCTATGCTCAAGGCGCAGGCGCACGACTAACGAAGGCAAGACAACCATATTTATTTTAAAAAATCAGCAACAAACATCATTTCAGCTTCACGATCAAATTAAGTTACGTTACTAATTAATCATTCATTACTATCATTTATATCTCTTAAAAAATAGAGTCAAAGTGATCACTTGTATCATATCTAAGTCTCATTGGACAATTATCTTTCACAAACACTAAATCAATAAAAAATTATTGAGTTCTTAAATTATTTTTTTATTAATTTTTGAAGAAAAATTTTACAACAAAAAATTCACTCAAGTGCAGCTTTAATATTCCAAAGGCGCAAATAAAACGCATGGAGACGCAAATCTCTGAGCCTGGTTAGACTTGAGTCTTAAGTGCGTCTGAGGCGCGCCTTTAATAATATGAGGTGGGAGCGGCTATTCGCAGAACATTTGGATTTGCCTATAAATAGGACCCCGAGGCACAAGTTGAAGGCACCTTCATCCCCCCTATGGTGGGCGAGTTCAGTGTCTGTCTCGCTTGTGCTGAGCTCAACAATGGCTTTAGGAGGGGAAGTTCCTATAAACTTTCAGGTGTGTGGCGGGACCACCTCACTACAGCACACGGGTCTTGTTTGTAGGCAGTTCAGAGATGTTCTTTGTGCTCGCTAGCTCGTTCTCGTCGAGTCTCACATGGATCGACCACTAAGGTAGTAACCTATGGTCATCCCCTAGGTCCGAACAGCAGGGACCAATTTTCTTAGTTTCAACACCTCTGCTCCAAGTCGTGCATGCAACTCCCTTCCCGTGCCTCTGCTCTGCTCTTGCACTTCTTGACGGTCTTCCCAGTCTACTTTGCTACCAGCACAACCCTCGATCCTCCACCATAACCATCGGAAGCCCTCCCCTGCTCTCAGCTGCTATTTCCTGCACAGTTCCAAACCTCCACCTTAACCAAACCACTACCCGACCTCCAGATGTTCCCTCTGGTGACGTCGCCAGCCACTATTACCTTGTTGTCGGCGTTCGTCGTTTCGTGACTGCGTCGTGAAGAGGCTCATTACTATGCTGTTAGGGCATCCGGGAGAGATCTCCCCTTTCCCCACCACTCAATCTCATTACTAGTGGTTTATTATTATAGTTTCGGCAAGTATTGTCATTTTCAAGTGTAGTGCACCCTCCGTTCGGATCATTCCTTGTTGTTATTTTTTATTGGATTTTCCTTATTGCTTAGATTGTGACTTTGTTGCATTTATATAAATCCATTGTTTGCTTTGTGAGATGAACAATTTATTTTTCAGTTAAGTGGTGGTGAGTGAAAAGTAATTTAAATCTTGTGTCAAGTTCCTCTCCAACTAAATTTAAAGTTTCGCGAAGCGCGGTTCGCATCAATACCGCATTTAATTATAATTTAAATTGGATTATGGATAATGCATTCAACACTAAAATGGGGCTACGAATAACGGAATACCCTCCATTATGAGTGCTCATACGGGGGGGCACCCACGACCGTCGAGAGCGCGCATGTGCGGACACGCTCCACTGGCTATGCCTCGCAAAGCCTCGTCGCGGGGTCAGTCAGGCGAACGCTTGGACGCGCGAACTGCGCGCAACCGCCCTCAGCCCGACGCAGGAATCCCTAACAAGAGAGCGATGTGAAGTAGTTCAGAGAGGCTCGTGGGGCATTGAATGTCCCGCCGAATATCCTCCAACAAGAGGGAGGTGGGAACAGTGACCACAAATATGGTGCTCTTTGATTCCTTGTGGCGGCGGGATAGAGTGACGACTGCTCTGTTTAAGGATCCCATGTGGTACTCCACCCGGGAGTCGAATCCCAAGAGCTGGCACACCTACTATTGTTGTGGCACGATGCTAAGGTGGTGTTCGAAGAGGAATTTTAAAATAAAATGGTTGGTCTGAATGAGGAAATCCCATCCCCAAAGAAAAGGCCGCCAATGTTATACAACTTTTGAAAGTCGATTAATTCCTGCTCCTACGCCAGCATTTTGCGGTGGTGATTGGCCATGCGGCAGCGGAAATATGCAATAGGATGACCCACTCGTTGCAAGACCGTGCCGCACCCTTCGCCAGACGCATCACATTCAACTTGGAATTCTGATGTGAAGTCGGGTAGTTGAAGGACGGATGATGATGTCAACGCGCGTTGGAGGTCGTGAAAAGCTTGGGTGGCGGATTCACTCCAAATAAAAGCGTTCTTGCGGAGGAGGGCTACAAGTAGCTCTGCGATGGCACAGTACCTGCGGATGAAATAATCGTAATAGCCCGGGAGCCTAAGAAATTCCCACAGTGCAGTTGGATTTTGTGGGAGAGGCCATGATGCCACCAAACTGAGCTTGTCCGGGTCGGCCGACACACCCTCGGAGTGCACAATGTGGCCGAAATAAGCCACTCATTGCTTGTCGAAGGAGCACTTGGAGGCCTTCAAGACGAGGCGATGTTGGTGGATCAAGTGGAAAACCGTCTGTAGATGGAGATGGTCGGACCATGATTTGTACACCATGATATCATCAAAAAACACCACGGCATGCTTGTGGTGGAGGGGATGAAATACGTCGTTCACTAAGAATTCGAAGTGACTATGCTGAGTGCGAAATGCGGTTTTTTCCACATCCTGCGGGGTCAAGCGTACTTGATGGTATCATGAGTAAAGATACAATTTTGAAAAGAATTGTGCCCCATGCAGCTCATCAAAGAGCTCCTCCACCACCGGGATGAGAAATTTATTTTTGACAGTCTTGGAGTTCAGTGTCTGGTAGTCGACGCAGAATCGCCATGTACCATCCTTCTTATGGACCAATAGCACGGGTGAGGAGAACGGTGATACACTGTCGTATTAGACCTTATTGCAACAAATGTTCACATGGCGTTCTATTTCATCCTTTTTGAGGAATGGATAGCGGTATGGTTGTACCACTACCGGCGTAGAGAAAGGAAGAAGGTAAATTTGGTGATCGCGGCTTCGAAGCGGAGGAAGTCTGGTCGGTGGAGATGTGTCCCCAAAGCGTTGTAAAAGCTACTGGAGTTCGGGTGGCCCTTGCTCAGGATCAAGTGGACTTGTCCTGGTCGGTTCCTGGATGAGAAAAGAGGAGGGGCCTCCTTGTTGTGGTTGTCCTCGTCATTCAATCACTTGCGCTCCACTACGCCACCGCATCAGAAGGTGGTCAAAATCCCACGTATGCGGACCCAATGTCTATAACCATCGCAAGCCCAGAACAATCTCGAAGCCCTGGAGGTCGACCACTAAGAGGTCCACAAGGAATGGGTGGGACTCCACCGTGAGGGGCACCCGACCACACGTCCAAGCATTCCATGTGCTGACCACAAGCCACCAATGCGTGCAAAATAGTGTGGGGAAGGATCTGAAGTTGAAGGCGTCGAGCGGTGGCATTGTTAATAGAATTGTTGGTGCTTCCCGAAACCATGAGGGCCAACAGGGGTTGTCCAGCCAACGTAATGCACATTTGAATGGTATGTCCCTCCCGAGGTCCTGCAATGGCATGAAGGGAAAGTTCTGGTATACTTGTGTCGAGTTCATCCTCGTCCTCCTCTGAGGGCACATCGACCTCAATCCAAAAGAGGCGCTTACAACGGTGTCCGTATATGAAGAGTTCATCACAGTTGAGCAAAACCCTTGGCACGGGGTCATCTAGCTCGATGGCCGATAAACGACAGCGGAATGATGGGGTTTGGGAGGTATCCCCCCCCCCAACGAACGAGTGCACCGTATCCCGATGAAATGAGTAGGGCCGATCCAAGAGAAGTCGTTTCTCGCACGCACGAGCCACGTTCATGGCGGAGGTGAGATCTGGAGGAACTTGAAACTCAACGTCCATGTGCAAGCGCCCGTGTGAGCCCACAGTAAAAATTGGTACTTGTTATTCCAGGCGCACTGAGCGGGCGCGTGTTAGGAGGAGCTAGAAAATCTCCATGTAATCCTCCAGTGGTCCCGTTTCCGTAGCGCGATGAGATTGCCGAGGGGGTTGTCGTGGAGTGGCGGTCCAAAGAGGAAGGTGCAGGCGGTCGAGAATTCCATCCAGGTAAGCTGCGGACGTTCGTGGTGGAGTTGAGTAAACATATGTGTTGGCCCCATGAGATAGAAGGAGGCGATACCAAGTTGGTCCTCTATTGTGGTACATTGTTTGGCAAAGAACAACTCGCAACAGTTTAACCACGTGAGGGGGTACCGGAAAATCCATTTTGACAAACCTAAGCATGTTGATGCCTTCTAGGCGGTATTGTGAAGCAGCAGCATCTCGAGGAACAACCGGGTTGGACGAGGTGTCCGCGGAGGTTCCAGTGTTGGGAGCGGCGGTGTTGGGTTGTGAGCTGTGGGATTCGTCGAGGCGGAGTTGAAATTTCGAGAGGCAGTGGTCGATACAGGCTTACATGCGCTCGAAGCATTCCAGGAGCTGGGCGACGAGATCGGGATCGGTTATGTTGGGGCGGAGACCGGCTGGTAACGAAAGGATGCCAGACTGAGAGGTGTGTGTGAATGGAGGGGAGGGTTCAACGATGGTGTCGTCGTTTCCCTCTAATACCAAATTTTTACATGCCTAGTGGGTAGACCTCGTAACCGGACGGTTAAGAGAGAAGTCTTCCCAGAGGATCGAGCTTCCCTTCTTCCTTGACACAATGGCTGCTGGAGAGAGAGAGAGAAGGGAGGAGAGGGAACGCCGGTCCAGGCTTCCGCCTAGGGCACACCGAGAGGGAGAATAGTGAGCAAGAAAGGGATTAGAGAGAGACAAAGGAAGAGAGAGCGAGAGAGAAGATGGAAAGGAGATTTACTTTTGGATAAAATCAAACATCCACCCAACATGCCCATATAGTTCAACAATTCAGCCGCCCCCGCCTGGGCTTAAATAAGTGGGACAACTTAAAGCATTACTTCAAAAGGATGGGGATATGTAGCCAGAAAATTATAATGTAATTGTTCGGAGGATGGAAGATATTTAGACCAACGGTGAATGCTTCAATTTACGGAGGACGAACTTCCATAGAACTAAAGATTGAAGTTGAGAATGAAGGAGTAATTAATGGTAATAGAATCTTGCAAAAATTAGTGTTAAAGAATTAATGTATTAATTATGTGAGCCTAAGAATTTTGTAAGAATTTTGTATCATTGGATCATTTGAGCGTCTATCTTAAAGAGAAAGGCAGAAAGCTCAATAATGTTGAGAGTTGGACGAGCTCGTCTCTTGTAATTGTCTTGTATCTTAATTTCTTCACATTACTTGGCAAAGTTTCTCGCATTTTCATTTAACCTGAGTCCATTGTTCAATCAAATGTTCTGAGCTATCACTCTCCGCATGTTGCCCTGGAAGTTTGCCAAAACAAGCGCCCTGATCGACATGATGAAGATTCACACGCATTGCAGCAATTGACGAGTTGAAACTCGGAAATACGAAAGGAGGAGATACAAGCCACCCTCAGGGACACTGCTCCCGCGCCTCCAAACCCAGTCCGAGCAATGACACTACACCCAATCACACCTCCCAAGTCCCATACTCCAGCTTTGGTGCCTGCATACAACCCCCTGCCCTTTCCCCCAACACAGTGGCCACAAAACCACCTCCACAGCTCGGCCCTAAACCTTTTCTAGTAACAAAATTCTACCAACCTTGTGTGGCTTCATTCATCTTCACAGTGGCCAATTTGTCAGTCCTCTCTTCTATTACCACCCCCACAAAATCACCAACCTCAAATAGGGCCCATCACTCTTGACGCCCACCTTCCGGTCACAAAAATTGTATCCTGGTTCGCTATCAACGCTATCATTTGCAGCAACACTCCGGTAGTCAATCCATGGCGACGTTGCCGACCTACTCACTTGTTGCCAGCACGCCACAATCAATGGCACCTCTTTCTTCATTCCTGCAGACGCCAACTCAGATTCCAATTACTACCAGCATCCACGCCATGCCGCCACCTCCAAATTCTACTTCATTTGCCCTTTTCGCTTTCCAATGTCCATATGTCCTTTTCGCATAGAGAATCTTCCAATTAGCGTTTCCGTATTATCACTTTAATTCTGCATGTTCCCACATCACCCCACTCATGGCATCACAATAGCCATAATTCAATCTTTCCATCAAAACGAACCTCAACAATTAACTCACAAAATTATTATTACAAACCCCCACTCAATGCCATTACTGCACCCCACAATCATTTCCGCAAACCAATCCATACAAACCTCCTTTCATCTAATCGGACCAGACCACTTTTTCTTCAACACTAGTGCCTCCTCCACCTCCATCCAAGCACCACTAAACACAAATCATTCATTTCTCGTCTTTTCGAACTTTCCTGTAGTGTAACACCGCACCCCACTGCCCCATCCAAGGCACAAGCAAAACCGCGACACCTTCTCACTTTGGGATTCACACTCACGGTCAATTCCCCCCAACGACATTGCGCAAGACACCTTCCTCCACGCGACACTTTCAATACCACAAAAACCACTACATTTCTCCCAATTCCGACGGATGTCTCCGTCTTCAGACAATCCAATCATTGCTCATTCCATCGACGCCATGGCAATGTCTATTACAGCCACCAAGACAACTGTCATTACTCCACATTGGACTTCTGATGGAGATCAACAAATTTTGGATTATAGGATCGATGATCGGAGAAATTCATCATGTTCGTCGCGATTTTTTCTATTTTTATGTATTTTCTTTTATTTTATGGAGTTTTATTTTGACAGTTATGTCAAATTATTTGTCGAGCAATCGTGGTCATCGGATAATTTAACTTAATTCTCCTTGTAGCAGCTGGTTGAAGGGATCGGGAGTTAGATTTCTAAAAGGGGAATCGCTTGGTCATTCCGGCTCGGGTGCAATGTCGGGCGTTCAGTGCGACTTCAAAACCCACTCCACCACCTCCCTCCGCCTTTTACCGCCTCTTGCCACCTCCTACCATCCCCTACCAGGTATTCCTCCTCTCCCCACCTTAGATTCGAGCCTCGTCTCCCCTTTCTGCCCCAAAGCACCACCCAAAACTTCATTTCAACAATTCTCCAGCCCTCAACCGCCCAGATCTGAACCTCCCCTCCCTTCCAGCTGCATATTCTAGCCTTCCCGCACCTTTGCACTCCAAAATACACCTTCCAGCACTCCCCTGCAGCAGGTCAGACCCTTCACTCCTTCAATTTCAGCATTCCAGTCCCTCCCCACACCAAAATCACACCATTCAACTCCTCCCCGTTGCTAAACCCTGAAGTCCAGCCCCTTTCCACGGCCAAACCCACTCCTAAACACCCTCCTGAAGCCCAATCAGCCTGCCTCCATTTCCATGGCAATATCCCTCCATATATCCACTTCAGCACTTCCCCAATACCATACCTGCCTTTTTCCTTCTTCCAACAGCCCATTCCATCCCATCAAACAACCATCATCCCTCTCCGACAGCCCCTACGCAGCAGTGCCGTCACTCCCAGACCGCCATCGGAACTATCAAAGCTTCCCCACCATTGGCATCAAATACTTAGTGAGCTTTTACTTCTATTGTCAGTTATTCATATTGTATGGATATCTCGTATTGCTAGTAATACTTGACTCGGATTAATTTGATTGTTGTATCTCTTTATCGACGTGCAAAATTTATTCGTTTCGCATTTCAATTTCAATGCACTCTCAATTAATTTTGCAATTATTATCTAATGACTACACTTGATTGTTTGTGCTTAATTGAGATTAAAAACGCTTGAATTTTAAAATTAATATTGTTTTAATTAATTGCACGTCGAACATACTTGCATGATTGAGATGTTACATTTGCATTAAGGTTTGGGTCGTAGGATTATGTGTGCTTGCATTTCTCTCGCATTTTAGGATTGTTGTACGATCTATTGCATTTAGTTGTGAATGTTTGCATGACATCTTGGGTTAGAGCTTTGCGTCATCACGTCACCTATAAATTCGTCATGTGTTTCCTCCTCTTATACCAAGCTAAGACAACTACAATGTAAGGTTTAGCACTATTATTTTCCATAATTAGCGAGCAATCTAGAGTTGTGAGCCCTGATAGTACAAATCGCCTCTTGACAAGCTAGTATGACCTAGAAAAGTAGTTAAAGATCCGAAAAAATGGGCCACGCCGCCATTACTAGTTGGTCGAATATTGGCAACTTCTTTCACCTCGGCCTATCTTAGGCACAAGCCAGTTTTTTTAATGTTGGGCAGCACTACGGAGACATCCGTCCCAAGACCTCTCACAATTCTCAAGCAAACAAGTACTTGTTCAAAGACAACACAACACTATGGGACAGCACTCGAGATTAGGATGGCTTCTAAGGACTAGTTATTGTCTTCTTTACACTGCAAGGACAACTCAATTTCACAAAGGGGTATGTATTGATATGTATACACACTAGTCATGGAAAACGTCAATATATACACATGCCAAGAGATAGATTTCAAATCCTCTACCACGGCATAGGGGAAACTCAACATTATTCAATGCTTTCATTTATGGATGATGGGCATTTATGGAGTAACTGAAATCCTGTTGACAATGGCATGAGTAATTAATGAAATTAGAATTAGTGTAAGAATTAGAGTTAAAAAATTGATGTAATAATTATGTGCAGGAGTATGTGAGTGAATTTATAGGAGTGTTTTGTAAGAGTTTAATATTTTTTAATCATTTCAGTGTCTCTCTCAGAGAGGAAGCTCTCCAGAAGAACCAACCCTCCAGAGTTGGACAAGAGCTTGCTTCATGTAACTGTCTTGTATCATGTTTTTTTTGTATTACTTAATGTTTCTTGCATTTTCTTTTATTATGGGTCATTTTTTCTATCAGCTATCCATAAACAAATAGGATTAAAGGCGCATTGAAATTCCACCTTTAAAGAATGATGGGAGTCCCTTTGAAGAACAAGGCCCGCTTCAACAAAAGCATCAACGATAACCTCTTGATAGTAAAAGTCAAGTCATAACGCATAAGCATTATTCAAACATCTCCACTTTCTAGACATTTCTATTCATAAAAATAAAATATGAATAATAAATTAAAATTGATTGTGGATACGGCAAGCACGTAACAAGCGTCCCTCTCCACCAACCTCCTCAACCGGAGCATAAAGGACATGGGCCTTAGCTGGTGAACCTCGCATGCATGCCTGCAAATTACCATTGCATAAATTTTCGTCAATTCCAAAATGTAACAAAATTCAATAAAAGCAACAAATTAGGTGACCATAAAAATATTGAAGCCAGCATGCTCTAGCCAAAACAAAACAACAATTGAACCGAAAATGCAAATGGTTCCAGGGTGAAACCCCCAACCACATGCCTTTCAAGCAGCATTACAGGTCTCTCTCTCTCTCTCACTTTCTCTCTATATATATATGTGTGTGTGTGTGTGAATATGCATATCTTCAAGCACACCAAACACTCCCCCCCTAACCGTTTGATCAAAGAGGATATTTAATCTCATCAGTTAGATGGAGCGAGATAAAAAAAGATTGAGGAGAGAGGGGGAGAGAGGAAAAGAAAATATTAATAGGACTCTTAAACCTACATGAGAGAGAGAGAGGGAGAGAGAGGGGGAGAGAGAGAAAGAGAGGGAGAAGTGGACCTCTTTAATGGAGAAAGAGAATGTGAGAGAGGGAGAGGGCGGAAGGGAGGGAGAGATCAAGTACAGAACAAAATCGGGAAGTGGTCGTGGCTGGGTCCTCTTGGATATCACTTCTCACAACTAACTCATCAAAACGATCTATGTAGTCAGTGACAAACATGGGTTTTTGCTGAAGGGAAAATAATTGTTCGACCAAGAGACTCTGATACGACAAAGGCAGATACTTCTGACACAATATTCGCTTCATGTCCACCCAACTAGTGATGTGATGAAGACGATCTCACTCGCAGGTCCTCTCAACGCTAGACCAATACGCTCTCGCCTGATCTAAAAGCCTAAGTTTTGAAAACTTGATGCGACGCTCACTAAATTACTCTAAATGATCGAGATAATACTTCATATCCACGAGCCAATAACTGAATGACTCGGGACTCGATGAGCCGTCAAAAGAAGGGGCAACGGTATGAAACTGACATTCGAGATCCCTCTCAAAACAACGATTCTCAAAATAATCATCCCTAAGGTAATCAGGTAATCGAGCAATGTCGAAGGATAAACGTGATCCGCTCACGTGCAAGGATATGAACGACGACAATCATCATACTGATCGGCTCTAGCATAGTAGGATCGTGTCGGTGGGTCAACACAATCTCTAAAAGTGGTGTGCTGCGATCGAGAATAATCCTCCCCGAAGGGGCTCTATGAGAGTGTGTGTAAGTGGACTCGGAATCCCCGAATATAAGAGAGGAATAATGGTGATACATAGACATGACGAAACCTATAGACTCTACAACTGTGTATCAAAAAGAGTGCTCGCAACTGGCTCTGATACCAATTGACGCAGGACGAATCTATAGGTGGCGGATGTAACCTTGCTCTAACCATACATGTAATGCAAAGTTCGACAGATAATTCAAATTAGGCATTAAATAATTGAATCGAACCGCATGATTGTGACAAGCAAAAATAATTTATTATAGTAAGCACGTTAGGTTTTTCTCCGCGTTGAGGACCAAAGCAAAAGCGCGCGGCGAATAAACCCTGCAAATCACAACAATAATCTAAAAGAAAACCACCACAATACAAGATATCCAAGCAAATATGATTTCTAATCCAATAAGTAAATGTTGAAAATAATCATCCAATACAACAAAACTCACCAAGTGTGGGCTGACCAAAGCAATGAAGATTTCGGAGCTGGATGCGTTTTTGACGGCGATCCAATGTGGAACTGGAGACGGGAAAATAACGTAGGTGGCTGTCATTGGCGGTGGAAGGCGGAAACGGGCCGGAAATGAGTAGATCCGGCTAGGGTGGGGTGGATCCGGGCGTCGGGATGATGGATCTAGTGTTTAGGAGCAGATCCGGGCTATGAGGTGTGGAGTGGACAAGAGGGGAGGGCTGAATTTGGGCTGGACTGCCCAGATCTGGGATGAATTGATAACGGAGAGGGGGTGCCAGAGGTGAATCCACGAATGGGGAAGGGACCGACAGATTTGGGGGCGGTAGCAGCTTTGGACGGTGGTTGTAGGGGAAATAAGGGGCAGCGGCGCCTCCAGTGGGAGGAGTGGTCAGCGACCTGGTTGGGTGGTTGGGAAGGTTAGGCGCCGGCTGGGAGGTGAGCTGGGGGCAGTGGGGCTGTGTTGAGGAATGGTGGACGACTGTTGTAGGGGAAGGTGTTGACAACAGTAGTCGGTTGTTTGGGGAAGTTTTGGGCGGCTAGTAGGGGGTTTGGAGGAGGGAAAATGAAGTTTAGGGTGAGGGGGTATCTTGGGGAGGGAGATAAAAGTCTAGGAGTCGTCACCTAGGGTTCCACGGAGTCAGCACCGTGGGAGGTCGCGGGATTCCGGGAATAAGCTCTCCAAAATCTGCAATGCCTCAAATCAGCCCCCTACACATCTATTTATAATAATAAGAGAATTAGGGCATCCCACCATCGACAACTATGATTGGTCGGAGGTGGGGACACCCAAATACATCAAAATAAATGCAAAATAATGAAGTAATATATGAAATTGATTCGCAACGCAAATCCGGACGCATCTGCGGAGTCAGATCATCGATCCGGGCAAGCCATATACGGTAAGTCGCCAAATCAGCCCCAAATGGGCCCAAAACGTGTCCTCTGTTGTGGTTCCACGTCTCTGCTCCGCATCACAATCACTATTCCAATACAATTGTGAAACCCAATGGTATAAATTATACATCTCGTTGCATTCATTCAGATCTGGTTTATAGAATAAGGTCAATAAGAACACATGAAAACATCTTTTTATTCATCGTTGTTGATAGACCTGCCTTGAAGATGGATGTCTGGCTTTTTCCATTGTTCTTGTTGTTCTACCTATTTTGTTTTTTCTCTTAATGACTATTTTTTGGTGCTAAAAGGAATACTTATGTTTCTTTGTGACTTCATCACCTACTTGACCAAGAGCCCAACATTTAGCATGTCGAAGGAGAAGTATAGCATTGATTCAACTTTCTCCATTAAGGAGAAAATGTCGATTGTGAGGTCCTGCACACAAAATTACAGGTTACACAACAAAATTACAGATCGCTTCAACCACCCAGTCAGAGGTCAGTGACTTTCCCAGGGGGCGGATCTCATGGACCCATTGCAAATGGATGTTGACCCTGTCACAAGGATCGAAATGGTAAGAGAAGTCCTTACTCAAGAAAGTGTCAAATTTGGACCCTTGTTGAGAATGTCCAGCTAGGAAGCACGAATACTTACAATGGCTTTATGTATCACGGATACTTACAATGACTTTATGTATCAAAATTCAGGATACTCACAGATACTCTCACATACGCATGAATATGCTCGAAAATGCTAAAAATATTGTGTATATTGTGACGATGATGTGGAGAAAGACAAGCGAAAAAGAATGCATTGAATGATAAGTGATGATATTCAGTTGATTACATCTTTCATTTGCGGCTTATATTTACGATATGATACGATTGTGAGATAGAGTGATTGAAGAAATAAAGCAAATGTGAATGTCACACTTGTCTTCATATTACTTTGTATTTATATTAAGATAACAAAAATCAAAAACTTCTCCTACATCCTTGGTTTTTTTTGAAAATCATGAATTCCATATTTGTGCTGTATCTTGTTCCCTTCCCCATCCCCGTCCCTATCCTCGTTCAACATAGATGTCCAGGATTTCTGATGGCCCTAAACATGCTAAGAATGTTTCCAAAGAAACTTGGAAAAAACTCAAAAACCTAACCTCATTTGTTGCCTTAATTAATAGAATTATTTGTTGTGGATATAGTCTTTACCTTTTTTCTTGAACCATGCAAGTTATACAATTCACATTGAGAAGGTTTATTTTGATGAAGTTGAGAAAAAACTATGAACAAATATGCATGCTATAAGTGTTTTTTCTTTATTTCTAAAACCCTTTTAGTTTTAACTATTTAATCTAGCAAGTGATAATTGAGGATAATTAGTTGTGCCAAGAAATTATGTTTCTTCAGATAATACTTTGTATTTATATTAACATAACAAAAATCAAAAACTTCTACATCCTTGGTTTTTTTGAAAATCGTGAATTCCATATCTGTGTTGTATCTTGTTCCCTTCCCCATCCCCATCCCTATCCTCGTTCAACATAGATGTCCAGGATTTCTGATGGCCCTAAACATGCTAAGAATGTTTCCAAAGAAACTTGGAAAAAACTCAAAAACCTAACCTCATTTGTTGCCTTAATTAATAGAATCATTTGTTGTGGATATAGTCTTTACATTTTTTCTTGAACCATGCAAGTTATACAATTCACATTGAGAAGGTTTATTTTGATGAAGTTGAGAAAAAACTATGAACAAATATGCATGCTATGCAAGTGTTTTTTCTTTATTTCTAAAACCCTTTTAGTTTTAATTATTTAATTTAGCAAGTGATAATTGAGGATAATTAGTTGTGCCAAGAAATTATGTTTCTTCAGATAATGCTTGAAAACTACGTAACTCCTACATTTAAGTGAAACAAGATCAAATTTAATACTGATGGGGAGTTTTATAAAAATACCTGCAAACTTATATCAATTAAAGCATGAAGAAAAACATATTTATGCGGTTGTTCATGAAATAGCAAGACCGAGAATTTGTAGGTGGTCAGCGAGGAAAAGCTATCGAGCTCAGTTTTGCTATTGTTGAATTAGATGTTTATTTCCTATTGAAGCAATATGTCATTTGTAAGCTTTTAAATCTTTGTGAGTTTTCATTCACTAGGTCATTTGGGTTTGGAGTACTCTTACATATATACGACGTCTCTCATTTTCTTGTTTGATTGTTACATCTACTATGATTCATTAATATTTTAATTTATAAAGAAAAGTTATTGCAAGAAAATTAATTGCCGGAAGTGTGTGTGCATATAGAAAAAAACCTTAGCCTCTCTAGGACCTCACCCTATGTCAATGTGATTATAAACATATTCAATTTACCTCAGAAGAGATATTGTGATACCAACTAGGTATTGGATTACGAACGAGGTATTACAACCGAGAAGAATGGCTATAGGAGGAGGGAGCCGGAGGAGAGGAGGAGACGAAGGGGATGAGGAGAGGAAGAAGATAGTTAGGGAGCAACCCTAAATTTCAAACATCCAGAACATACCGAAATTAAGATAGTCTCCCCCTCTTATACACATGAGGGGGTGCGGATAACAGAAAACAATTAATGCTGAAAATAAGATAACGGGCCGACGTGTGCGCAATCGTAACAATGCCGGCGTCTGGAAAAACTGCCTTGGCCTCAAGGCAGTGGTCAGTGAGCTGGCAGCGGACGGTCCGTGGCGGCAACAGTGCCTGAGGGGTCGGCCCCCCAGGGGTTCCCGAGGGACTCGAAGTCGTCCCAGGTGACTTTCGGGTCACAGTCGCCGATGATGGCGTGGAACTCTGACGGCGCAAACGTGTGCAGGGGAGTATGGATGGCGGCAACGGAAGCACAGGCCTCTGCTGCGAAGGTCATTGTACTCGCTGTTGGAGAGGCGCTGGGGTGGAGGGCGTCCCGGCCGCTGATCCCCGTGTCCTGGTCGTGGCGGGACCGCCGGTGGTCGACCCTGCAGAAGGCCCGCCAGCGGAACGGGTGGCCGAGGGTAGATGTCGGCCTCGACCAAGCGGGCCAAATCGAGAGCATCGGAGATCGTCCGCGGATTGTGCGTGCGGAGGCGGGAGCGGATAGTGGGGAGGAGGCCTTGCATGAAGAACCCCAGATAATGGTCGGGCGGCAGCCCGGAAACATGAGTGACGAGGGCAACGAAGTCGTCGATGTAGTCATCCAGAAGGGCGGACTGACGGACGCTGCAAAGGAGCTCGAACGCCGAGCCGAAGTAGCGGATGTCGTACCGGCGGATCATCTCGTGTTATAGTGCGGCCCAGGAGAGCAACGGGTTGGACTGGCGAAGCCACCGCGCCGAGTGGAGCGCGGAGCCATCCAGGCCGACGAAGGTCGTGGACAACTTGTCCTGTTCGGGTATGCAGTTAAGGTCGAAGTACTGCTCGGCCTTAGCAATCCAGGCCAACGGGACCACGCCCAAAAAAACAGGGATGTCCAAGGATAGGGCCGATCGGCCCAGACCCGCCAGAGGGCCGGCGTCGGTCTCCAGTCGGGGCGGTGATGTTGCGCCAAGAATGGAAGTCCCGTCTACGGAGGATCCGAAAGCGTGGTTGGCGGTCATTTGCGGCATCACGTCGATCTTGGCCATGAGGGCTTGGATGGTAGCTGCCAACGATGCGTGGCTGAGTTCTTGGGCTTCAAGGCGTTTGTTGAGGGCCTCGACTGCGGATTCGAGGGCCTTGGTGGTGGTGCGGGGTGCCATGGCGGCGAGAAGCTCGGCGATGGAAGTGATCGTAACAGGCAGTCGTCCACCGGCGGTCGCGGAAGCAAGCAGGAGCAGTCGCGGAAGCAGGCAGGGGCAGGAAGCTCGGCGCGGGCAGTCGCGGAAGCAGGCAGTCGCGGAAGAAGGCAGGCGCGGGCAGTCGCGGAAGCAGGTAGTCGTGGAAGCAGGAAGGCGCGGGCAGTCGCGGAAGCAGGCAGGGGCGCGCGCGGGTAGAACTGGCGGGGGCTGCAGCGGAAACGTCAGTCGTGGAAACCGCACGGGTCGGCGCGGAAATAGGTGCTAGGGCTCCGACGGCCAAAAAAGGCGGGCGGAGATGGCAGGTCGGACCAAATTGATACCAACTAGGTATTGGATTACGAACGAGGTATTACAACCGAGAAGAATGGCTATGGGAGGAGGGAGCCGGAGAAGAGGAGGAGACGAAGGGTATGAGGAGAGGAAGAAGATAGTTAGGGAGCAACCCTGAATTCCAAACATCCAGAACATATCGAAATTAAGATAGTCTCCCCCTCTTATACACATGAGGGGGTGCGGATAACAGAAAATAATTAATGTTGAAAATAAGATAACGGGTCGGCGTGTGCGCAATTGTAACATATTGACCCAAGTCTATCCATCTCGGGGACAGGTTTCCTCTCCTAAACAAGCATTAAACAAAGTAGAAAACAATTGTTTTGGTAAAAGAAAGCAAGGTTCATTGAAAATGAATAAAGCTACAAAAGACGTCTCGTTTTCCTTGACTGGCAAAATTTCGAAGAAAAATACAGCAGAGAACTAGATCTACAAAAGATAATTATTTAATGGCAACGAAAGATCGATAATAAAGAGCAACACAAACTATCAATTAAGAAAAGTATTTGCACCCAATAAAATAAGCTCAGAATCATGATCTTGAGAAAAACTCAAACATACACGCATCAACACTGAAGAAAGCAATATGACCTCATAAACTTTGTACAATGAAATCTTGAAAGAGCAAAACAAATTAGTGGAAACAAAGAATCATACCAGTCCACTTAGCCTTATAGAAACAGGTCGATTTTCTAAAGTCTCAATTACTTTCGATGAAACTCCCTGCTTAGATTATGGGAAAATTGCTTTAAAAACAGAAGTTCGCCTATAATTAAACTCTTCAACACAAGAATGAATCACCTTTAGAACCTCAGTAGCAACAGCAACACGATCCTTATTCCACAGCTTCAACATTAGGACAGTCAAGTGAAAAGTTTGAGGTTTAATAAATATAGAACTATCAATGCCCAATGCTGCATACAATAAGAACAATTCATTATTACAAAATTAAGAAAAAAAATGAATTTAAAAGATTATAAGTACACTAGCATTAATCATCAAAACCAAAATTTACAAGCTAGAGGTTAATAAATCATTCCTTGATAGAATGATCCATAAAATTTAACAGAAAGAAAGAACTGACGTTAATTGTACAAGAGAATTGGAGGACAAAATAACTTATTCTGAAGGAAACAACATAATGCGGATGTTGACACAGCTATGACACGCAAAAGGACATTGTAGCATGGGATGAAGGGTGATTTAACTTTCCTAGGAACTTCCATTTTGTATAGGAGCGGTATAAGGGGTAAATAGGAGATGGGAGGAAAGAAGGGTGTGTACCCAAATGATCTGATTTATAAAGCAACACAACTTGATCAAATTAAGAACTGCTCTTTTAAAAAAAAAAATTGGTTAAAACAAAGATTGTCTGATAGCAGTAGACGGCATTGGCAATGTAAGAAGCCATAACAACCTAGGAATTACTAGAAATGGTGGAAAACTTAGGAGGTAAAAATGGCTAAGGAAAATTCATTATAAAATAATGTATGTTAAAAGACAACATTAACAACTCAACCCACGATATATGAGGTACTGTTCTTTTTGGTTCCGTCCATCCCATACTAAGTTGCAATTTTGTTAGGAACTCCATAATTATGTGAGCTCTGAGTGAGAGTGATTCTGAGACACGGTGACTTTTTAAGAAATACTCATAGGCCACCTCAGGAAAAAGATAAACTATGAGATTCAGTTTAGTATGAAATATGTTGAACCAAAGTGGAAAATACGTCATATAGTGTGGGTTGGGTCATTACACGACATGATGTAAAGGTTGGAATGACTGTGACGCACATAAGGACATGATAGCAAGATATGAAAGGTGTTTCATGTATGGGAGCGCGTGGTAAACAGGAAATGGACAGTAAGAAGGTGGGCACCCAAATCATGTGCTTTTTAGAGTAACACAACTTGATAAAATTAAGAATTGTTGTTTTTCTCTGAAATTTGGTTATAACAAAGGTTGCTAGAAACCATATAGACGACAACTGCAATGTGAGAAACCATAACCTATGAATTACTGGAAAAGCAAACGGTAAGTTCTGCAGCACCTGATGAGGTAGATGATCTTGACAGCTTTGCACTTTCAGCATCGATATTTACTCTCACATGAGCATTATTGTTTTGGACTTCAAGCATAACTGTGACATCTCGGTCTTCCAAAAGTTGGGAATCATCTTTCTCATTCGAAGAATCATCACTTGAATTACCCTCTATGTCACCTTCTAGTACAATACCAACTTCTTCCAATACAGATTTCTGAAAACTCTGTAGCTTCTCTACAAGTTCTGGATGGATAGCGAGCGGAAGAGACACAAAATGGGAGTAGTCTAAATTTGGGCTTTTCACTGCCTGGAATTTGAAAGAAGTAAAAAATTCAAATGAGAAAGAATAGTACGTTAAAATAATAATTTTAAGTCACTTCTGGGCCTTGGCAAAAAAAAATGTAATGAATTGCCAGGTTTTGTTACATTAACATTCTTGCAAAGCTGTAATACTATAACACTCAAAATCAGCAGATTCGACTGGGCATTATAAGTTCAAGTAGAACATCCCAATTGGTTTCTCCCAGATGGAGAAGTTTAAAATAAAAAGCTTTATTATTACTCATTTTATGTGGGAAAAGAATTCATTACATTTGAGGTATTTGGGAGTTTAAAAGCTAGGTTTTTCAAATTAAATCCAATGAAATGATATCCTAGCATATTTCACCAGACTGAGAAGCAACTGATTTTTTGGGCATTAAACATGAAAAGTGCTAAATAGTTAATAGAACTTCATTTGTATTTTTTTAATAATTAGTGCTTAACATCCAAAAAGTCCTCCTTTAAGTCACAATGTTGTCAAAATAAATCTGCCACTTCCACATGTGGCCAGTATTGGCTTTGAAAACTTTAGACAATTTAATTAGAAGAAAGTTTAGCATGGTCTTTTTTGAATAGATATGAATACTATGTTACTTTCTTATGATTATTGAAGCATAACAAGGGTGTTTTTTAATTAAATCACATGATGAAGTTTTGTCCAAGCTCAAGTTGTTTGAGATGGTAAAAACATGGCAACGAACAACTATACATAAAATTTACATTGATAAGGGAAAGGAGTACTTTGATAGTTGCCCACTATCAAGTACTGAAAATTATATGATTGAACACAGATATAAATGTCGAGACAGGCCCAACATGAACTCTTGAGGGTTGGCTCCTGTTACGCCTCCGGACGGCGCCCGCTTATTTGGGCGTCAATACACACGTCGGCGCAAGGGGTCTGAAGGCAAAAACGGGGTTGAACCAACCGGTTCAGCCCCCACTACCTAAATAGCGGATCGGGGGGGGGGGGGGGGTGGCTGAACCCACCTGGTTCAGCCCCCATTGGGGCCGGCCGGCCCCCTTGGCCGGCCAGCCTTGGTCCGGGTATAAATATACCCGGACCCCTTCTTGAGGAATCATGCAAGATTATTATCGGGTATTCCCTCCTAACCCTAGTTTCTCCTCTTAGTCTCTTAGTTCTCTAGATCTATCTCTCTCTCTCTCACCCTCTTCATAACATTTGGTATCAGAGGTTCCTTCCTCCACCATGGTTGCTACTCGCGGACAAGAAGAGGCCGGTCGTTTGGAAACTCTAGATGTAAACTACGCCGGATTGACGGATTCGGTGGCCGCCGTCGAAGAAGAGATGAGGGCGTCCACCCAACGCTTGGAAGAGCGGATCGATTCAAGGATGGAAGAACTCAAGGTCTTGCTCGCGCAAAATCTCAAGGGAAAATCACCAGTGCAGGAGGAGAGCAGCGGAGGATCAAATCCGGCTACGGAATCTCCACCGGCTCGACACCCAGCCGCGTATGGCGGGGATTTGGCGGGATCGGCCGATCCGACTCGGAACGGAGTCGGATCGACTGGCAATGGAGGCGGCGGGGCTGCGGCGGGCTGGAGAGGTCGCTGACTCACAGCGGGGACGGGATCCGTCCCGTACGGGGATCACGACACCGGAGCAGGCCGTCCGCCCTGGACGCGGACCGGCGTCGACCAGGCGGGCTACGGAAGGGCTCCGGGAGCCAGAACGGCGGGGATTCTTCCCCAACCGCGAGGCGGCAATGTTGCAGGGGGTTGGAGCACGTGTTCCTTGGGGGGGTCAGCCCTATCAAGGCTTTCCGGGACAGCAGCATCAAGGCCAGCCCTATCAAGGCATGGACCCAAGACGGCCGACGTGGAACGGGCAAGGACCGGGGTGGCAAGGGCAAGACGCACCAAGGGCGTACATGCCCCCGAAGCTGACACACATGAATTTCCCACGATGTAACGGAGGGGACGCCTTTGAATGGGTACAGAAGGCGGCGTTATTTTTCAGCTATCAAGAGGTACCAGAGGTACAGTGGGTGCAACTGGCGTCCTTCCACTTGGAGGACGACGCTTTTCAGTGGACGCAGTGGTTCCTGCGGGGACGGGATTATGTGTCGTGGGCGGAGTTTGTCGATGGGTTCACCGCTCGGTTCGGGCCCCTGGAGTTTGAGGAATTTGAGGCCCTCTTGCAAACGTTACGTCAGAAGGTCACCGTGATGGAATACAGGACGAAGTTCGAAAAGTTGGCAAATAGGGTGCACTGGGAGGAGAGGACACTACTCAGTTGCTTCGTCTCTGGGTTGAAGGATCACTTAAAAGATCAGGTTCAGGCGTACATGCCCCGCAGCTTGAATCACGCCATCAGTCTGGTCCGCATTCAGGAAGAGCGGTTCAACAGGCAGTGGTCTCGTACTACAGTGAGGTCCACTACTACACCGGCGACTGCCAAGAGGGACCCACCGGTAGCCGGACGGCCTACTGTGACGCGACTGTCGTGGGGTGAGTTACATGCAAGAAAGGAGAAGGGACTCTGTTTCAACCGTGACGAGAAGTTCACGGCAGGCCATAAATGTCAGAAGGTACAAATCTTTATGTTACATGACGATGTGGAGGACGTGCCGAGCCCAGAGGAGCAGCTCCCCGCTGAAGACTTGGATCTGACCGAGTTCGGGATTTCCCTGCATGCTATGGAAGGGTGTAGCCCTCCTCCACTCACTATAGGGCTTGCGGGGAGGATGAAGCAAGAGAAGGTGACTACTCTGGTGGACAGTGGGAGTACGCACAATTTCATTTGTCCTGACGTGGCCCAGAAGGTTGGGCATGTGATTGATACGGGGGCTGCCTTCCAGGTTGTGGTGGCGGACGGCAGCAAGTTTCAGTGCGAAGGTGTGCTAAAAGGGGTGGCACTTGGGATGCAGGGGTACGTGGGCTGCACGGATGTCTATCTTCTACCCATTCGGGGCACAGACGTGGTACTGGGAGTTCAGTGGCTGCAGCAGCTGCGACAGGTCACTTTTGATTGGGATCAGATGACGATGGAATTCATGCAGCAGGGGAAACAGTTCTGTTTGAAGGGACTCACATCTTCTCCAGTTAAGGAAGTATCTTTTTGGAGCATGCAACGACTCAGGGAAGCAGGAAGTTTGATGGCGGTGCTTTTGGGGTGAGGTCGGATGAGGCCGGGCCATCTGAGGTGCCCATACAGATACAGCCCCTTTTGGAGGAATATGCTGACGTTTTCCGGGATCCACGCACACTTCCGCCGTCACGGTTTCGGGATCATCAGATTGTATTCAAGGCAGGGGCGGAGCCCACCAATATCTGGTCATATCGATACACGCACATGCAAAAGGCTGAGATTGAACGCAGCGTTCGGGAGATGCTCGATGAGGGAATCAACCGTCCCAGCACGAGCTCATTCTCGGCCCTGATCATTCTGGTCAAGAAAAAGGATGGGTCGTGGCGGTTTTGTGTGGACTACCGTGCACTGAACAGCACCACCCTGAAGGATAAGTTCCTGATTCTCTTGATTAAAGAACTGTTGGACGAGCTACATGGGGCGACGCGGTTCACCAAGCTTGACCTACGGTCAGGTTACTACCAGATCCTCATGCGGGAAGAAGACGTCCACAAGACGGCCTTCAGGACTCACGATGGGCACTATGAGTTTTTGGTAATGGCCAACGGGTTGACCGGCGGACCGTCCACCTTCCCGGCTAATATGAACGAGATCTTCCGTCCGCTCCTTCGCCACTTTGTGCTGATTTTTTTCGATGACATCCTCATATACAGTGCTAGTTGGAAAGAGCACTTACGCCATGTCGCACAGGTCTTCTCCCTGCTGCGCAAACATCAGCTCTATGCTAAGCGGTCGAAGTGTTCGTTCGGTCAGGAGTAGGTGGAGTACTTGGGCCATTTAGTCTCGGCTGAAGGAGTTAAAGCCGACCCTCGGAAGATTGAGAGCATGGTTTCTTGGCCACGGCCCCAGACTATACAGGCCATGCGGGGCTTCTTGGGTCTCACAGGCTACTATCGGCGTTTTGTGCGGGACTACGGCAAGATTGCCAGGCCGCTGACCCAGTTACTGCAGAAGGACGTTTTTTCGTAGCAGGATGAGGCTGAGGCGGCTTTCGAGGCACTCAAACGGGTTGTCACGACTACGCCAGTCTTGGCACTTCCGGATTTCACCAAGGAGTTCGTCGTCGAGACCGACGCGTCGGGAGTGGGTCTGGGTGCTGTGTTGATGCGGGAAGGGCGGACGATAGCCTTCTACAGCAAGGCATTGGCTCCTTGGACACTGGGGTTGTCCGCTTATGAGAAGGAGATGTTGGTCGTTATTCACGTCGTGGCTCTGTGGCGACCTTATCTGCTGGGGCGGCACTTCAAGATTCGGAAGGACCATCAGAGTTGAAGCACTTCTTGGAACAGCGGATCTCCTCTCCTCTCCAACAGAAGTGGGTCACCAAACTTCTGGGGTACGACTATGAGATTGTCTACCGCCAAGGCCGGGACAATCGAGTTGCTGATGACTTATCCCGCTTGCCGGAGGGCACACTCGCTCAGATTTCTACACCCCTGCTGGACTCCATGGATGATATACAGGAAGAGGTGGAGCGCGACTCAGAGCTCCGATCTACTGTGGACGCTCTCCGACGGGCACTGGAGACGGTACCGGGTTATCATCTTCGGAATGACCGGTTGTACTTTCGGGACCGTGTGGTCATTCCTTCTCAGTCAGCATGGCGGACAGTTATGATGCATGAGTTCCATTCCTCGCCGACAGGTGGCCATGCCGGTCTCGCCCGCACCCTTCAGCGCGTGCGGGCAAATGTCTTCTGGAAGGGTATGCAGCGTGATATTCAGTTGTTTGTTCGACAGTGTGACATATGTCAGCGCCAGAAGTATGAGACGACTTCCCCAGCCGGATTGCTTACACCATTGGAGATCCCTCATCAGGTCTGTGATACCGTTTCCATGGATTTCATCGATGGGTTGCCCAAGTCTCAGGGCAAATCCGTTATTTTGGTGGCCGTCGATAAATTATCCGAGTACGTGCACTTCATCGCTCTGAGCCATTCGTACACCAGCCCTTCAGTTGCAGCTACATTTGCCCGGGAGGTTGTCAAGTTGCATGGGATCCCACGGGCGATCATCTCGGATCGCGATCCGACTTTTGTGGGAACATTCTGGAGAGAACTCTTTCGTTTACAGGGCATGTCACTACGGTTCAGCACAGCTCACCATCCGCAGACGGATGGCCAGACGGAGGTTCTTAACCGAGTGTTGGAGACTTACTTGTGTTGCTTTGTCATGGATGAGCCGCGTACTTGGGCAGGGTGGTTACATTGGGCCGAATACTGTTACAACACGTCCTACCACTCTGTCAGCAAAATGACCCCGTTCGAGGTCGTATACGGTCGGCCACCGCCCTCCTTGAGCAGCTATGAGTCGGGTAGCACGACGCTTCCCGTCGTGGACCGAGCCCTCCGAGATCGTGATCGCAGTATTGCTACTTTACGGGAGAATCTGCGAGCAGCACAGGATCGCATGAAGGCACAGGCGGACAAACATCGCACAGACAGCGAGTTTCAAGTGGATGATGAGGTCTTTCTCAAGCTCCGTCCCTACAGGCAATTGTCTGTCGCCCAGCAGACGAATCAAAAGTTGTCCCCCCATTACTATGGGCCCTTTCGGATTGTTCGTCCGGGTTGGCCCGGTCGCTTACATGTGTCCGAGGGGTCGCGGATACACCCGACCTTTCATGTTTCCCTGTTGAAGAATAAGATTGGCGCCTCCGTCCAGGCAAGCCCTCTTCTGCCTGAGGCTACAGCTGCGGGCGAACTACGACCGTTACCAGAGGAGGTCATGTTGCTCAGGTGGAAGCATCGCGGGACCGAGTACCGTCCTGAAGTATTGGTTAAGTGGCAACATATGATTGCAGCGGACAACACTTGGGTGAATCTGGTGGAGTTTCGTGAGATGTATCCTGACTACCACCTTGGGGACAAGCTGGTTCTTGATGGGGCAGGGAATGTTACGCCTCCGGACGGCGCCCGCTTATTTGGGTGTCAATACACACGTCGAAGCAAAGGGTCTGAAGGCAACAACGGGACTGAACCAACCGGTTCAGCCCCCACTACCTAAATAGCGGATCGGGGGGGCTGAACCCACCCGGTTCAGCCCCCATTGGGGTCGGCCGGCCCCCTTGGCTGGCCGGCCTTGGTCCGGGTATAAATATACTCGGACCCCCTCTTGAGGAGTCATGCAAGATTATTATCCGGTATTCCCTCCTAACCCTAGTTTCTCCTCTTAGTCTCTTAGTTCTCTAGATCTATCTCTCTCTCTCCCACCTTCTTCATAACAGCTCCCCATAAGAGTCATTCTCACCTAGAAGAGTCTAACACTCACAAAACCTCCAAGATGGATAATAAGAGACACTTTCACTTCCTTATATAGGGGCGTGAGACATACAAATTATGATAATGCCCCTAGGGAGACATAAGTAGAAGGAGACGAGACATGTGTTCAGAAGGTTATATCTGTATCAACACTCCCCTCCTGAAAAATGACCTTGTCCTTAGGGTCGAGGTCGGTAGGGGTCATCTGCGAGCATCAAAGGATCCAAGTCTACGGAGTTAGGACCGTCATCCTCATATCCAACCAGCACGCACAAGACTTTGAAAGCGCAGACGTGGATAGGAGAGTACGGCTGCAGACAACGAAAGTAAATTACCTTGTGGCGAAGCTTGAGGTGTTGCTTGTGAGATAAGCAATGGGTTCATCGGGGAGTTAGTGGACGTGGGGCTGGCAAAACTGGCGGCGACGAAGGCGGGTCTAGAGGTGGGGGGCCAAGTGGTGGTAGGTGATCCATACAGGGAAGAGGCGGCGGAGATTTTAGTGACAACGACGGGAGTTGCACTGGCTGGTGGGGTGAGCAGGACGAGGAGGACGTCAAGGAAGTGTAGAGTTTCTCGTTGAGGCAACGAGCTTGTTCCATGGCGCGGGAAAGACATGTCGGATTGTAGACCTTGAGGCATGCCCAAAAGTGGGGTTGTAGACCCCCAAGGAAGTACCCCAGGTAATGGTCAGGGGATAGGCCGAGTATATGTGCGGCGACCATGATGAACTCGTCAATGTAGGTGGTCATAGTGTCGGACTGGGGCACGAAGTTGAGGCGCTCGTAGGCATTGCTATGACTGGCGGAGTTCCTCGTTTCGTGTGGACCAGGAGAGATCAGAAACCTACTGGCGCGTCCAACGCACCAAATGAAGCGTTGAACCCTCCATATAGATAGTGGTTAGAGGAACCTTCTGGTTGGTGGGGGTGGACTGAAGGTCGAAGAACTGTTCAGTGACGGCGATCCAATTGAGGGGGTGGTGTCGTCGAACACAGGAATCTTGATCCGACGGAGATGGGTCGGGTGGATGTCTGTAGCGGGTGGAGAAACGCCGTGTAGTTTGGGGCAGGCCGAGGGGTTGCGATAATAGTGGAGGGGATGTCGGTGGGCAGTTTACTGTCATGGCTGCGAACTCTCGAAGGAGTGAGATCCTCAATTCGTGCTTTGAGTTGATCCAAGCGATGGGTGTCAATAGAGGCAGTGGCTGAGGCGTACTCGTTAGCGTGGATGGCAATTGAATAGGCCCGAGGGATGGAACAAATGTGTGGGAGGGAGACAATAGGCTGCAAGGTTGAACGAGGGTGGCACAACGGTTGGGCGTAGCGGAGAGAAGTGGTGGGGTTGTTGTGGACCGTGTGTGTGGGCGAACGGCTGCGGAGGAAGAGCCCAAGAACGGTCGAAGGACGTTGGGGTGCCGGTGGGCGACGATGGGTCGAAGGAAATGCGTCGGGTTGTTGAACAGCAAGAGGCTGGAAGTCGGAAGGGTTGGTTGGAGTGACATTGGAGAGGACGTCAAGCGCGCGGGGCGAGGTTGGCCAAGGGGTCATCGAGCGGAATCGACGTCGTGTCGTGCGAGGAGAGCGATGTTGTAGCGGAGAGAAGGCATCGAGGAGGGAACCGGGCGCAATTAAAATACATGGAATAAAATGGCGCTGGAGAGAACGAGGGAACCGGGCGAGTGTTGGCTGGAGCAAGAATCCATATCCAATTAGGGTTTCAGCAGAAACCCTGAACTAGCGGTAGGTCGAACCAATTGATACTTGTACACTATTAAGTACTGAAAATTATATGATTGAACGTAAAAGAGGGATACAAATATCGAGATAAGCTCGACCCTAAATCTTGAGGATTGGTTCCCCCTAAGAGCCTCTCTTACCTATTGATCACATCTTTGTGCACTCAAAAAACGTGTGGAAATTTCGATGAGAGAGGAGATAGAAAGTGTGGAAGTTTCGACGAACTTTCAGGAAAGCTTAAGAGAGTGTTCTAGCGAAGTATTGCAGCTTCGGATAAGGCCGAGATACTACCGAAGTATCATTTAAGGGCAAATAAATCCAGAAGCCCATATAGGAGCGAGAAGGCTGAGATAGGTAGAAATGATGTGGTTTTTATGTAAAGTCACTATAATAACGCTTATGCCAAAATAATGCTCGCAGTTATTGCGCTAGAAGTGATGAAAAGTTGAATCGGTATGTTCAAGTGCTAATTATGCTTCGAGTCATTAGGCTCATGCATGATGAAATGATTACATCATAATAATAAACTTATGAAACTAATAATGCATGCAAATAAATTAGAACGTGGCCGATAATAATGGATCGATCTCGTTAACATGTTATAATGCTCGTGCATGTTAATATCCTGGAATTATTGTGACTTGGTTGATGTTGAAAATATTTTATCGGTCTCGTTAAGGTCAATAAAATGATATGATGCGATAATATGCATGCTACTAGTAACCCGGTGTTAGCTCCTCTTTACTCGGGCCCCATATAACTCTAGGAGAAACATCTCGGGAGTAGCGCTCCCATCTGGAAATGGACTAATCATCTGTAGTACTTTGGTCTATTGTGGGGCTTCAGTCTATCAAGGGCTTCAGCCTTGTTAATTGTATATCTTGAATCCTAACATAAAGGCGACAACCGATGTTGAACACGACCTGCAGGGTCCGGGTCCGCCGGCCTGGACAAAATTTTTCTAACACACGGCCCGAGGCACATGGGATGTGCCCAGGACATGTGCAATTTGGACCGTTCCAAAAGTCAGTGGACGCATCCAGAAGGCGGGAGACGCAACATTTCGGGGAACACGACACGAGGCACACAGGCGTGTGCCATTCTAACGGTTCTTTGGCGGTTGTTACACGTCTGTTGATGAAAAGACACGGCGTTTAGGCCACACGCCCAAGGCACACGGGTGTGTGCCAAGGGCGTGTCAATCTATATGGAGTGTTATATAAACTCCTTGTCATTTTGTATTTAGTGTGGTGATCGGCGATAATCTGTGGCAATCTATGACAATTCTGAAGCAATCGTTCTGGAGTTTGGACATTGTATTTTTTTGTATTTTGTGTCTGTTTGGCCAGGATGTGACAGCTATGGTGTTATGAAAGTTTGTAACATGTTCATTAGTTTACTCATTTGATCAGTCGAGCCCCTCGTAATGTGGATCATTGTCAGAGATAAAGTGGAAGGAGCGCGAGATACAGAGAGGGTGATTGGATGGCTCAACTCTTCCAAAGTGGTTGCGATATATGAGTTGTCGCGAGACCCACATCGCTTCCCAATGATGACACCGAACAATAAAGCACACCCCCCCCCCTTTTGGAATAAATTAAGAACTTAACAATTAACTAATCATTTAATTAATAACTCAATTGTTTACACACTAGAAGTAGGATGCATGAAACTTAAAGGAGTGTACAGGGATCGAAATCAGGAGGGAGACTCTGGGCACGAAGAGATAGTGGTTTGATGTCTGAAGACGCTACCCGAGAAGAAGAATCGGTAATTTGTCGACAATAGGTCCCAAGAACGTCGTTCATCTTGGGTGTGTTGTTGTCGTTAGGAGGTTAGGAGATTGGATTAGGGTTGCTTCCCTACGATGGTAAGAGGATCAATCGGCGGGTTCGATCTAGTGCAAAGCTTGACGGGGAGGATTGAATCAAAAAAGACGCAGAGCCGCCTCGAGATTATGAAGCAGGATGGCAGGTTCAATCATATGCAGGGCCAAATGGGGACAATCGATCGGAGGGTTCGATCGTGTGCAAAGCTCAATGGGGAGGTTCCAGTAGAATCGAAAAAAGGATTCAAGCAGTGACTCTGGGAGGGATGAAGGTTAAGGCGACTACGAGGTGCAGAAGTTACTGAGTTTGTAGATTCCCCGTGTGTCGATGGGAACAACTGTGTCTTCTACACGAATGAATGACAAAGCGTTATCGGGGGTGTTTGGTGGACAGCGGGTCCGAGGAGAATGGCACTGCTACCAAGTTGCAGGCTCATCGTAGAATGTCAATGGTGTCGCCGGAGGGGTGACCGTATGGAGAAAAGAGGAGGGGATACTGTAGAGTCGGAACCGTGATTGTCTAAATGAGGTTTGCTCAGAGAGAAAGAACTACCACAATCTCTATACAAGGGAAAGAAGAGACTCTAATTCATGCATGTCTCTCATTCGAAAATCATATGCCTTTAAATAAGTTTTTCAAGATAAAACTTTTAATGACCTACTCCTAAAAATCAACAATATTTAATAAAGGATAATTAATAAAAGACAACATGCAATAACTTGACGATAAAAAACAACTCGAGAACCAGGCGCGAAGCCCATAACATTCTCATGAAGAAATCTCCAACTAATTTGTTATGCATAGGAACAATCTAAAAATTAGTAAGATAGCCACTGAAAGCTTGGGCGGGGGAATTTTAACCCGTATAAGTATCAATAAGATAACAATAATAGTCACAGTTCATGACAAAATAGTAGCCAACACCACCAGAAAAGATGTTGCAGGATCCTGACAAATAACATCCACTCCTCCCAGCTAAAGCTCACATCAAAAATATGATAAAGTAAGAGGACGGGCATTGTAGAGGGTGAGGGCGGCCCAGGGAATTCAAAGATCCAAAACCAGGAGATTTCTTTCTAACCTCTCTATAGAGTGCTTCTCCTCAGTCAGTACTAGTCTCCTTTTTTGCAACCCTGTGCCCAGAAGCTAGGAACATCAATCCAAACAAACAAACAAAATTCCAAGCTGCCCTTAGAATTTCCATTTTAGGTTTTAATTGGAATCAGCAAGAATTATTTTTAAGGCACCCTATCTTTTGGGTTTCTATTTTAGAATAATTCCAAATAGGATAAGAAATTAAATATTTATTTAAGCTTACTTCAATTTTAACTAATTTGAATATACTTTGCTTGTATTTTAAAATATCGCTCTTAATGTAGATCTTTTTAGTCGAGTTAATTACCATGTCACCTAATTTGACAGATCATTTTATTCAGGGACTTACTGGTCGATCACCCCAATAATCCATCGCAATGAGCGCAAACGATGTACACGATATAAAATAAATAGTACAAGCGTGATAAATAAATAAGTGTGCGCGAAGACATGCGCTACACAAAGAAAATATGGGAAATAATAGTAAAATAAAGATGTGTGAAGATGCAATGCAGTTTGCATCAAGGTTCATTCAACTATGGAGAACTTTAGTGATGATGAAAATATATGACCGATGATATTTAGAGAACAGGAGCTTAAAAATCTAACTGAAATCATTACAAGCTTGAAAATAGAAGCATGGAAATGGTAGAAGAATAACTACTTTAAAAACTTTAACAGAAATAAAGTATACCAATCATGCTAGCATCAAAACATGAGAGCAGCTAACCTGTTCAATTATGTTTGTGATCTTTTTTGATGCTCTAGTAACACTTTCATCAGAAGCACCTTCAATAACTGTAAAAAAAAATATTACAGCATTTTACTAATAAAAAAGGGCAGCCCGGTGCACAAAGCATCCCCACGCAATGAGGGCCCGGGAAAGGGTCCCACCACAAGGGTAAAATGTAGGCAAACCTTACCCTGCATTTTTGCAAGAGGCTGCTTCCAGGACTCGAACCCATGGCTTCAAGGTCACACGTCAACACCTTAACCGGTAAAACATTTTACTAATAAATGAGTAAAAATATAAATGGTAAAAAATACAAGTAACAAAGTATAAAATAGATTAAAAGCAATACCATAAAATCATCAGGGGTATTAAATCGCATATTTTAAAATGAAAAGAAAAATAATCAACATCATCAAAAGCCTTCGACAACTATTTTGAGTCAGCTTTAAGAATCCTCATTTTCCAGTTGTCTGACGTGTTAACTTACCAATGAAAATTATCTTGAACAGGTTTCATTCATGTCACCTTGAATCTAACTCTTCTCCTATCTTTTCATTCAACATTAACTCTATCTACTCATTTAATTATTGTATTTTTTAATCATCAATGTGCATGCCCAAACTATGAAGTCAATTTGTTATCTTTTTTTAAATTAATAGATGTCACGCTCACTATTTAACTTAGTCAGATATAAAGTCGTCAAAAAATAAGCTAATCAGTCAGTAAGTAAAGCAAGAAGTCAAGCTTATGAAAATTTTATAAGCGACTAGACACCAAAGATGCAGAGCGTGACATATATAAAATTGTTCGAGCTAGATAAAGTAAGACGAGATTTAAGTCAAGTAAAATGCATAAAAGATGAGACAGATATAGTTTTGACGGATGATGTGAATATTAAAGAGCGATGGAAAAGATAGTTTTATCAACTATATAATGAAACAAAGGACAATGAATTGAACATGGAATATTTAAGTAAATCAGAGTAGTATAGGAACATAACGTTTTATCGTAAAATTCAAGTATCAGGGGTAAATGATGCTTTAAATAAGATGAAAAATGGAAAGGCGGTTGGGTCAGATGATATACCCAGCAAAGTATGGAAATGTCTAAGAAATGAAAAAATTTTGTGTCTTACATGTTTTTTCAATAAGATACAAAAGTCAAATAGGATGTCAAACCAATGGAGAGAAGGTATCTTGGTAACTTGGTATAAGAATAAATGAGTAAAACAAAATTGTGTTAATTACAGAGGAATTAAATTGATGAGTCATGTCATGAAACTATGAGAACGAGTAATACAAAGAAGAGTAAGATGAGACTAACATCTCAAAGAATCAATTTGGATTCATGTCAGGGAGGTCGACCATGGAAGCTATACATCTCTTGAGGAGACTCATTGACAACTATCGAGAAAGAAAAAAAGATTTGCATATGTTGTTTATTGATTTTGAGAAGGCTTATGATGGAGTTCCAAGAGAGATCTTATGGAGAGTCTTAGAAAAGAAAGGTGTAATTGTGTAAATGTTTCATATATTGACATAATCAAAGATATGTATACAAATTGAGTGACAAGGGTGAGGACATCTGGAGGATTAACACAAGAATTCACTATCACTGTTGGCTAACATCAAGGTTCAGTTTTAAGATATTATCTCTTTACCCTTATCTTAGATGAGCTCACCAGACATATCCAACAAGCAATACCTTGATGTTTATTATTTGCGGATGATATCGTTTTGGTTGATGAGACGCGCGAGGGTGTAAACGCAAAACTTGAATCTTGACGAGATACTTTAGAAAAGAAGAGTTTCAGGTTGAGAAGGGCAAAGACGGAGTATATAGAGCTTAAATTTAGCAGTACAAGAAGGACGGATAACTTCGTTATTAAGTTGGGTGATTAAGATATTTCTCGTAGTGAGTGTTTGAAATATCTTGGATCGATAGTTCAAAAGGACGGAGGTATTGAT
Organism: Platanthera guangdongensis; assembly: GCA_039583875.1. NCBI lineage: Eukaryota > Viridiplantae > Streptophyta > Magnoliopsida > Asparagales > Orchidaceae > Platanthera > Platanthera guangdongensis. The sequence continues at coordinate 6,515,412 of CM077153.1, read as the reverse complement.
AAAGATGTGACACATAGAATCCAAGGGGTTGGTTGAAGTTGAGAGGCGTGTCAGGGATCTTATGTGATCATAAAGTACCACTAAAACTTAAGGGTAAGTTTTACTGTACTGCAATTGGACCCGTGATGCTCTATGGTTCTTGTTAGAGAAGCCCATTTGAAAAGGCCCATTATGTATATTTATTGATTATTTCTCTCTTCTTTTTAGTCCCACATCATGTATAGGACCTTCTCCCTCAGTTCTCTGCAGACCGTTGTCTCTCGGCTGTCCGCTGCGAGTTCCAGCTCGCCGCGACCTGCCTTCACTTTTCGCTTGAGTCTTTCAACTCGCGGTTTCTTCTCCCTGTCCGCTTGCTTTCCTCTTGCGGCCTCTTTTTTTCTCAGACCGCTGCTGTGCTCAGCCAGACCGTGCAGGTTGTTCCCTTCCCGCATTTTTGGTCGCGGTCTTCTCCTGCCCTTCTTGTCCGTGCGGCTTTTCTCTGTCCGCTGCGGTCTTCTTTTCCTGTTCGCTGACATTTCTTTCAGCCAAGCTCCGCCTTTGGTCACGGCCTCCTCCTGCCGCTGGTGTCTTCACATCTTGACCAGGCGGTCTCCGCTCGTCTCCCGATCTCCGCTCTAGTCGCGCGGTCTCCTCTGTTGCCGGATTGCTCTCCTAGCCGCAGCTAGTCTTCATGACATCTTCTGCTGACTCTACCGGAACGGCGGTTCCTCCTGCAGACCGCCCGGCCTCTATTCCGGAAGTACGCGATGAGCTCCGTATTACCACTATCTCTCTGACGGGTAAGAAGAATTTTGTGAAATGGGCACACTCTGTTCGTCGGGTCCTGTAATCCAAAGGGTTTCTTCATCACTTGACCCAGGCCGTTACCGGTACTACTGACGACTTGTTACGCAACGATGGTCGTGTGCAGACATGGTGTAACATCCGTTATTTGACGCGAAATTTAATTTTAAATTGTAGGGTCGAGTCGCGACGAATTTTGATCGAGGCAGCGCGACGTCACGGTACAATGTTACTATTCTTAAAGGTCGTGTTCATTAATTGGTGATTTATGATAGTCATATTTAGTGAGACGCATTTTATTTTAGTGACGCGCGCGGTGAAAATGAGTTGATTTTCAAAGGAATTAGATTGGGGTGCCAATAGCAATCCCCCCCCCCCTATTCATACGATTATCAAAACCGCATAGCCCATGAAGTAAATCCCGCAAACTTCATTTTCTCACGGGTAAGAAAACCGCAAGCCGTGTCTTTCGTTCCGTCTCCCGCACGCAGCAACACCAAGTCCGCGCCTCCCGCAAGCCCTAACCGGCGGCCGATCCTCCTCCAGAATCCCTCTCCGACTTCTCCTCCTTCCTCTACGAGCGACGGTGGACATTCCTTTTCCTTCCTTGGTCGTGGAAGAGCCGGGTTCAACCCTACCGGTGGTAGTGGAAACGATTTTGGTTTCGGTGAGTCGATTCCTCCTTTATCTCTTTTCCCTCATGGAGATCTTTCGATTTGGAGATTAGTCTAAACTAATTTTTGTTCCTAATGCCCTAAATAGGTTTTGGAGTTCATGATCCTCCGCGGAATTTGGGTTGGGCGCTTTGAGAGCCTCAATCACTCCTCATAAAGGTAATATCTGAAGTTTAGCGCTTGAATTTTTGTAACCCTACTTGTATAGAAATTTTCCACGGGAATATCGTAAAGGGAAAAATTATGAAATTAGGGCTACTGTATGTTGAAACCGAAAATCGGTCTCCTGTGGAGTTCGACCCTTGGGGAAGGGGTGACCGCGCACCTACTACCCTCAAGCGAACGATCTAGGCACAAGACTAGGAACACAAGGGGACAGACCCAAGGTCTCAGCGTGGAGGACCCGCCGCATACCCGGAAGACTAACAAACTCTTCCCCTCCCAAGCCAAGGGCTGAGCTAAGGCACCTTCGGAGGGCTCTCTTGGCCGACCGGAACATATAAGGAGGATCTCAAGATCCACTCCCTAACTAGAGGTGCCACCTCGGGTCTATGTAAAATGTTCCCCGCCCGCCTTACTATTGGCGCAAAACCGCCCAGCAGCCCTACTCTACGCAGCCCCAATTGGGTCGCTAACGGCGGAACTCCGCTATTCTGAAAGGATGACAACATGCCATCAGGGGCTTCCCGGCATCTATTCCTCGGGGCCCACACGGGGGGAGCGGTTCACGAACACACCGCTCACCCAAGACAGGAGTAAACTACATATTCACAGAGTATCACAGATATGAAAAAATATTACAGAAATATGAATTCCATACTCATCACGCAGGCCGGCAATATAAACAAAAAGGCCTTCGAGGGCCGGCACAAGCTTGGGCTTAAGCCCGCTACTCCCCGCCTGGTATTGCAACACCTGTACGCCAACGTCTCGACGAGCGGCGGCCAACTAGGCATCGGTCGGCTAACATAAGCGGGCCAAACATATTGCGCACACCCCCTTTTTTGGGGCTATGGTGAGCATTCCCTGCAAGCGGCTAATAAACAACTTCCTCGGAGTCTTTTCCGGGAACCCCAGAACATCACCAATCCGGCTCACACGTCCGGATGGGCTTCACACAGCATGCCTAAACCCGTACTCACGCTTCCGGGTACTAATGCAATTAACTGCGGGGACGCACACGTCAACCCGTCGGAAAGCTCCCTTCCCCCCACCCGTTGGTGGAGGGGGGCTTCCATGCAAATATGTAAACTGAGGGCTTCACCTGCCCAAGTAGAAACATCGTTACCCTTGTCGCGTGCTTGGCGGAGCCGCAACCGAACATCTCGCAAGAGCCTCGGTGTCTAGGGAGCGTTGCTGCTGACCATGCATTGATGACGCAACGGTTCGAGCTCCAAGAAGACCACTCAAGATCTCTCCTTCTTCTTGGTCGGCCAAACTTGAGCCCCAAGGCTCTTATGCTCCAGCGATAGCTTTACCCGTTCAACACTGTTGCATTGCTTGCAAAATCTTTGCTCAAGTACAACAACAATCACCTTCGGGGACTTCGAATGCATCCCGCAAACCTTATGCCCCAAACTTGAATAATCAGATATTAGCCTTATATTTGCAGTTAGAGTTCTCCACCGATCGGTTGCTCACGTTCACTGCCATATTGCAGCTGTTGTAGGTGACGATGTGATGCCTAAAAATCCCCATCACCGTAACCCTACCGGGAATCCTCGTCGTCGTCTGGAAATCAATCGACCCCGACAGCGCTTCGGCGTATAAAGCCGTCTCGCCGATCAACTTCGTCGCATAAATCGTCAACGAGATGTTCATCCGCTCGGAGCTACGAGCGCCAATCTCCCCCGGCAGGATCGCGGCATCCCCGACCTGCTCGCCGCGGTAGAGGAGATCGGCGGTGCCGGCGCCGTAGCGGAAGCTGACGCGATTGGGGTTGTGGGCGGTGAGATCGAGGTCCAGCGTGACGTTGACGTCGAGGCCAGGATTAGGGATGTTGAGCCCTGTGCTGTAGCCGCCGAGCTTGATGGAATTGACGGTGGTTGTGGCATCCCGGATGCGGAAGACGGTGACGGCGAGGATCACGATGAGGAGCACGAGGAAGATGAAAATGGATAAGGAGATCAGCAGGCAGCGATAGCGCCGGCGGCGGATCCACTGCTTACCGTTGCTGGAGTCCATTTTGGAGCAGCGGTCGTTTTTTAGAGGCGGCGGCTCATTTTGGGCGTTGCCAGAATTCGGAGAACCCTAGATTTTTGATAGAGGCGGGCCGAGCCTCCCCCCTGGTTTTTCCTCCCCTTCTTTTATCCTCCTGTACCCGAGCCTCCCCTTTCTCTCTTCCTTCCTCTTTTTTTATTCTTTCTTTTTATTTCTGCTGTCCACCTGTACCTGAGCCCCTCCTCTCCCTTTCTTCATTTCTTTTTTTTAATCCCCCTCCATTTCTCCCCATATAAATAAATAAATAAATATATATATATAGATGTATATATATATATATATTCATATGTATAAATATAGCCTTTACAAACAAAACCTCCACGCGATGCACGAGCACTCGCACGTCTCCGAACGAGGCTGTACCAGAACGTCGCTCATAGCATGACCCTAGGCTGATATTTGGGGAGGGTCCCACTCGCCCGGCTACGGGGTTGTACACAATCCCCGCTCTTTTCGAGGTTGGTACAAGCTCGGAAAAAATCATCCAACCCAACGTATCCGGCGAGTGGGAGCCGACCCAAAAAAAACTGAGAGAAACTGAAATCTGCACTTGGAACATCAATCTCTTCATGACCTTTCTGATCCTTTTGAATCACTCGATACCTTTTGGCTCACTGCTATTGAATTGCTCTTATATCATTACTTACAACAAGTATATAATTTCTCGTGATATCGTGAAACAACAAAGCCATATATTTTGTATCCTCTTGCACATGCGGAGCTAATCCTTTCCCCCCAGGTGTGCCTACAGCCCTGCCAGCTAGTGAGAGCCTGACAGCGAGTCTACCCGGGGCCGAGCAGCGCTCGCGGTCCCTTACCCCCCAGGCGAGCCTACGGACCTGCCAGCTAGTAGGAGCCAGGCAGCGGGTCTACCCGGGGCCGAGCATCACTCGGGGTCCTGCAAAAACCTCCAAGAACCAATCCTTTCCCCCCAGGTGTGCCTACAGCCCTGCCAGCTAATGAGAGCCTGACAGCGAGATCTGCTCGAGGCCCACGGATGACACCGAGTGACTTCCAGCCCTGCCAGCTAGGTGAGAGCCTGACAGCGGGATCTGCTCGAGGCCCACGGAAGACACCGAGTGACTTCCGGCCCTGCCAGCTAGGTGAGAGCCTGACAGCGGGATCTGCTCGGGGTCCACTACTACCGCCATCGAGTGACTTCCAGCCCTGCCAGCTAGGTGAGAGCCTGACAGCGGGATCTGCTCGAGGCCCACGGATGACACCGAGTGACTTCCGGCCCTGCCAGCTAGGTGAGAGCCTGACAGCGGGATCTGCTCGGGGTCAACTACTACCGTCATCGAGTGACTTCCAGCCCTGCCAGCTAGGTGAGAGCCTGACATCGGGATCTGCTCGAGGCCCACGGATGACACCGAGTGACTTCCGGCCCTGCCAGCTAGGTGAGAGCCTGACAGCGGGATCTGCTCGGGGTCCACTACTACCGTCATCGAGTGACTTCCAGCCCTGCCAGCTAGGTGAGAGCCTGACAGCGGGATCTGCTCGAGGCCCACGGATGACACCGAGTGACTTCCGGCCCTGCCAGCTAGGTGAGAGCCTGACAGCGGGATCTGCTCGGGGTCCACTACTACTCGAGGACTTGACTTTGCTCGAGGTGGAGACATCCTGTTTACTTAAGAGGTGTTGGAGAGTTAACTGCACCGATGCTTTTACAAATGGAGGACGCATTCTTTTCATAAGAGAGACGATCTGGAAGTCGTCAAATCGGGAAGCTGGCGTCCGAGCCTGTTCCTAATAATTCCTCCAATCGGAAGAGAGATGCAATCGGGGGGACATAGGCCGACGTGCAAGGGGGGAGCTGATCTCGGCCGTCAGTGTAGAGGCTCGGTCTTACAATAGCGCTTAGAGTCCCGAGGCATCGTCCCATCATCCGAACTGGGCTATTTAGAAGGAACAGGTCGACGGCTCGTATCCTGATCTAATGACAAAGATCGCTTTCCGCCATGTCACTCGATGATGAGAGCTAGTGCATGGGCGGCGGGTATTGTTCCTGCGAGGGTCCTCTAGGACGCACTCGAGGCCAACATCTTCCCTTGGGCCAAAACCTGCCCCTTCACAGGTTATCCTGCTCTCTCAATAACAAAGGCTTTCACTTGTGATTGCTTGGAGAGATCGGCCCTTTATCAAATCTGGGAGGTTAGCGTCTAGGCTCGTTCCTGATAATTCCTCTAGTCGGAGGAGAGGTGCGATCGGGAGGACATAGGCCGGCGTGCAAGGGGGGAGCTGATCTCGGCCGTCAGTGCAGAGGCTCGGTCTTACAATAGCGCTTAAAGTCCCGCGGCACCGTCCCATCGTCCGAACTAGGCTATTTAAAAGGAACGGGTTGGACGTTTAGCTTCCGGAGTCGATCGCGAGGCTAACCCTTGAAGCCCTCAGAAGCTCGAGGCGAATTGGTAATAACGAGAAAACTTGACCGCTACTGAATTACAAGGAAGAGATAACATATTACCGCTAGGGAGGGAACCCTTTCGGGTCACCCCAGCTCCTAATACCTCTCAGCTGCTCTCTTACTTGATCTTGAAGACAATAACCTCCAGGTTTCTCGTTGATGTAATAAGTGGGGACACATGGGTTTTCATAGGTAGAAGCGCTTCAAATAGGTGCAAATCCTACTCCAAATGTTATGAGATTCAAACAACAGCTATGGGAGGGGACAACTCTGAGTATGAGGACCTTACATACAAAGGATCAACGCACGACCCTGGTCGTCACCTGGTTCCACTTCTATAGCCATGACGCTCGCCAGAGTTCTTCTGTACTGGTCACACTCCACGCTCACCGCACCAAAATGTTGAAACCGAAAATCGGTCTCCTGTGGAGTTCGACCCTTGGGGAAGGGGTGACCGCGCACCTACTACCCTCAAGCGAACGATCTAGGCACAAGACTAGGAACACAAGGGGACAGACCCAAGGTCTCAGCGTGGAGGACCCGCCGCATACCCGGAAGACTAACAAACTCTTCCCCTCCCAAGCCAAGGGCTGAGCTAAGGCACCTTCGGAGGGCTCTCTTGGCCGACCGGAACATATAAGGAGGATCTCAAGATCCACTCCCTAACTAGAGGTGTCACCTCGGGTCTATGTAAAATGTTCCCCGCCCGCCTTACTATTGGCGCAAAACCGCCCAGCATCCCTACTCTACGCAGCCCCAATTGGGTCGCTAACGGCGGAACTCCGCTATTCTGAAAGGATGACAACAGGCCATCAGGGGCTTTCCGGCATCTATTCCTCGGGGCCCACACGGGAGGAGCGGTTCACGAACACGCCGCTCACCCAAGACAGGAGTAAACTACATATTCACAGAGCATCACAGATATGAAAAAATATTACAGGAATATGAATTCCATACTCATCACGCAGGCCGGCAATATAAACAAAAAGGCCTTCGAGGGCCGGCACAAGCTTGGGCTTAAGCCCGCTACTCCCCGCATGGTACTGCAACACCTGTACGCTAACGTCTCGACGAGCGGCGGCCAACTAGGCATCGGTTGGCTAACTTTGGTGGGGTCGGGGCAGCTTTCTGAAGGTCCCCAGCAGTAGGATTGCCTTCGTAAGAGAAAATGTCGTCGCGCCGAGTGTACGAGCGCCGCAGCACCACTGTAAGGAAACCTAATTCATGTTAGTTAGACATAGAAGGAAATATATTTTTGTATACGCATGTGTAGGTTTTGTATAAATATCATAACCATGCATAGAAAGGTGTGGTGGTAGGAAAACGGTCGCGGAATATGTGTAAAATGACACCCTGCTCCAAGACCCAAGTAGTCAGATCATGAATAGTAATGTTAGGTACGAAACCTATACCCGTGTACGTAAGCTTGGAATTTGTCCAACCAAGGGCGTGAATGGCCCTTCTAGTCGACCATGAGAAAGTCAAGGGTCGCTCAGTAGTACACCAAAAGAGATGTCCCAAGCAGAGTAGCATTTGACCAAAAGGTCAGTAAGCACACTTCAATCTTTTCGTGCTAGGTAGAGGCGCACTACCTTCCTCATAGGGCATATGGTATCCTATGAGTAGCAGAGTCTTGGGAGTTGACTCCCCTTGAGACAGTTAGTAGATTCGAGACCGTGTCCGCGCGACACTAAAACAATTGAGTTCGTCAGATGGTCTCGAGTCATCAGTTTCAGATGCGCGTTAGGAGCTACTCTGCCTAGAGCCTTCCTAGTAGAGGTGCAGGTTAGAGGTCACCTAGAACTCAAGTATAGACCTGACGTGAGACAGTACGCTAGTTAGTAAACGTCGGGATTTGAGTTAGTGAACTGAAAGTCACAAACATAAAACAGGTAGATGTTTTGACCAGGTAGTGTTCTGAAGGCATGCATAACATATAGCATGAATGTTTTAATGCACAAAACTATTTTAAAAAGGCATGCATTCATCATTCAAGAAAAAGCTTTTAGTGTCACTAGAAGGAGTTATTTTTCTTTACTCTGACCCCTCGTGGACAACGTTTTTACAGGTGACCCAGGTGGGAAACTACGCCTAGGATGAGCTTTGGTGGCGTCAGTTTGTAGTGTTTTCTCATTCAGTTTTTCTTTACTTACAACATATAGTTGTAGTTGTGAACAGTGTACCTTGTTAATGTTTTTTTATGTCATGTATCAGACTTATGATATTATATCAGAATTTCAGTCATTTCAATTCTTTTCAAATTTAGTGGCTCTGTGAATCCAAATTTCAGGTATGTGGTTACCCCTAGTTTACTTTTTTAGCTTCCGTTGTAAGTTATAAAATTTTTAGTAGTTTCTACTTTATATCTGCTGTGTACTAATTTTAATATTGTTTCATAGTTCTCTTTATATCGCTGACCCGGCCGGATGGCTGATTATTGAAAAACTGGGAAGGGGTGTTACACTTGGATCCTTAATTCTCTTGATGGCGAATCTTATCGCCTGGCCATGTACCACGAGACGGCCAAGAGCATGTGGGACGAGCTCCATACTCTCTACTCTGGCAAGGATAGTCTCCACCATTTGTATGACATTATCATTGCCCTTCAGGCCCTTGATAGTGGTGGCGTGACCGATCTGACCTCTTTTGTTGCCCAGGCTCGGTCTCTGGTCGAAGCTTGGATCCAACATCAGCCTCCTACTTTAGACCTTGCTGCCCAACGTGCCCAGAAGGAAGCTGTTGGTATCGCTATGATGATGGCTTGGGTCCCACATCACCTTCACAGCATACGGGCTCAAGTCCTCTCCTCTACTGTTACCCCGTCCTTCTCGGATGTGTGCTCGATGCTACTCAAGGTCTCCCCGCCTCCGGATTTGTCTGGACCTCCTTCTCCGGCCCTTGTCCAGAAGGCCCCTGCACCTCTACTGCCTCTCCCTCCTTCAGCTCATGGGGGCCGTTCTGATTCTCGCGGGCGTGGTCGGGGTGGCCGGCCTCGGCCTAAGTGCTCTTTCTGCGGCAAAGACGGGCATCTTGAAGCCACGTGCTATCGCAAGCATGGTCGTCCTCCTCGTCCACAGGCCTCTGTTGCTGGCACCGACTCTTCTCTCACTCGTACTGACCTCGACGAGGTTCGCCTTCAGCTCCAGCATCTTCATGGCCTGCTCAGCCGCCCACCGGGCTCGGTTGCCTCTGCTGCCTCCATCTCCAATGAAGGTATCGTCTGTCTCCCCACTGTCCCGCACTGGATCCTTGATTCTGGTGCCACTCATCACATCACTTCTGTTTGCCCGCCTCAGTACTTGTCTTCTCCTCACCCGAAGTACATTACTGTGGTCAATAGGGTTGTTGTCACTGTCTTTGGCTGTGCTGATATTCCTCTCGCCTCCTCCCTCCTCTTGCGCTCGGCTCTTCATGTTCCGGGCTCTCCTTTCAACTTACTTTCTGTTGGTCGTCTTACTACTGATTTAAATTGCTCTGTAACATTTACTTCTACTTCTTTTTTGATACAAGATCAACAGACGCGGACTATCATTGGTAGGGGGCGACTGCAGAACGGGCTCTACCTTCTTGATGACTCTCCTACTCTCCTCGCATCTGTCTCCTCTTCGGATTGGCATCGGCGTCTTGGTCATGTTCCTCTTCCCGTCCCCCAGAAGGCTCTCCCGAATATATCTCTTCCTGTTTTTCAGTGTGAAACCTGTATTTTTGGCAAGCAGCCACGTTCATCTTTTCCTTCTCATTGTACTCGAAGCTCTGCTCATTTTGTTTTAGTACACTCTGATATATGGGGTCCGTACAAGATTACTAGCATTTCTGGCTACCGTTATTTTCTAACATTTATTGATGATTATTCTCGCATGACATGGTTGTATCTACTTCGTGACCGTTCTGAGCCTCCCCGCATCTTTCGGGCCTTCATTCTTGAGACTCGCACTCAGTTCTCTGCGCCCATTCAAACTATTCACACTGATAATATGCGCGAGTACAAATTCCAATTTATGTGACAGAATTCGTCTTTAGACGAATAGAAGAATTAGAATTGACTTCATTCAATTCCAAATCCTATAGGAATTGGAATAAAGCCAATTTCAATTCCTACCTCTGAATTCCTTTCAAACTAACAGAGCTATCATTAGGGAAATACAAGCTGAGAAGAGGTAGATTATGGCATTTGTTAGAAAAGCTCAATTAAGGGCCCATGTTTTCTCCTCCTTTCTCTCTCCTTTTATTAGTCTCACATCTTGTATTAAGATTTCTCTCCTCATTCTTCTCCTATATAAGTGTATTTATACTTGTAACTATTCATTCAAGGAAGTATATACAAGCTTTGAGATCTCTCTTTACATGGTATCAGAGCCAGGTTGGTCTCCTCCTTGGGTATCCGGCCTAACCATATTCGGGCCCAGATTCGAACATCCGCCACAACTCTTTCACTGTCTGATGTCTGCTCCATGCTGCTAAAAGTCACGCCTTCCTCTGAGGCTCCTCCTGGTTTTGCCCCGGCTCTTCTATGAAACCCCGTGCGAGGACGTGGTAGTCGCTACTGTGGCCGGGATAATCATCTTGAGGCTACCTGTTACCGCAAGTATGGTTTACCTCCTCACCTTACTGTTACTACCTCTGCTACTCTAGCTCCCACTGGGTCTTCTACCCCTGATCCGGCCCCCACTACCCGCCAAGACATTGATGAGCTCCGCACCCAACTCCAACAGCTTCAGGGTGCCCTCAGCCGCTCCTCCGGCTCTGTTGCGTCCTTTTCTGCGGAAGGTATAACCTGTCTTTCTCGTAGTCCTTGCTGGATTGTTGATGTCGGCGCTACCCATCATATTACCAGCCCACAGAGTACCTACGGACGCCTCATCCTCTTTGCATCACTGTGGCCAACGGTGACACCCTACCAGTCTCTGGCACCGCTGCTCTTCAGCTTACGCCGCACCTTTCTCTTTCATCGGTTCTTCACGTTTCGAGGTCTCCTTTCAATTTATTGTTTGTTAGTCGTCTCACACACGACCTTGATTGTTGCATTACCTTTTTACCTTCTTCTTTTCTTATGCAGGATCGCCGCACTCGTAGTACCATTGGTAAGGGGGAGCTGCTGAATGGGTTGTACATCTTGGATATCTCACCCACTCTTCTCTCCGCCGTCTCCACTGTTGATTGGCATCGCCGCCTTGGGCATGCTCCCCTTTCGATTCTTAAGCGGGCTCTTCCTGATGTTCCACTGCAGGAGTTCTCTTGTGAATCTTGTATCTACGGCAAACAACATCGTTCTTCCTTCCCCCCTGTCTGTATCAGGAGTAGTACTCCTTTATATTTAGTTCATTCTGATGTATAGGGTCCTTATCGAGTCCCCAGTATTTTTTGTTTTCGTTATTTTGTCACGTTTATTGACGATTACTCTCGTACCACGTGGCTCTATTTACTACATAATCGAACTGAACTTCCTTCTGTGTTTCGCGCTTTTTAATTGAGATGCGTACGCAGTTTGCTACCCACCTCAAAGTCATTCGTACTGATAATGCTCACGAGTATACGGGTCGCACCTTCTCCAATCTCTGCACTGAGTTTGGTGTCATCCATCAAACTTCATGTGCGTATACCCCTCAGCAAAACGGGGTGGCGGAACGGAAAAATCGACATCTTCTCGATGTTGCGCGCTCCCTTATGTTTCAAATGCACGTTCCAATCGAATATTGGAATTTTGTTGTCTCCACAGCCTGTCATCTCATCAACCGCTTTCCCTTGTCTGTGCTTAATTTTGCCTCACCAATACAACTCCTCTATCCCTCCACCAACCTCACTTCTCTCACACCGCGGATTTTTGGGTGTGTTTGTTATGTCCATCTTCTTGGCCCTCCTTCCGACAAACTTGCTCCTCGGGTCGCCAAGTATATGTTTCTTGGCTACTCCCGGACTCAAAAGAGGTATGTATGCTACTCTTTTTCTGACGGCAAGTTGGTCGTTTCTACGGATGTCACCTTCTACGAAAACCAGCCCTTCCACTTACCTTGCCCCACCTCGTCTTTGGCTCCTTCTCTTCTCGGCCTGCCGTACCGGTCACGCCATCTTCTCTGTCGTCTTCTTCCTCCTCTCACAACGCCCCTCCTCGGGTTCCTCCACCCCTTATCCGTGTCTACTCTCATCGCCCATCCAAGGATGCTCCCGTGCACCAGCTCCCCGCTACCAGCGATCCCTCAGCTACGGCAGATCTAGCTCCCGTCTCTACAGCTCATCCCTTGGCCCACTACGTCTCTCTCCATCAGCTGACGTCGCCTCTCTACGCATTTGTCATCTCTCTTTCATCTATTTTTATTCTTAACACTGTGCAGGAGGCGCTTCAACACCCAGGGTGGCGAGCAGCCATGAACGATGAAATGCGGGCTCTCTGGGCTAACCAGACCTGGGATCTGGTTCCTCTTCCTGCAGGTCACGCCTCTGTTAGCTGCAAATGGGTCTTTGTTATTAAACATGTGGCGGATGGCACGGTTGACCGTCTGAAGGCCCGACTCGTGGCACGGGGCTTTACTCAGCAGCATGGCCTTGATTACGAGGAAATCTTCTCTCCCGTGGCAAAATTGAACACCGTCCGCGTTCTTGTCTCCTTAGTTGTTCAACGTCACTGGCTCCTTTATCAGCTGGATATTAAGAATGTCTTCCTCAACGGCGATCTACAGGAGACAGTTTATATGCAGCAACCTCCCGGATTTGAGACTATGGGGGAGTCTCTGGTATGTCACCTTCGGAAATCCATTTATGGTCTCAAACAGTCCCCGCGCGCGTGGTTTGAAAAATTCAGTAATGTTGTCTGTGCTAGTGGCTTCACTCGGAGCTCGGCTGATTTTTCTCTCTTCACCCGACACCAGTCAACCGGGACTGTGATTCTTCTGGTCTACGTTGACGATATCCTGATTACTGGCAACGACACGACAGGAATACAACAAATCAAGGAACAGTTAAATTTCGCCTTTCAGACCAAAGATCTGGGCAACCTTCGGTATTTTCTTGGGCACGAGGTTGCACGACGCACTGATGGTCTTGTGTTATCTCAAAGGAAGTACTGTATGGACCTCCTTCATAATGTCGGTTATTCTGGGTGCAAACCTGCGGAGACTCGTATGGACGTCAATCACAAGCTCTCGGCCCATAGCTTTGACTCTAAAAAGCTGCTTACAAATCCGGAATATTACAGACGCCTGGTTGGGAAGCTGATCTACCTTACGGTAACTCGACCGGACATCTCGTTTGCTGTGGGAGTTGTGAGTCGGTTCATGCACGCTCCTCGGACATCTCATCTTCAAGCTGTCGAGCGCATCCTTTGATATCTCAAGAGCGACCCCGGACAAGGACTTGTGTACAAGTCATCCACATCTCTATCTCTTGTCGCGTATTCTGACGCTGACTATGCAGGATCTATTGATGATAGGCGCTCCATAACTGGGTTATGTACTTACTTTGGTGGACATCTCATAACTTGGCGTAGCAAGAAACAGACTGGGGTTGCGCGTTCTTCTGCTGAAGCCGAGTACCGGCCTATGGCTGCGGTTGTTTACGAGCTAACCTGGCTTGAGGGCCTTCTGGGAGACTTGGGTGTTCGTCTCTCATCTCCGGCGACCTTATTTTGTGATAGTCAAGCAGCAATTCATATTGCCAAGAATCCGGTTTTCCACGAACGCACAAAGCATAACGAAGTTGACTGTCACTTTATCCGGGAAAAGGTTCAGTCAAAGAAGATAGATTTGGAGCATGTTCCTGCTACAGACCAAGTTGCGGACATCCTGACGAAAGCTCTCTCCAGGCCGCTATACTATCAGTTTTTATCCAAGCTTGGTGCTTACGACTTGTACGCTCCAGCTTGCAGGGGAGTGTTAGAAAAGCCCAATTAAGGGCCCATGTTTTCTCCTCATTTATCTCTCCTTTTATTAGTCCCACATCTTGTATTAGGATTTCTCTCCTCATTCTTCTCCTATATAAGTGTATTTATACTTGTAACTATTCATTCAAGGAAGTATATACAAGCTTTGAGATCTCTTTTTACAGCATTCAAGATGAATTCTATTTAGAGTTCAGTTTTGCATTCATGGTGGCCCTATGGGAGGATGTGGTTGTCAAGAATGCAATAGGGAGTCGACTCCAATCTACATATTCATTAAGTGTTTCTCCAGGATGACACATTTTATTGCTTGTGGGAAGCAATTTTGCCAAAATATACTTCAAATGTTTTGTTTGCGTCCACTAAGTACTTAAAACTATCAGATTTAATGGAGAAACAACTTTAGGAACCATTTCTCGAATTCTTATGGAATGAGATAGACACAGATCTATGGTATTGCTTATCAGCCATAGACTAATTGCATAGTAGAGGTCATGAACCGCAGTGTAGGACATCTACTGGGGAATCATGTTTGGAACAAACCAAAGCAATGATACTTAAGTCTTCCATAAATTGGTTTTACATTAAATAGGTCCCAAAATCGCACTCTTGGTCGTAGCCTGTAAGAGAAGTGAAGATAGGGTAACTGAGCCGGGGGGTAACCATATCACTTAAGGGCCTATATCCAAATGTGACATTGAGTTTGGTAGTTCCTCCTTCCCATTTACAGAGCGCATTCCGAGTGGTATAAGGGTGGAATCCAACTAGAGTTTTGAATTTGAAAATACTTTTCAAGCAAAAAAGACCAATGTGAAAGCCAAAGAGGGTCGAATATCTAAGGCTAATTTGCGAGTCATTTAGACAACAAATTAACGTAAGCAATATCAAGTATAAAAGCTAATGTGGATAAGATATTTTGACCAGACATTGATATACAGTGGGAGAATATAATAAAATCGAAAAGAACAGTGACCTTTGTAAAGCATTGAAGAAAATTAATGATGATGCCTATCAGCTGAAACTACAAAGCAACCCCAATACCTCTAATGTATTTAAGGTGAAACATTTAGTTCCTAACAACAGAAGATTCAACGAGTGACGAATCTCCAAAATCCACGATGAGTTTTCACCACCTGGGGAGGACAATGCGGTCATCTTAGCTATCAGCTTCATGGCGTGACTCGACTCTTGAGCAAGCCAAGAATCAAGTAAATTAGTGGGAGTCTACAATTTTCTTCTTTCAATGTATTTTAATATGTTCTCTTGTAGTTTTTTTTTTTACTTTCCAAGTGGAGCATTTGGGCAATTTGTTTCTTTTAACTGCTAGTCATATATGCCTGAGGGGTTGTATTCAAGGGAAACAAATTTGGAGAACTATAACTTATCGAGAATTTTTCCATTTTATCCCATATCTACTGTGTTTGCACTCGCTAGTGTTCATCAATGTCTCCTTTAACAAGCATTTCAATATTTATTTTATTATATGCAATTGCACGGTCTATGAGGAAAGACGTGATGTACTTGGGCATTAGTGAGATTATGACTAAAGATAGGGCACAATGGCGACAAAGGATCCATATAGCCGACCCCACTATAGTGGGATAAAGGCTTGAGTGTTGTTGTATATGCAATTGCACGGTATAGTCTAACTTTCAACATTTTGTTTCACATCTAAGATTATGCTCCTCTAGTTTTCAATAGCCTGAGCCTCACATACTTAACCAATCTCGATAGACGCATAAGGATGAAGATAATCAGGAAAAAGTAAAATCTACAGAATTTCAGACGTAAAATACGCTCACTGAACAGCTATTTTAAAAGTAGGTAAACCTGGGGAAAAATATCCAGACAGAGAACCTGATGACTGCACCTTTCATGTAGAAAAGACTAATTTCAGAAACTCGTGTATCGTGGAATAAATACTGTGACTTGCATATTACCAATAGAACTGTCTCGCTTAGCTGATGAAAGTATAATTTTCACACCCATCTCCTCCTCAATCTGCTTTTGTGTCAATCCCCTGTAAGCAGAAGATGATAACTTTAGCCTCTAGGCCCTCTACACGCAAATTCAAAAAAGGCAAACTAAGCGCAGTTTGGTAACAATTTGCAAACACGGCTTGGGATGCAATGGGCTTGGGATGCAGTGGGCTTGGGATGCTCTCCAACTTCCCATCTGTTAGGCCCTAATGCTCCATTTGAAGGGGCTTTCTCGACAAGGTGCAATTTCCAAAAAACGCCAATGCACCAGTAGCGACAGCATTCGGAGGGCCGCAGTTGCATTTGGGGCTCCATTGAAGAAATCTCCCTCAAACAGAGCATAAATGTCATTCATGGCTGCACTTCAAGCACAGCCTTAAAGGCCGTGGCAATGACTTCTGCCACACGCCTACCACAAAATGCCTAAGAAGATTATCAAGAACATAATATAGTGGTTAATGACTTTAAGATTCAAAGTAAGGAGCTCATTGGAGCATTACCATTTTCCTCTCACAAAACGAATCAAAGGAGGGTCTACCTGCAGAAAAGATATATAGAATCAAGGAACTTCAATGTCGTAAGACTTTCTAGCCAGTCTACTAAAATTGGTAAATGTATTTTCCAATGGGACAACTACCAGATTTGGAAGGCAACTTGCAGAAAATTAAAAGCAAACTAATTCCACAAAAACTACTGGAAGTCGAGAAAGGACACAGGGCAATTTCAAATCCCGCTTTTTACAACAGTCCAAAGAAGAGAACGTGTTTGGGAAAAGCTTTGTGCAACTTTCCAAGGTTCATATTTTTATAATCCATTTCTTTGTGTTTCTTAAGCAAAAATTTAGGTTTTATTCCAAACAATTCTACTCGTGCTGAATAACTCTGCAGAAGAAACAGGGCGGCTTTTCGGCGGCCAAAGGAGGAGCTATTTCTCAAACCTTCTTGGAGTCAACTACACAAGGAATCAAGGAGCGGCTCTTTCCCATCTCGATCCCCTGAAAGCTTTAAAATAAACCCCACCATATCCAACGGCTCGCGGCGACCCTCCGAATCGGATCGGCAATGAAATGCAAATCTTTAGAATTCCAGGGAGGCTAGAATTTACTATCCTCTCTATTCTGAAATTGTTAAAGATGTTTTTCTAAATCATTTTACACACAAAAATTCTGTGTACTCAAACTAAAAATAGCCGAAAAAATCAAACCACTGAAAGTCCAAATCAGATCGCGAAGGATGCCAGCTGACAAGGAAAACTGACTTCAACTATAAAGGTATACATAAAAAAAATTGAAGATGAACCCTAATGTAATTCATCCGACAAAAATATCATAAACGAGACGGATGAAGTTTAATTATAAAGATGGAGTTTGAAAATTTAAATCCAAGAGTTATTTAACCTTCAGTCCAGTCAGGCAGAGCAAAATGTAAAATATTTGTGATGCGAGATTGTACACAGAAAATAAAAAAAACAAGTAATGGGCTAATCTAGTTTACATATCACGAGAGTTAGCCCATTAGTCATTACTCGTGCTGAGGGCACATGAACATGGATTAGATATTCTTCTACAGCCAAGTTCTTAAGTGTGCCGGCACCGGTTGCTCTTGTCTTTCCCAGCTAAAAGCATTAGGATAGGATAAATAGACTACAGAAAGGCGATCTTCACACTTTGTGAAGCTCAAGCACTTCACACGGGACCAAATGATGGGGATCGGTGGTACTTCATTTGATCAATTGTCAGGATCGGGGATTTTAAGATCGGCAGATGGACAGTTGGAGTTTGTTATCGCGTTCAGTGAGATTTTTCATATTTATATGTTTTTTTTATAATTTTCTAAGTTGTAACTCGAGAGTTAGGTTAAATCAGACGATCGGACAATCCAAGCCCTCGAATGATTTAGCCCAAACTTCCCCTTTATATATCCTGTTGTTTAGAGTTACGTTGACACCGAGAGTTACAGTTCTAATCTGTTGATAGTGCCCGAAGCTTGTATGTATTATTCCAATGTGTAAATACAAGGAGAGAATACAAATATATAGGAGAGAAGAGAGAAGAATAAATCTTATACATGATGTGGGACTAAAGAAGGAGGAGAAAAGAAAATAAAGAAAAGTGGGCCATCAAATGGGCCTTTTACATGGGCTTTTCCAATACTCCCCCGCAAGCTAGAGCGTACAAGTCGTATGCGCCAAGCTTGGATAGGCACTGATAGAAGAGGGTACTAGGTAGAGCTTTGGTGAGGATGTCAGCAACCTGTTCAGTACCCGGAACATGCTTGAGCTCGATCTTCTTCATGTGGACTTTCTCTCGGATGAAATGACAATCTACCTCAATATGCTTTGTTCTTTCATGGAAGACCGGGTTTTTAGCAATATGTATGGCAGCTTGACTGTCACATAGGAGGAGAGCTGGTGAAGGTAGTTTAACTCCAAGGTCGGTAAGGAGACTCTCAATCCATGTGAGTTCAGAGACCACAGCAGCCATTGCCCGATATTCTGCTTCTGCTGAGGATCGAGCAACCACTGCTTGTTTCTTGCTTCGCCAAGTAATCAGATGTCCTCCAAAATAGGTGCAAAACCCGCTAGTAGATCGTCGATCGTCGAGGGAGCCAGCGTAGTCGGCATCAGAATATGTCACTAGTGTAGGAATGGAAGATGAGGTTTTGTATACAAGTCCTTGGCCAGGAGCTGTCTTAAGATATCTGAGAATGCGTTCCACAGCCTGGAGATGAGAGCTTCGAGGAGAGTGCATATAGCGACTCACAAGTCCCACAGCGAAAGATATATCAGGTCTTGTAACTGTTAGGTAGATAAGCTTCCCAACTAGACGACGGTAATATTCTGGATTTGGTATAAGCGAATCAGAATCCGAGCTCTGAGCACATATTTTGTGATTTGCATCCATGGGAGAGTTAATAGGTTTGCAGCCAGAGTAGCCTGCATCATGAAGAAGATCCATGCAATATTTGCGCTGAGAGAGAACCAACCCATCTGACCGTCTGGCCACTTCCAGACCGAGGAAGTACCGAAGATGTCCCAGATCTTTAGTTTGGAAGACGGAGCTCAGATGTAGCTTAACGGCCTGTATGCTGTCCAAGTCACTGCCAGTAATAATGATGTCGTCGACATATACCAATAGGAGAACCGTACCAGTGGCCTGGTGGCGAGTAAACAATGAGAAGTCAGCCGAGCTGCGAGTGAAGCCAATTTCCCGGAGAGCTTTGCTGAACTTGTCGAACCATGCCCGAGGGGATTGTTTGAGACCATATAGGGATTTGAGAAGATGACAAACCCGTGACTCCCCCTGTGGTCTCAAACCCGGGAGGTTGTTGCATGTAAACCGTTTCCTGAAGGTCGCCATTCAGGAAAGCGTTCTTGACGTCGAGTTGAAATAAGGGTCCATTGGCGATGGACAGCAACAGAAATGAGAATGCGGACCGTGTTGAGCTTAGCGACCGGAGAGAAGGTCTCGTCATAGTCCAGCCCCTGTTGCTGGGTGAAGCCACGAGCAACCAAACGAGCTTTGAGGCGATCAATGGTCCCATCAGGAGCATGTTTAATGACGAAGACCCATTTGCACCCAACAGGTTTCTGGCCGGGAGGAAGGGGCACCAAGGTCCAAGTCTGGTTGGCCCAGAGAGCAGCCATCTCGTCTTCCATGGCCGCACACCACCCAGGATGTTGAAGAGCGTCCTGGACAGAAGTAGGAATAGAGACCGAGGAGAGCGAAGTAGTTAAGGTCTGAAGAGGTGGAGAGAGGCGATGGAGAGAAACATAGTCCGCCATTGGATGAGCGGTAGAGGCCGACACCAGAGCAGCAGAACACGGAGAAGCCGAGGTCGAAGCCGACTGCAGAGGAGCAACGGGAGGAAGAGGGCGACGAGTATAGACCCGAATGACGGGGGGTCGAGGAGGGTCAAGGGTGGGAGGAGGCGGAGGGATGGTGGGAGGTGACTGGACGGGAATCACCGGCCGCGGGAGGGAGGGTGTGGGAGGAGGTGGTGGTAGAAGTGGGGGCAAAGGGGGGGGGGGAAGAAGGGTTGATCCTCCCGGAAAGTAACATCAGCCGATACAGAGACCTTCCGGGTGAGCGGAGAGTAGCAAACATAACCCTTTTGGGTGTGGGAGTAGCCGACGAAGATGTGTTTGGCCGCACGGGGATCCAGTTTGTCAAGAGTGGGGCCCAGGTGATGCACAAAGCAGGTACATCCAAAAACCCGGGGGGTGAGGGGGAAGGCGGGTGTGGAGGGAAAAAGAAGACTGAAGGGGGTAGCGTTTTGGAGAACCGGAGAGGGGAGACGGTTGATAAGAAAACATGCAGTGGACACCGCAAAGTTCCAGAAGACTTTTGGAACATGCATGTGAAGCATGAGGGAGCGAGCAACATCAAGCAAGTGGCGGTTCTTTCGTTCGGCGACCCTGTTTTGTTGAGGGGTGTAGGGACAAGAGGTCTGGTGAACAATACCGAAGTTTGCGCAGAGAGTGGCAAACTCGTGGCTAGTGTATTCCCGGGCATTATCAGAGCGGAAAGTTTTAATGGTGGTAGAGAATTGCGTACGAGTCTCTAACACAAACGCCTGAAAGACACGAGGAAGCTCAGAGCGATCATGTAGGAGATACAACCAGGTAGTGCGAGAGTAATCATCAATAAATGTTATAAAATAACGATAACCAGAAATGCTAGAAACTTTATACGGTCCCCAAATATCAGAATGTATTAAATCAAACGGAGCAGAGCTCCTAGTACAATGAGCGGGATAAGAAGAGCGAGGCTGTTTGCCAATAATACAAGAATCACATTTAAAAGCAGGAAGAGAAAGGTCTGGAAGCGCCTTCTGGAGGATAGGTAGAGTGGCATGCCCAAGCCGACAATGTCAATCAGACGAGGAAACAGAGGAAAGGGATGTGGGAGAGACATCGAGGAGGTAGAGCCCGTTTTGCAGTCGACCCCTACCAATGGTAATCCGCGTCTGCCGATCCTGTATAAAAAAACCAGAAGAGGTGAAGGTGATAAAGCAATTCATATCAGTAGTAAGACGACCAACAGAGAGTAAATTAAAAGGTGAGGCTGGCACATAAAGAACGGAACGAAGAGAGAGAGAGGGAGGGAGGAAGAGATCAGCGCAGCCGGAGACCGGGACAAGCGCACCATTGGCCACAGTAATAGACGGGGGATGAGCAGCAGCAGAGAACTGGGGCGGCCGCATGGAAGTGATATGGTGGGTGGCTCCCGAGTCCAGGATCCAGCGAGATCCGGAGGAAAGACAAGCAGTTCCTGTAGTGGAGGAGGAGACAATACCTGCATGGGAGGTGGAGGCAATGGAAGCAGAGGGTGGGTTGAGGAGCCCCTGGAGTTGTTGCAGCTGAAGGCGAAGAGCCTCAAGATCCGTACCAGTCGGAGGAGAGCTATCGGTAACAGCGGCAGTAGGCGGGCGAGGAGGGTAGCCATGTTTCTTGTGACAGACGGCTTCAGTATGGCCATCCCGGCCGCAGTAGGTGCACTTGGGCCGTCCGCGGCCACCACGGCCCCGCCCACGGGAGCCCGTACGTCCACCCCGAGTAAAAGAGGGTTGTGGAAGTAAAGGAGGAAGGGCCTGCTGAAGAAGGGCCGGCGAGGGTGGTGCAGGAGCCTCCGGTGGAGGGGGTACGCGAAGTAACATCGAGCAGACATCGGAGAAGTAAGGGGTAGTGGGTGAAGCCAGAACCTGAGCCCGGATACTGTGCAGGTGTGGCGGGACGCGAGCCATAATCATAGCAATACAAACAGCCTCCTTCTGGGCGCGTTGGGCAGCGAGATCAGTAGTCGCGGGCTGGTGCTGAATCCAGGCCTCCGTGAGAGTTTTAGCACGGGCCACGAAGGAGGTCATGTCCAGAGCTTTGCCAACATCCAAGGCTTGAAGATCAGTGATGATGTCAAAAAGGTGCTGAAGGCTGTCCTTCCCTGAGTACAACGAATGAAGTTCATCCCACATGGCTTTGGCGGTCTCATGATACATGATCATCTGGTACGGCTCACCCTCCACCGAGTTCAGGATCCAGGTCTGGACGCGACCGTCATTTCGAAGCCAATCATCAGTAGGAGGAGTTGGTGAGCCCTGGGTAAGGTGACGTGCAAGACCCTTGGCCTGTAAGACGCGGCGGACGGAGTGGACCCAGGGGATGAAGTTGGACTTGCCCGAGAGGGAAATAGTAGTAATCCGAAGCTCATCGCGGAGTTCGAGAGGAGCCACGTGGTCGGCCGGGGGTTGAGCGGTAGTGGAGTCGCTGGAGGACATGGCGACTGAGGAGGAGCAGACAGCAGAGCTCGGAGAGAACAAACCGAGCGGCAAGCAGCGGGTGAAAGGAGGTCGCGGCGGACTGGAGGAGATCGCGGCGAACTGAGGGAGATCGCGGCGAACTGGGTGAGGTCGCGGCGAACAGGAGCAGTCCGCGAAAGGAGGCCGCGGCGAATTGGAAGAGGTCGCCGCGGTGTGGAGCAGATCTCAGCGGTTTAGAGCAGAGCTGGAGCAGTCCGCGACGGAGGTCGCAGCGGTTTGGAGCAGAGCTTGGAGGAGGTCGCGGCGAACTGGGGGCAGTCCGCGGAAGAGGTCGCAGCAGTGTGGAGCAGATCGCAGCGGACTGGGGCAGGTCGCTGAAAAACACCGTGGCGGACTGAAGAAGAGATCGCGAGGAAGAAGCCACGCAGCAAGAGTAGAGCGCACAACGGACACAAGGAGAGCCCGCAGCGGACAGGAGCAGTCCGCAAGAGACTGCGGATAGAGAGTCCGCGAGCACAGAGGCTCGAGCGGACAGAAAAGAACGGACTAGAGGGAGCAGTCCGCGAGCAAAGAGGCTCGAGCGGACACAAACAGAGAGCGCAGCGGACAGGAAGGATCGTCCGGAGCGGAAAGGAGAGGTGGGCCCCACGAGTCAGAGCAGACGATGGCTATAAGAAGCCTGAGGAGGGTGGAACCACGGAGGGAGAGAAGAGAGGCGGAAGCAGAAGGGCAGTCCGCACGAGACCGGAGCGGATGCAGAAAGGCAGTCCGCAGGGTAGCCGAGCGGACAGATGCAGAGGGGCAGTCCGCAGAGAGGCGGATGCAGAAAGGCAGTCCGCAGAGAGGCGGATGCAGAAGGGCAGTCCGCAGGAGACCGGGCGGACAGAAAAAAAGCAGGTCGCAGCTAGACGTAACCTGGCTTTGATACCATGTTGATAGTGCCCGAAGCTTGTATGTATTATTCCAATGTGTAAATACAAGGAGAGAATACAAATATATAGGAGAGAAGAGAGAAGAATAAATCTTATACATGATGTGGGACTAAAGAAGGAGGAGAAAAGAAAATAAAGAAAAGTGGGCCATCAAATGGGCCTTTTACATGGGCTTTTCCAATATAATCGAATAATTTAGCCCAAACTTCCCATTTATATATCCTGTTGTTTAGAGTTAGGTTGACATCGAGAGTTACGGTTCTAAGACAGAACCGCTAGGTCGAATGTATTGAAGCCCTTCAGGTAGTGTCGAAGAAACCGGCAACCTCGTCGGCTGCCTCCAACACCAAGTTCAACCCCGGCCCTCGGCATCCACCTCCATGACCCAAACTTTCAACAGATGCTCACTTCTTCAAGGTACAAAACCGGGCTAGATTCTGAAAATTTTGATGTGTGCGGCCGCCGAATAAACACAGATTCTGAAAATTATCACGCTCGATCGTCGAAAAAAATTAGACAAACATCGAATAGAATTCGACTAATAAATTTCATGATAGAAGTTGTCGATCGTCGATAGGGTCTCAATGCACATCAAAATTCGATCAGCGAGAAAGAGTTTGGAGAAGCACTCGACGATCGTTGATTTCATATCAACGCACATCGAACGTTGGTTGCATATTTGCTCTTGGCAAAAGACGATTTATTAGTGCACTAGGAAAACATCAACAGCAGTTCGACGCATGAAGTATGAAAATCACTTCTGCCCTCGCCGGCGGTGCCGAAGCTGCCAGCTAATATAAAAAAGTTCTGATACCAACAAACTACAACATCCTAATAAACTATCACTACTATTACAACACTAATTACCACTTCAATTACTATTATTCTCTGCCGGAGACATTTCATTCTTATTCTTATTCGTATTCGTATTCCTCTTCCAGTTTTCAATTAATCACAAGCAAAACTTAAAATGATCATGGTGAGAGACTACAGTAAGCGACCACCATGTCAGGTTGGAACACGCTCCTCTGATAAGAGGAAAAAACAGGGCAACTACTATTTCAGGATACTTTTTTAGGATTATCTCTATTCTCTATCTATATAGAAACATATGAAGATCATAAGCACAAAAAGGAAATAAAATGGCACAAAGATATATTCCCTAAGACTGTTAAATCCTTCATTACCAAAAGGATTGTGGTTAGGCTTCTAGTATAAGGCACTTATGCAAGTTCTTCAAGAACTGAAAGCAGTATATCCAGTACGATGAATTGTAAAATCATACACATTGTACAAAACAACTAACGAAAATCTAACTCGAGTTATTAGATGGGGAGCCTTGGTGCACTGGTTGAGGTGTTGCTGTGTGACATTAAGGTCACGGGTTCGAGTCCGGGAAGCAGCCTCTTGCAAAAATGCATAGTAAGATTTTCCTACATTTCACCCTTATAGTGGGACCCTTCCCCGGACCCTCGATGTGTGGGGGTTCTTTGAGCGCCGGGCTGCCCAATGAATGAATCTTAGAAACTCAGTCATACTATGCACTCCATGACAAAGCCTGGTATCAATCATGATTTCATTAAATTTGATTTCATTAAATTTCTAGACTAAAATTCATTACCAACATTATAGAATAAGGCCGGCTAAAAAATCAGCTGCATATATCTTAAAACTTTTAATGAATATCATACATAGAACTTATATTATATATTTATTTTCAATATTAACTAAAAATTATTAAATATTAAGAATAAAAATATATAATCGCATTGAAAGTAGCTAGGGAATATTAGGAAGAACAAATAAGTCAATGTATGTTTAACGGCCACGGGACAGCCTAGACAAATAAACGGTGAGAGTTGTATGACTCTCTCATTCAAAATATTATGGTCAACATATTACACTCAGAAAAATTAAGCTGGTCAAAAGCTCATCTAGCTAGAATGGAAGTCACAAATTAAAGCTGGTTGAAATCTCATCTAGCTAGAATGGAAGTCATAAATTAAAGCAAGAACTCAATTTTATCAGAAGTTTGCGGAGTTTGGATGGCATTCGCTTCCACGATAAAATCCATGCAGGCTTAAAACTCATTGTTTCCCATGTAGGCATGAAGATATTAGGAGAATGGAATTGGGATGAGGCTTTTTTTGTTCCTCGGAGACATTGACACAGACGAAGCCGGGGCCGGCCACGCATCCCCCTAACTTCCTATCTAAAATGGGTCCAGCCTCAAGAGTTGGATATCGAGCATATCTCGACATATTGTTTCTCGATTTTGATTAATCTTCCTCTTGTTTGGTTTGACAGTAGTGAGCGTCTATCGAATGGAATGACCTGTCCTAACAATTTGGATTCAGTTTTGAGCGCTAATCTTCCCTGCTACAGCCTCCGCAATTGATTGACGCAGGTCGCGCCGTGCATCGTACGTGGCTTCTGTTCTCAAGGTAGGAGTATATCCCACGCTTCCTCCACACAAAAATTTCAGCCGTACAAACTCTCTAAAGTAAGCTCCAGTGCCTTGTGCAATCGACATGTCCAAGACCCCTCCCCTAGTTTTTGTGCGACATCTACGTCACTCTCTGATCGCTCCAAGCAACAACTCCAACGTGAGCTCCCAGATCTTTTCCCATGTGCACTGCAGATCTTCTCCAATAGCCCATTAGTTTACGTCCTCTCCCTGTCTCCTCCATTAGTCTCCAGTGAATTTCAGCTGCCCTTCCAACAACTCCTTTAAATCTATCCACCAACCCCCCCCCCCCCCCCCCCCCCCTTTCATAGCCCTTTCATAGCATCCCTCACTGATTGTCGGCAACTCAGCACCATTCACAGCAGCCCTGACTCTTCTTGGCGCTACGTCCAGTCGTCCCCCCCCCCCCCATTCAGTCAAACAACACGCCATTTTGCACCCCGTTAAGTCCAGCAGCCCGCCATCTCCCTTTGAATCATCTGTTACATGGCCTAGACCCATTTCATGGACCTCCACGTCGACGTCCTCCGCTTCGGCCTCCACCAATTTCACTTGTTGGGATCAACTTGAAGCTCAGTTAGAAGATCTCACTCCCCTCCTCCATGAGCTCATGGCCACCACAATCAGTCATCCTCAGACGCCTTTAGCGCTGCCACCTCCTCGCCACTACATGGGGTTCCTACGCCCCATTGAGGACATGCAACCGACCACGTTCGATGGATTGAGATTTTGATGCTCGATGGAGCTGGCCACCTCCGTTGAATCGCCGGCTTCGAGCAATTTTTCAACCTACGGTTCACTTCTATCAACAAGAAGGTTTCCATGGCAATTATCAATATAGAGGATCCGGAGCTCCACTGGGTGCGATGGACGCAACAACTTGTCCATAATCTCTTTTGGCCAACTTTGAAGGAGAAACTTCTCTGCCACTATGACACGCGCTAAGTGGGTAATGTCTACGAGTGTCTCGGCTCCGTTCGTTAGTCCACCACCTGCATCACTGAGTTCATTCGCCGCACACGTCACCGGACTATCCCATATGCAGAATTTTCTCACGAGCCTGTAGCCCAACCTCCCAGCACGCCTTCGGGTCCACTACCCGACTAGTCACTCCTGCGTTATGGAGCAAGCTCAGGTGTCCAGTTGCCCTCCTTTTCCCGGGCCACCCCGTCAGCCACTACCACTGCCAAAACCTCAACCACCGCTCCATCATTTGAACCCCATGCCTCAATCAGAACCCCCTTGATCGGCCCGCCGCTGCCGCCTCCAATTCCACCAGTACCCCCGCCACGCCACCAATTATCTCACTAGCAGTACCACGAGCTTCGCCGCACTGGCCTCTGTTTTTGCAATCACCATTTATACTCGCCCGCCTAGAAATGCCCACTCAAGGACCTTTGTCTGATGCTCGGTGTTGAAAATGATGATTCAGACTTCACTGACTTGGATCCTCTAACACTCTTTGATGACTCCTACATCCCTCGACCTTAAGTAAAATTATGTATGTATGCCTCACCCCCGCCTATATAAGGGAGTCTTTGAGGGTATCAAGGATCATTTTGGTTGCTTAGGCTCTCATTGGAAAGAATGGCTCTTGAAGAGGTCATGTCCTCAAGAGTTGGATATTGAGTATACCTCAATATATTATATCTCGATTTTGATTAATCTTCTTCTTGTTTGATTTGATGATAGCGAGCATCTATCAATCGTAGACTCAAGTAGATGTGTAATTATAAAGAAGGGAAACAAATACAGTATATCAAAAACTCAAAGACAAGGTCAATTTAATCTATGAATGTTGTAATTGAGAAGATCTTTCATGAATTTTTTCTTATCCTGTAGGCTAGTAGTTTAATAAGAGGCAAAGATCATGAGTTTATTGGACTTTACAAGGGAGTACATCTTGCTACTGACGACGTTTTAAGGAGAAAGTATAATGTTGACTTTTTATACTAGTATAAATGAACAAAGCTTGCAACTAATATAAGTGAATATATCCATCAATCAATTGCAAAAATTAATGGCCAGGTAATATATCCTAGAATCTAATTCCATAATGGAAAATGAAACCAAAAGAAAAACTCTATGTTGTACTGTTTATTATGTACAACCCCGTATTGGTCGAGTGGACACAGCTGGCCCAAAGGCAGGAAGCAAGGGTTCAGTTTTATCAGGCACTCGCTGCTTATCCAGTGTAGTAATAGGAGAAAAGAGCATGCGAGTTGATATCTCGCCTGTAGGCGAGAGGCAAGGTGGCGAGTGCCCAGCTCCATCGGGTGCTCGACGACCGAGCAAGTGGCGTGAGCTCAGTCTCATCGAGTTCTCGCCGCCTAGGCAAGTGGGATGAGGTGCACCAACTCGCCATTAGAGGATATTCATTTCCATTTTTCTGATAATTCATTTCTGTCCTGTCATTAGCCTCTCCAGACAGCAGAGTCTCGTTATTGGCAGACCACTTTGGGATGCATTTAATAGTATTCAGAAAGCGGGATCTCGATATTGGCAGACCATCCCCAGAAAACTATAAATAGACCCTCAAGGACACCTTTGGAGAGGACCTCTTTTTGAGTTCTCCTCTCCCCTGACTAGCTTGATTGGCAGGATCTTCAGCTCATCATTCATCGTGGTCTTCGGGTGGATGGTCGGAAGTTCTCTTGGCTCTCCAAAGGTGCTCGGTCCAGTATTGGTTTGGGAGGGGAAGCAATCAAAGATTTTTCGGGTGTGTGGCGGGACCTCCTCGCTGCGACTCGGGGTCTATTTGAGGTTGTTCTGGCGGGAAGGTTTCTGAATTCCAAGTCCACAACTGAGGCACTAACTTGAGAGAAGTAAATGCGAGCTACACCCCAGATCCGAACTCTTTGTTGAACTGTGGTTTCCGGCTTCAACATTTCTGGTGCGGTGAGCGTGGACCGTAGCTCGCCAGGAAAATCTCGGGCGAGTGTCTTGCTTGGAGACGAGGGGCAAGGAACTGACCAAGGCGGCTCGCCACCCGCAGACAGCCCCGTGACTCAAATACAGTTTGACGAGTTCATAAGGGTTGTGCTCGAGACCATCCACTCCGGTCTCGCCATGCGGGTTGGCGAGTGCTCGATCACCGCGATCCCGGTGCTCCCCCAGCCTTCTCTGGGCGAGGAGGCGTCGGGTCAGCGGGACGGGAAATAGATAAGAGTAGAAGGTGGTGAGAGAGAACTTGAGCTATTTCCCGTCTCGTCGACCGTCCCGTCATCTGGCGAGACGGTTAGGCGAGATCTCGCTAGGTGCCAATAAGACTCGGGGAGCCCCTTCTGTGAGTTGATTCTCTCGGCTCCAGTGTCGGATGGCTTCAGGGATCCATTCATGACTTTCTACTCTGGCAAGGAGGATCCAGTCCAGCACATGCAATGGTTCGAGGATACAGTTTCTATCAGGCAGATGATGGACGCATTCAAATGCAAGTTGTTCACCATCTCCCTCAAGGACAAGGCGAGGAATTGGTTTCATCAACTTCCCTCAGGAACCATTTATAGCTTTGAGGATCTGCGCCGCTGTTTCTTGATGCGCTTCTCAACGTCAAAGAAGAGGAAGAAAGGAGTTGAATTCTTGTTCGAGATCAAGCAAGGGACGGAAGAAACTCTGACAAGTTATGTGGATAAATTACAAGAGAAAATACTTCAAGTTCGGGAAGCGTCGGGGTACACCCTGATGATGGTCTTTACCCTAGGGCTTCGCCAGGGATTTTTTAAGATGGAGCTGAAGGGGGTGCCACCTCTTTTCTTCGATGAACTGATGGAAAGAGCGGCCAAATAGATCGAAGGGGAAGCCACGAACCCCGAGTTCACAAAGAAGCTGGCAAGACTGGGAGAGATAGAAGCAAAAGAACAAGGGGGATCTAGGCAACTGGAAGGGAGAAGAAGGGATAAGCCGAGGGGGGCAAGGCTTGCAGACACCCCAGAGGAGGCAGGTGCAAGGATGGGGAGTACAGGAGCAAGGTAATCGATCGGCGTGCAGACCGGTGGGAGGACCATTCCAGGGACAAGGAAGAGGAGTAGCTCAGGGAGGGGGAATCACTGGGCGGGGCGGGGACGGTTCAACCCTCTAGGGTGGAGGCCGGGCCCGAGACTGTTGCACCCCCTGCCCCATCACGCGATGACGATAGTTCGAGGTAGAGGAGGAATCAACCTGGCAGGGGAGGGAGAAAGGGAGGTGGGTTGTTGCTTTCTGTGACTTCCATCAGGAGGAGGGGCGCATGACAGCCACCTACCCCGAGTTTCTGGAGTTCCGAGGAGCGGCGAGAGCAGGAGGGATAAACCGATACCACCCAGGATTGTGGAAGCGGGAGTCGGGGATGAAGGAGGAGCTGAGGTTGAGGATCGCTGTGAAGACCGGGCAGAAGTTGGAGCATGAGGAGGAATTGAGGTAATCCACGGGGGAGTCGAGATTGAGGCCACCCGTAAAGGGAGCCTCCAAACTATCTTCCACCGGAGCATCGCTTCGGCGTCTTTGACCCCGCCCCCGGTGGAGAAGATTACCTTCTCATCGAAGGATATGCCGGGTTATGAGGACCCGTTCTGTGATGCACTGGTGATCCAGACGGCCATTGAGAACTTCACAGTCTCAATGATCTTGGTGATAACGGGAGTTCGGTAAATGTGATCTTCAAGAAGGCTTTTGATGAGATGAAGGTGGAAGCCAGAAGGGTGTTGGTCTCGGATGGACCGTTGTTCGTGTACTCAAACGAGAGAAAGGAAGTGGAAGGAGGGGCGGTACTTCATATTACCCTGGGAGGGACGTCCCGAACTGTCGGTTCGTTATCGTGGACGCTCTGAGTAGCTACAACGCTATCTTCGAACGTCCCCTTATCGGCGTCTTTCGATGTGTACCCTCCTTTTTCCACCAGTGCTTGAAATTCAACAGCGGGGGAGTGCAAGTCCGGATTCGGGGAGATCCTAAGGTAGCAAGAGAGTGCTACGTCACGGCTGTCAACACAATCTCATGGATGGGAGAAGCGGAAGAGTTCGAGAAGGAGATGGAGGAGAAGGCTAAGCTGGAAGCTGCTGAAGAAGTGAAGAAGAAGGATATCGTTGCCCTTAGCGGGAAGCCCGAGACAGTGCAGATCGGAGGGAAGCTGAAGAAGGAGGATCAGGAGAAGATTAAGAGCTGCATCCAGGACAACATCGACATCTTCGTCTGGGATGTAGCCGACATGTCAGGGATTGAAGCAAACGTTGTGTGTCATCATCTTAATCTTGATCCCAATGTCCGCCCGATCCGTCAGAAGAAGAGGTCCGTGTCGAGCAAGTTGGCCGAACTAATCTGAGTGGAGGTAGAGAAGTTAGTGAAGACAGGTTTTGTATCGGAGATCAAGTATCCAGGCTGGGTCTCCAATGTTGTGATGGTTAAGAAGGGGGACGAGAGGTGTAGAATGTGTGTTGACTTCTCTTTAATGAATAAAGCGTGTCTCAAATATTGCTACCCCTGCCTCTAATCAACGCGCTGGTAGATTCAGACGTTTGTTTTTCTTTAATGAGTTTCTTAGATGCATTTTCGGGTTACCGCCAAATCAGCGATGCACCTGTCGGATGTTCAAGATGTTTCTTTCATCATGAATGATGGGTGTTATAGCTACAAAATGATGTCGTCGGGCTAAAAAATGCAGGAGTCGTGTACTAGAGGATGATGGATAGAGTCTTCAAGGAACAAAGGGGGAGGAATCTTGAGATCTATATAGATGACCTGATAGTAAAAAGCAAAGACGTAGAGTCTCATCTCCTGGACCTGGCGGAGACGTTTGCCAGCATGAGAAAATACAAAATGAGACTTAACCCCCGGAAGTGCATTTTTGGGATTGGAAGAGGAAAGTTTTTGGGTCACCTCATCACCCCCTTGTGGGTAGAACCCAACCCGGATAAGGTCAAGGCGATCCTAGAGCTGGAATCACCACGGAACGCCAAGGAGATTCAACGTCTAACAGGGAAACTAGCAGGGTTGAGCAGGTTCTTATCTCGGGCAGGAGAGAAGTGCTCATCTTTCTTCAAGGTGCTAAGGGGTAACCAACGTTTCGAGTGGACCAAAGAGTGTGAGGAGGCCTTCCAAGCTCTGAAGCAGCAGCTTACTAAGGCTCCGCTACTCCAGATTCCAAAGGATAGTGAGGAATTGGCTTTGTATCTCGGGGTGGGGGAAGAGGCTGTGAGCTCCGTTCTGGTTCGAAAAGAAGGAAGTAGGCAGCTGCCGGTGTACTATGTGAGCAAGGTCGTGAAGAAGGCGGAGCTCAACTATCCCATCCTGGAGAAGTTAGTCTTTGCTCTGATCATCTCAGCCAGGAAGCTTAGACCCTACTTCCAGGCACATCTCATCAAAGTGGTGACCGATCATCCCTTTCGCAACATCATGGAAGGGGTAGAGCACTCGGGAAGATTGACAAAGTGGTCGGTGGAACTGAGTGAGTTCGACATCTCATTCGCTCCACCATTGTCGATAAAGGATCAAGCTGTGACAGATTTCCTTGCAGAGTATGTCGTGGAAGTGGAAAAACCCGAGCAACCCGACCAGGCAGCATGGGATGTACATGTGGACGGGGCGTCGAGGAGGCATTCTTTAGGAGCAGGAGTGATTTTGAAAAGTCCTCAGGGGACAAGGATCGAGCAGGCCGTCGACATTCGTTTCCCCATCACCAACAATCAAGCAGAGTATGAGGCGGTGATAGCAAGACTTCGTTTAGTCAGGGAGCTAGGAATCCGAAATGTGAAAGTCTCTGCGGACTCTATGGTGGTGTCGTCACGAATCAGGGGAGAGTTTGAGGCAAAAGAGATGACCCTTCAGAAGTATCTCGCCAAGGTCAAGGGCCTAATTGGGTTGTTTCACACTTTCTCGATCTGGCACGTGCCTTGGAAGGAAAACATGCTTGCGGATCACCTCGACAAGTTTGACCCCCGAGCAGGAGGGACTGTGACAGAACTATTCTGACCTTCCATTGAAGAGGGAGAGCTGATGGAGATCGACCAATGACCCTCGTGGATGGACTCATTCATCCATTTCCTAACATCAGGAAAGTTCCCGAATAAAAGGAGGTTCAAATACAAATCAGCTTACTATTTGTTGCGGGAGGGAGTGTTGTATCAGAAGATCCTTTCTGGGCTCCTGGCCAGGTGCGTAGCCGAAGATGAGGCTTAGAAGAGATCCACTCTGGAGAGTATGGTAGCCATTCGGGAAGTCAGACTCTGGAGAAGAGAATATTGCGGCAGGGGTACTTTTGGCCGAATATTAGCAAGGACACGGCGGAATTTACAAGGAAGTGCCAGAAATGCCAACTTTATACGTCACTCCTACTCCTACCGGCGCAGAGGCTCGGGACGATCACGGCACCATGGCCCTTTGCGATATGAGGATTGGACTTAGTCGGTCCTTTCCCGCAGGCAAGCAGTCAGAGGAAGTTCTTTTTGGTCATGGTGGACTATCTCTTGAAGTGGATAAAGGCTAAAGCATTGGCGAAGGTAACGTCACAAGTAATTTGCAACTTCATATGGAGGGAGATAATTTGTCAGCATGGATTGCCCCTGGCCATAGTCACGGATAACGGGCCTCAATTAACGAGCGAGGAGTTTGTCAGTTTCTGCGGACAATTGGGCATCGATCTCAGGTTCGCATTCGTTCATCACCCCAGGAGCAACGAGCAAGTGGAAGTCACGAACAAGATCATTGTCAACCTGTTGAAGAAGATGGAGAATCTGAAGGGCAGTTGGGTGGAACAGGTCCCCTCAGTCTTGTAGGGCTTGAGAACCTCCCCAAACACAGCTACCGAGGAAACCCCTTTCAAGCTATCACACGGGTCAGAGGTCGTGTTGCCTGTAGAATTCGAGGTGAGGTCCCTGCGAGTTGTTGCTGCGGGGATGGCGATGAGGAATGGAGAATGGAAAATGAGGAAGAGCAATGGTTGTCTCTTGATTTGGTAGAAGAGCTTCATGACCTGGCAGCCCTTCTCCAGGAGGAGGTCAAGTGTCGAATGGCAAGGTACTTCGATAAGAACATCAGGATCAAGCATTTTATAAGGGGATACTTAGTCCTCAAAAGGTCGATGCCGCGGGAAAGGGGGAGTTGTTGGAAAACTTCACCCTAACTGGGAAGGACCCTTTGTAATCCTTGAGGCGCTTGCCTCAGGTGGTTATCGTCTCCCAAATGTCAAAGGGAGAGCGGTGACGACCTGAAGCGCTTTTATCCATGAGATGAATAAAAATAAAGATCCACTTCTCACCAGATACCTTTTCACTCAATTGTCACCGCTCATCAAGTTCGAACCAGAATACCCTCGATGGGACCCCGATGACCAGGCTCTCACTATCCGGCAGGGCAAGTAGGTCGCTCGGGTAGGAGATTGAGATAGAATCAAGTTTGAACCAGAATACCCTCGATGGGACCCCGCTGACCGGGCTCTCACTAGTTGGCAGGGCAGGGCAGGCAGGGCAGGCAGGTCGCTCGGGTAGGAGGTTGAGATAGAATCAAGTTCGAAGTAGCATAGCCTCGATGGGACCCCGCTGACCGAGCTCTCACTAGCCGGCAGGGCAGGCATGTCGCTCGGGTAGGAGGTTGAGATATAATCAAGTTCGAACCAAAATACACTCGATGGGACCCCGCTGGTTGGGCTCTCATTAGCCGACAGGGCAAGCAGGTCGCACAGGTAGGAGGTTGAGAGAGAATCAAGTTCGAACCAGAATACCCTCGATAGGACCCCGCTGACCGGGCTCTCACAAGCCGGCAGGGCAGGCCGGTCGCTCGGATAGAAGGTTGAGATAGAATCAAGTTCGAACCAGAATACCCTCGATGGGACCCCACTGACCGGGCTCTCATTAGCCGGCAGGGCAGGCAGGTCGCTCGGGTAGGAAGTTAAGATAGAATCAAGTTCAAACCAGAATATCCTCTATAGGACCCCACTGACAGGGCTCCCACTAGCCGGCAGGGCAGGCAGGTCGCTCGGGTAGGTGGTTGAGATAGAATAAAGTTCGAACCAGAATACCCTCAATAGGACCCGCTGACCGGACTTTCACTAGCAGGCAGGACAGGCAGGTTGCTCTGGTAGGAGGTTGAGATAGAATCAAGTTTGAACCAGAATACCCTCGATGGGACCCAGCTGACTGGGCTCTCACTAGCCGGCAGGGCAGGCAGGTCGCTCGGGTAGGAGGTTGAGATAGAATCAAGTTTGAACCAGAATACCTTCGATGGGACCCCGCTGACCGGACTCTCACTAGCCGGTAGGGCGGGCAGGTCGCTCGGGTAGGAGGTTGAGATAGAATCAAGTTCGAACCAGAATACCCTCGATGGGACCCCGCTGACCGGGCTCTCACTAGCCGGCAGGGCAGGCAGGTCGCTTGGGTAAGAGGTTGAGATAGAATCAAATTCGAACCAGAATACCCTCGATGGGACCCACCTGACCGGGCTCTCACTAGCCGGCAGGGCAGGGCAGGTCGCTCGGGTAGGAGGTTGAGATAGAATCAAGTTCGAACCAGAATACCCTCGAAGGGACCCCGCTGACCGGACTCTCACTAGCCGATAGGGCATGCAGGTCGCTCGGGTAGGAGGTTGAGATAGAATCAAGTTCGAACCAAAATACCCTCGATGGGACCCCGCAGACCGGGCTCTCACTAGCCGGCAGGGCAGGCAGGTCTCTCGGGTAGGAGGTTGAGATAGAATCAAGTTCGAACCAAAATACTCTCGATGGGATCCCGTTGACCGGGCTCTCACTAGCCGGCAGGGCAGGCAGGTCACTCGGGTAGGAGGTAGAGATAGAATCAAGTTCGAACCAGAATGCCCTCGATGGGACCCCGCTGACCAGGCTCTCACTAGCCGGCAAGGCAGACAGGTCGCTCGAGTAGGAGGTTGATATAGAATCAAGTTCAAACTGGAATACCCTCGATGGGACCCCGTTGACCGGGCTCTCACTAGCCGGCAGGGCAGGCAGGTCGCTTGGGTAAAATGGTTAAGCCCTAAAGGGAAAGAGGTCATGGGTTGCATGGGGAAGAACTAAGTCTCTGCGATCCAGCAAAGGTGTTCGACCCTCTCGAGAAGGGTTAGAGAGAAGAGATAGGGGAAGGAGCGGGTTGGTTCCCACTCGCTCTCGCCGCGATTATTAACCCTTCGCACGCGAGTACGATAGCAAAGTGTCGGTCGCGCGGGAACTCAGATCTCACGATAGCCGCGAGGTTCGGTTCCAGCGAGCCGGTGAAGGTGGAGCGTGCTTCTCGGCGAGTTGGGAGAGCATAAAGAAAAGCACTCAACCATGAATTAACAAGTGATATGACAGCAAACCACGCGGTATACAAAAATGAGCATAACAAAAATAAGCTTGATTTTTTACTAATCACAAAATATATGTTGAACGTGTGCGCCTTTACAATGTCAAAAAAGGAAAAAAAGAAAAAATATATCCCTCAGCTCGTGGGCGGGTCCTTGGATGATTGCTCCTTCTCGCCATCATCAGGGGAGTAGCCTCGTCCCGAGGACTCCGGGCTCGCAGCTTGCGGGTAGAAATCTGAGATGATGTCCCTTGCAATCAGCTAAATCCAATCATCCTGCAAGGCATCAAGGTTGCACACGTTCAGATTTAACTTCGTGGTCTGCACAATCAGTATTTTGCGGGTATTTTCCACCTCCTGCGGCGAGAAGTGGAGAAGGGTGCACGCGCTGGAGGAGGACGCACCGGATGCGACGGTAGTCTTCTCTACACGGACTTTCACGAGCTCCAGCTTGGTAGAAGCGAGCTCTCCCTCCAAGTCGTCGATGCGCGGCCGAAGGCGCTCGGCGGTCTCGGCATCTTGTAGAAAATTTTTTGAGATAAGTACAAAGTGAAATGGGAAGAGAATGAAATGAGGGGACTTACCACACCGCCCGAATGCTTAGCGAGAAGGCGCTCCGTTAGCTCGACGCGTGTATCAAGGTCGAGGACCTTGTCCTCGGCGAACTCCCGGGCTGTCTCGGCGTTCTTGAATTTCTTGCGGAAGTTAATCCCCCTCCGCGCGACCATGTGAGCAAGCTCAGTGGCACGCAGATGGGCCTGCGAGCTCTCGTAGGCAAGCTCCTTCATCGTCAGTTTGTCATACTCCTCGTCATCTTGGCGACCGTAGAGTCCGTAGCTGAGAGAATACGCGTCCTCGCCAGTATGACCGGCCTCGGTCCAAGAGGGCAGGAGGGCAGAGAGAGACTCGGTGCGAGCCCTTATTCCATGCGAGCAGAGGTTATCCGTAACCATCTTTGGGCTTCTGCCCAAACCCGAAGTTGGGATGCTAGTCGGGTGTTCCCAATTCTCCGCCCCCCCAAGCTCGCCGCCTTCTTGTTACTTCCCTATTGAAGGGGTCGGCTCACTCACTGGAACGGGCTTCTTCGGGAGGGTTGGCTCACCAAAGGGAGCAGGTTTCTTGGAGGCAATGGTCTGCAGGCGCTTCGAGGGCCCGCCAAACGACGATCCTGCATCAGGCCCTCTCCCGGGCTCTATCCTCTTCTTCTTGCGGCTATCGTAAGCGGGTGCTCGCAGGTCATCGCACACGCGGCGGCGGCAGATTGAGCGAAGGCAAGGGCGGGATCCACCCTACCCTTTCCCGTGTACGGCGTGTGCGCAGGGATGTCGCACTCACCTGCGAGAAAACCAGAGGCAATAATGCTTTAAGATGTCGTAAGAGACGAAAAAACGTTGCGAGGAAGGCACGTGAACATACCAGCGCCCGGGAATACGGGTAGTAGCGAGTCGACGTTGCGCCTCAGATAGACCTCAAAGCTCTTTCCCAAGAAGAACTAGTGTAGTTTGGCAACCTCGCCGTCAACGCGCGGTGCTCGGCAGGTGGCCTCGTCCTTTTGTATTGGCGCGTACGGGACGTTGTCGTGGTCTCCCTTGACGAAGATGAATCGGTTGGTCCAGTAGTGGGCTTTATTGATGGTCTCGCAGACTTTGATCTGCGAGCCGGTGAGGAAGGCCGCCCGGTCGTCGGTGGCTTGGTCGATGAATAACTTGCGGAAGACTGTCAAGTTAAACTCTATCCTCTCCTCGCGCAGATAGCACGCGTAGGCCACCAGCATCGAGATCCCGTTGGGGGAGATCTACGAGGGGACCAACCCGAAGTACTTTAGGAATTATTTCACCTCCGGCCATAGCGGGAGGCGAAGTCCCATATCGAAGTGCGCAAGAGGGATGGCGAGTTCATCCTCCTTTATGGAATTGATGGACACGCCCTCCATAGGCGCGCGAGCTTCAAATCTCGTCGGCACAAACTCCACAATAATCTCGGGCATCTCTTCCTCCGAGACCTATCCATCGGGAAAG
Source organism: Platanthera guangdongensis (assembly GCA_039583875.1). Classification (NCBI taxonomy): domain Eukaryota; kingdom Viridiplantae; phylum Streptophyta; class Magnoliopsida; order Asparagales; family Orchidaceae; genus Platanthera; species Platanthera guangdongensis. The sequence continues at coordinate 6,477,549 of CM077153.1, read as the reverse complement.
ACGTAGTCCAGGAAGTGAGCCGCGCAGTTTTAGCGCCCCTCCTCGCCGTCGCAAACCATCTTGCGAGCACGAAGTGCGAGTGCTTGGTGGGTTGGAGAGAAAAGGAGAGCAGTTATGACGGTAGGTGAAGACCGGTCGGGGGGGTTCGGCCAATTGGAGCGAATCCACTCGCCGCCCCCGTGCTCGCAAGGCATCCCGCGTCAGGCTTTGTCTCAGTACACTCGCGGATCGTGGCTTGAACACATCCATTCGCAGAATAAAATGACGCGACATCGTAGATCCCGCACTCGCAACGAAACGGACAGTATTTATGCAGAATGATCAAAATTACTAAATATTCATGAATTAGAAAGCATTGTTCGGATAGTTCTCGCAGGGCATAAAAAAAACAATAAACAAATTCAGTTCGCAAAAATCTCGTTCTCGCAGAATTAGTGTGGGGCCCATTTCCATGAGCCCTGTCCCCGCGTCCTCACTTGCGGACCCCCCTCCGGGTAACTTCTTCGCGAACAGCTGCAACTTCGTGATGAAGAGTTTGATAACATTCCTCCATCTTCTTCAGATGCACCTCCGGCGAAGTCGTGTTCCCTCTGAGAAGTCTCTGCATCGCACTCGTAAACGAGGCGCACTCACATTCCAGCGTCTCCACTCGCTGTTGTAGACCGAGCAGGTGAGGAAAGCTGTCATTCGTCGGCTGAGCTCGCTCGTCCTGTATCTCGCGGAGCATGAACCCGTGCTTTCGCAGAATAATCGTCACCCCCTCGGTTAATTCCAAAACAATTACCGGCTCGCCAAGGAAGCCTCGGATCATATCAGGAGAAGGTGGTGCTGAGTATGTCGCGGCAGCATCCTGAACGGCTCCTATGGAGATGTCGGTCACGTCTGGTGAAGGAAAGCGAGAGATCAGTACAGGCAGGCGCGACGAAAAATTGCGAGATGTGTCGACTACTTACCTAGGGAGATCTAACCCTTCTTACATGGGCGGTGCGGGGGAAGACTCGGTTGACCACCGAAAGGATCGTTAAGGGGTAGTATCAGTGACTTTCCCGATCCAACTCGCGGGATAACAGGATTGCAAGGAGATTGGACTTGCGGCGCCAAGGTCCCTGCGCCCCCACTCGCCGGGGATTTCCCGGCGTCGGCAAGATACGGACTAAGGTCGCGAGTCGGAGATCTGGTCGGCGAGGGAGTCGAGATGACGTCAATAAAAGCAGGCACTGCGTAGACACAAGGGAGGTTCAGAGTTGCGCTCGTCGGAGAGCGCTAACGAAATCAGGAAAATACATACTGATCAGGAATCTGCGCGCGAGTATTCGGCTCGCCCGGACTCGCAGGCGTCTCCCGCGCCTCGTCAGCAGAGGCATTGTACTGCGAAGGTGTGCGTCAAGAGCTCGATTCAACTTCGTGAATATTGAATCAACATTTTACAACAAATTTACAGAAGAACTTACCAGGGGTTGAGAGATGGCCTCGCGGCCGAAGGCAGGTTGAAGATATTTCGGCGAGCCCGACGCCTCTCCGGGGGGATCATCCCTTGACTTCTTGAGCGCCCGATCCTTCGGTTTCTTCGTCACGAGTCGGGACGAGTGCTTCGTAGCGAGGGTCATCAGGTTAACGGTGGTTGCCTTGTTCTTTTCTCTGTCAGCGGCAAGACGCGCGAGAGCAGCTTGCGAGATCGGCATAGCGATGGAGAGCGAGAGTTTTTTCAAGGAGCGAGGAAGAAGGGGGGAGGGGGGTTCAAAGGGGTGACCACCCCCCTCCCCCACGATATTTATAAGTATGGGTGGGGGCCCACCAGAAGATTCCCTTTGGCCCCCACTCGCCAAATAACGTTGGGGTTGAACTATCTTTTCGAGCCTGAGACAGGTCTCGCAAAAAGTGGGGATTGTGTACAACCCCGTATTTATTGAGTGAGCCCAGCTGGCCCAAAGGCAGGAAGTAAGGGTTCAGTTTTATCAGGCACTCTTTGCTTATCCAGTGTAGTAATAGGAGAACAGAGCCTGTGAGTTGATATCTCGCCTGGAGGCGAGAGGCAAGGTGGTGAGTGCCCAGCTCCATCGGGTGCTCGCCGACCGGGCGAGTGGCGAGAGCTCAGTCTCATTGAGTTCTCGCCTTCTTGGAGAAAGGGCTGAGGTGCACCGACTCGCCATTAGAGGATATTCATTTCCATTTTCCATTTTTCTGATAATTCGTTTCTGGCCTGTCATTAGCCTCTACAGACAGCAGAGTCTCGCTATTGGCAGACCACTTTGGGTTGCATTTAACAGTATTCAGGAGGCGGGATCTCGCTATTGGCAGACCATCTCCAGAAAACTATAAATAGACCCCCAATGACACCTTTGGAGAGGACCTATTTCTGAGTTCTCCTCTCCCCTGGCTAGCTTTGGTTGGCAGGATCTTCAGCTCATCATTCACCGTGGTCTCCGGGTGGATCGGTGGATGGTCGGAAGTTCCCTTGGCTCTCCAAAGGTGCTCGGTCTAGCATTGGTTTGGGAGGGGAAGCAATCAAAGATCTTCCAGGTGTGTGGCGGGACCTCCTCGCTGCGACTCGGGGTCTGTTTGAGGTTGTTCTGGCGGGAAGGTTTCCGAATTCTAAGTCCGCAGCTGAGGCACTAACTTGAGAGAAGTAAAGGCGAGCTACACCCCAGATCCGAATTCTTCGTTGAACCGTTGTTTCCGGGTTCAACATATTAATTTGCATTATTATAAGAAATGAACAAGAATTTGGGAAACATACCTGAATAGAAACCGAGTGTTTTCCAGCATTGTTGACTATCTCAAAATCATGGTTTGACTTCAATACAGTAAGAGTTTCTCTGACAACATTGACCTGTTGCGTGACTATTAGAATTGGAAAAGGCATCATTATTTTTCAGAAAAAAAAAACTCCTTTGAAGAAAAAAATTGGACTCTTTTGCATCTACAGGTTCAGGCTCGATCTGGGAATCAGTTGTAGATGATCCGCGATGGACAGAATCTTTAATGGGATCAGCGGAATCAGCTTCAACAACTTTTGATGTGTGTACTGCAACAAAATCAGAAGCATGGATATAACATAGATAAAAAAATAAATAAGAAGTTGGGATTCCCAGATTGCTTGCAAAACAAGTCAAGCATAAAGGGGGACAGCCCGGTGCACAAAGCAACCCCGCACAGCGAGGGCAGGGAAGGGTTCCGCCACGAGGGTGAAATGTAAGCAAACCAAGTCCTAACTTGTAAGCATATTGCAAATAAATCAAGTAAGAGCATATTTAACTTCAATGTGATTGATACACCTCATTGAGTAAAACATTTCAATAACTTCGCAACAAAAGCCTGTCTTACTTGTTCCTTAATTGTATAACAAATAATTGTTGGATTATATTGATGCAACAAGATCGCTCTAATACCAAATGGTGTAATAAGATCGGTCTGATACAAATAAATATACTAATATCGATGTGATGCTAACTGATGGAATAAGATCATTCACAAACTGATGGAGAAGTGGATAAAGAATTAAGACGAGGGAATGGGCAAGGGGCGGAGAGACATTAGGGGAGACTTGGCAAATTGTGAGGGAGAAATTGAGAGGACATGCAGAGTAGTGAATCTAGAAAGAAATAGAGAATCAAATGAGATATCTAAACTGCAAGCTCTAGCATCCATGTTTACAAGCACTGGCATAATAGGCCTGACAACTTCTTAGTTTTTTACTAAAAACAAGATCTCAATAAGGGCGTAAGGCAGCGTATGATAGTTGATGCTTGCGGTATCTTAAGGTCAAAGAATCTTGTAACATGATAGAAAAGGCAACGATCAAAGCCCTGTTGAAATTGAATGGTGGACTTAACTACAGCGGTATTAAGGTGCTGAAATTCAGTGTCGGGTAAGTTCCAACACTCACAAAAGGTGCAATGATCTATGAAATAGACATGTGTATGAAGATGTGGACTATCTGCGTCTTTGCAGAAAGATACATGAAACTGTATTGTTCCCTAGGATTGGCCTTTCCTGTGCATCTCTTAGGTTGTCGAAAAAGAATACCACCTTTGGAAAGAAAAAAAAAGGGATTGTGGTGGGCATTAGTGAGATACTGCTCTCGAAAAGTAACAATTCCACCTTTGTGCTAGAACCAACAGGCCATAATCTATATTAAGTGCACAAGGCAGTATAAATATCCCAATGTGGGAGTAAACTCTCAACAAAATTTAAAAGAGTCCGCCCACATAATTATGAAAAATATATTGTTTATAATGTAAAATATTAATTCATGAAAATAGTTTCTTTGTTAAACTATAAAGTAGCAATAACCAAAACACACAGAATGTTAAAAAAACCTGATGGTCTGATGAGATATAAACCTGATTCTTTGAAGACTGGCCTCCAAACTGGTATAGTTTTTTGCTTCTTGGATTTGTCAGATGAACATTGTCCACCCTTTTTCTCACTCATTATATTGAAAGAACTTAAATTTCTACCGGAAAGAGAATCCTGTAAAATTGACTATGTTATCAAAGCTGTAGAAATGAGAAGGGAAATAAGAAGTGCAATCTTATTCTTCCACAAAGGAGCTTTATATAGGAACTACAACATGACTCACAATACCGATAGGCGGTGTGGGACTAAACATAATAACACTAAAATATTAATATCTCTAACACTCCCCCTCAAGCTGGAGGAGAAACCTACAGCTTGAACACAACATAAAACAAAAGGTAAAAAAAGGAAGGCAACGTGGGACAAAACAACAGCCACCGAGGCCCAACCGTGTGTCACCGGGGATACTTCAACCGGGCAAGAGCCACACGACGTTGGTCCACAAACCGACCATGACAACGATGGATACACTCGGAGCGGAAACTCGGTCAACCACGAAAGACCAAACCAAAAAATACCAAATACAAAGAAAACAACGAGAAGACAAACAGCATACGAGATCGACCTGGGGGCCATGTGTGATTGAGGCAGGAGTCGGGAAAGAGGCATCCGAGTCGCCGTGATCACAAACACTCCACCTCACGTGGATCATGCGCAAGAAGACATAGCTTATACCTAGGGGCCGGGTGTGATTAAGGCAGGAGTCGGGAAAGAAGCATCCGAGTCGCCGATATCACAAACACTCCCCCTCACGTGGAATACGTGCATGAAGGTATAGACTACGACTGGAGGCCGTGACGTACACTCCCCCTCACGTAGATCACGTGCAAGAAGGCGGAAATCATAGAGACGCAATACAACAACCCAACAACAACTTTTAAATAAAAAAAACAACAACAACATCAAAGTACTAAGGGGCCGGAGAAGATGAGCAGCAGCCGCAGACGGAGAAGACGCAGATGTAGCAGCAGCGGGCCGGAGAAGCAGCGGCAGACGGAGAAGAAGCGGCTGCAACAGCAGCTGGCCGGAGAAGCAGTGGCAGAGCAGCATCCATGCCGGAGAAGAAGAAGCGGCAGAGCAGCATCCAGGCGGCAGAGAAGTCGGGAGAAGATAACGAGGGAGGCAGAGGAGGACGCAGGCGGAAGCAGCAGCGAGGAAGACGCCGGGATAAGCTGGAGGCGTCGGCAAGGCAGAGGGGAGCCGACGGGATCGTCGATGTCGCAGTCGGAAGCCGGAGGATCCGTCGGTGTTGATGAAGGAAGCCGGAGGATGTGTCGGTGTCGATGAAGGAAGCCGGACGAGCCGTCGATGTCGGCGAGCGGAAGCAGTAGCGATCGTCGAGGAGGAGCGGAGGGAACGACGCCGCCGTTAGGGAAAAAGGGCCACTCCAGTCGAGGAGGCAGGAGGCCATTCCGTCGACGGGAGGAGGCGGGATTCGGCTCGACGGGAGCCCGAGCAGATGCGCTGGAGAGGAAAAATAAAATCACGGGTCGGGGGGGCGGGATTTAGGTCGGGACGGGAGCGGGGGAAACAGTAGCTGGGAAAAAAAAATTTTAAGTCTCAGAACCGTTGCTCTGATACCATGTAGAAATGAGAAGGGAAATAAGAAGTGCAATCTTATTCTTCCACAAAGGGGCTTTATATAGGAACTACAACATGACTCACAACACCGATAGGCGGTGTGGGACTAAACATAATAACACTAAAATATTAATATCTCTAACAAAAGCAAACAAAATATTATAAAATAGATTCAACATCCCGATGTACTGTCAAGCCCAGTTCTTGAATTGAGCTATGTCATGTTCATTGGTTCCTCAATGTCAATTTATTTACGCGATACGCGATATTGTCTTTATTTGAGGAGTTGCTAAAGGGTTAATGTTTCATTTCTCATTTAGGACTAGTTTAGCATTTTCTCTTGTCAAAATATAGTTTATCTTGTCATTTGAAAATATTTTCTTATCATGATTCATAATAGACATGGGCATCCAATTATGACTTAATGGATGAGATTGATGAAATTAATGAAAATTTCCCGTACTTGGCTCCGTTTGGTGTGGCGGCGGTCATGAACGTGGCGGCTATGAACCGTCGTTCGTGAACGTCCGACCTCACCAAAGGAACTTCATCCATTATGATTTATATGTTCAAAACTAGTTTTATTTTCTTGTTAGCGGTCATAACAGTTGTCACCCTAAACATACATTAAATGATGGTGGTATTTTTCTCCAAACTCACTCGAGCAAAAACACCACATCAAATGAAGTCTTAGGCGCCGTTTGGCAAGGCAGTGGCGGTCGTAAACACAGTGAATATGCACCGTCGTTCGTGAGCTCCCGACCTCACCTAAGAAACTTCATCCACTTCTATGTTCAAAACAAGTTATCTTTTCTTGGTGGCGATCATGATCATTGTCTTGCCAAACATGCATTTTATGACGACAACGTTTTTGTCCAAACCCAGGTGTACAACCCTGTGTCCGGCGAGCAAGGTCACCAGGGTCTAGGCAGATCGGGCTGAGGACAATAGGCGAGCTCGGCAGTGGAGGGGCCGAGCCCAAGCTCGGCATCCGTCGACCAGAGATCGACGTTCGGCGGCCCCGAGCGAGCCACAACTCGCGTCCTCACAGTGGAGCTCGGCAGCAGTAGGCGAGCAGAACATGCTGGGGTGGTCAAAGCTCCCCAGCTCGCCTGGATGTATGAGGTACTTTTTACTGGTTTGCCCCCGCAAGTCTGCCCATAGCCCCTCAGAACAACGGAGTTTGGCTGTTGGCAGACCCAACCAAGGGTTTTCTGGTAATTTCAGGTCAGTTCTTTTGGTTATTGGCAGTCCAGATTTTAAAAACTATAAATAGGACCCAAGGGGTACCCCAGAAAGCAGGTTTTTTCCAGTGCTCTCCTGCTCCAATCTTCAAGTGCTTTCTGAGGGTACCTTAGCTCGGCTTCTGGCTAAGGAGGGGAAGCGCTCTGAGATCTTCCGGGTTTGTGGTGGGACCTCCCCCGCCGAGCCCTTGTGTCGGTCTTACCTTGTCTTCTCTGCTGTTTTGCTTGCAGGGGCGAAGTAGGTGCGAGATCACCCCTTTCCCCAAGGGTCGAACTCCACGGAAAATCGAGGAATCGGTTTCAACATTTTGGTGCGGTGAGCGTGGAAGGTGGTCAGTGCAGAAAAGCTTCGGCAAGCTCAATGACAGGAGGACAGGGATCTGACAGGTCGAACTCGCCGCCCCCCCCCCCCCCGCCTCTCGCAACGGTGAGGATGTTGGAAGATTTCAGGAATGAGGTGCTGAGCCTCGTCAAGTTCGCACTCGGCACGCGAGCCGAGTACTCGACTCCGGCAGCCCAGATCGCGGCCGCCCCCTCTTTGGGCGAGGACGCTCCTGACAGGCGAGCTGGGAAGGAGGTGGCCGAGGAAGGCCGGGGGTGCGAGCTCCCCGGGCGCGAGCTCTTCCCCGGCTCGGCAGGCCGAGGCCGGTTCGGCGAGCTGGGCTCGCGAGACTCGCCGGCTCGCCCGGTGGGGGGAGGCAGTCCTTTCAGCGAGCTGGTCTCCTCAGCTCCAGTTCCAGATGGGTTCAGGGAACCCGAGATGTCCTACTACACCGGGAAGGGAGACCCGGTCCAGCATGTCCAATGGTTCGAGGATGTGGTCTCCATCCGTCAGATGTCGGACGGATTCAAATGTCGACTCTTCGTCATCACCCTCCAGGAGAAGGCGAGGGAATGGTTCCACCAGCTACCGGTCAGCTCCATCTACTGCTTCGAGAACCTGCGCCGAGGGTTCATGCTGAGGTTCACTACCTCGAATAAGAGGAAGAAAGAGTCTGAGTCTTTGTTCCACATTAAGCAGGGGGTGAACGAGACGTTGGGGAGCTACGTGGACCGATTTCAGGAGGAAGTTACTCAGGTCCAGGAGATGCCGGGCCATAGTTTGATGATGGCCTTTACCCTGGGCCTGCAGCAGGGTTTCTTCCGAATGGAGCTGAAGAGAGTTCCTCCCCTCTCCTACGAGGAGTTGATGGAGAGGGCGGCAAGAGAGGTCGACGGGGAGGCGTCGAACCCGGAGTTTGCAAGGAAGCTGGCCAGGTGGGCCATGGAGGAAGAGAAGGAGTCAAGAGGAGGGAAAGGACAGGAGGAGAGAAGAGGAGAGCCTAGGCAGAGGGAGCAAAGGCAGCTCCAGTGGCAGCAGCAGCCGAGGTGGGGGCGTCAGGAGCCCGACCGTCGGCTGGGCTGGAGACCTGAGTGGCAAGGGCAGGGGCCACAGAGAGGGTACTACGGAAGAGGTCACTACCAGGGGAGGCAAGATCAGTTCCACCCTCCGGGCTGGAGGCAAGGCCAGAGGCCCCGGCTCCCCGATCAAGAGGAGGCCATGGCCATAGCCTTGGGAGCAAGGAGGGGGATCATGAGGAGGAGGAGAAGAGAGGTCAGGGTGGAGTTGCCCTATTGCGACTTCCATCAGGAGGAGGGGCACGCAACAGCCACGTGCTCGGAATTTCTTGAGATGAGGGGGAATAGGGAGCAGCAGCAGCAGCAGGGGCGGCAAGAAGTGAGGATTGAGGAGGTCCTGCCTCGGACGGAGGAGGATCGTTGCGAGAACCGGGTGGATGTTGGAACCCGAGGGGGGATCGGAGTGATCCACGGGGGAGTGGGGGTCGAGGCTTCCCGCAAGGCGAGCCTCCACACCATGTACCGCCGGAGTGTTGCCTCCACTTCCCTGACCCCACCCCCGGAGGAGAGGATCACCTTCTCCAGAAGCGACATGCCAGATCACGAGGATCCGTTCTGTGATGCGCTGGTCATCAAGGCAGCCATCGAGAATTTCACTGTCTCTCGGATCCTCGTTGACAATGGGAGCTCCGTCAACGTCGTCTTCAAAAAGGCGTTTGACGCGATGAAGGTGGAGGCAAAGAGGGTGCTAGCCTCGGATGGACCCTTGTTTGGGTTTTCAGGAGAAAGGAAGGAAGTGGAGGGAGTAGTAGGCCTCCATGTTACCTTGGGGGGGCAGTCCAGGAACTGCAGGTTCGTCATTGTGGACGCCCCCAGCAGCTACAGCGCCATCTTCGGGAGGCCCCTTATCAGCGTCTTCCGCTGCGTCCCCTCGTCCTTCCATCAGTGCTTAAAGTTCAACGCCGAGGGGATTCAGGTCCGGGTCAGGGGGGACCCAAAGGTGGCGCGGGAGTGTTATGTCACTGCGGTGAACACCATCTCTTGGCAGGAAGAAGCCGAGGAGATGGGTCGAAGGCTGGAGGAAGCCGAGCAGGGAGGAAGGAGGGAGGAGCTGGAGACGGAGAGCTGGGCCGGGGAGGCGTCAGGAGGAGACCTGGAGGAGGTGGCCGAAGTGACGGCCGTTGGGGAAGAGATGGAGATGGAGGTCCCGGTCCCGGGAGAGAAAGATGCTGAAGGGTGGGAAGAGCAGTCCAGGCTGGAGGCTGCAGAGGAATTGGTGGAGCTGGAGGTGCTCACCCGAGGAGGCAGGGTGGAGAAGATCCGCATCAGCGGGGGGCTGACCCCGGAGGACCAAGGCAGGATGCTGGAGTGCATCCAGAAGAACGTGGACATCTTTGCTTGGAACGCCGCGGAGATGCCGGGGGTTGACGCGGATGTGGCCTGTCACCGCCTCAACCTGGACCCGGGAACACGCCCCGTTCAGCAGAAGAAGAGATCCACTGCGGACAAGCTGGCGGAGCCCATCAGGGAGGAGGTGGCGAAGCTCCTCAAGGCTGGCTTCGTGTCCGAGATTCAGTACCCCGGCTGGGTCTCCAACGTGGTCATGGTTAAAAAAGGAGACGGCCGATGGAGGATGTGTATCGATTTTTCCTTAATAAAGCTTGTCCTAAGGACTGTTATCCTTTGCCTCGAATCGACGCGCTGGTTGACTCAGCCGTCGGTTTTTCTGTAATGAGTTTTTTAGATGTTTTTTCAGGTTATCGTCAAATCAGGATGCACCCCCCAGACATCAAGGATGTCTCGTTCATCACAGGGGATGGATGCTACTGCTACAAGATGATGCCCTTCGGGCTGAAGAATGTCGGGGCAACCTACTAGAAAATGATGGATAGGGTCTTCAAGGAGCAGAGGGGGAGGAATTTGGAGGTGTATGTAGATGACCTCATGATCAAAAGTCGGGATGTGGACTCCCACCTCCGGGACCTGGAGGAGACCTTTGCCACCCTGCGCAAATACAAGATGTGGTTGAACCCCCTAAAATGTGTCTTTGGGGCCAGCCGGGGAAAGTTCTTGGGGCACCTTCTCACCCCCGCAGGGGTCGAGCCGAATCCTGATAAAGTCAAGGCTATCTTGGAGCTGGGGGCGCCACGGAATGCTAAGAAGATGCAACGGCTGGCGGGGAAGTTAGCAGGGCTGAGTAGGTTCCTCTCCCGAGCAGGAGAAAAGTGTTCCCCCTTCTTCAAAACCCTGAGGGGTGGTCAAAAGTTCGAGTGGACCAAGGAGTGCGAGGAGGCGTTCCAGGCCCTCAAGATGCAGTTGACTCAGGCTCCGCTACTCCAAGGGCCGAAGGAGGGGGAAGACTTGTTCTTATATCTCGGGGTCGGGGCGGAGGCCTTGAGCTCCGTCTTAGTTCGCGAAGAGGGGAAGAAGCAGCTCCCTATTTATTACGTGAGTCGGGTGCTGAGGAAGGCCGAGCTCCGGTACCCGATTATAGAGAAGCTAGCCTTCGCCCTGGTCATCTCGGCCCGGAGGCTGCGACCTTACTTCCAGGCACACTCAATCCGAGTGGTGACCGACCATCCTCTCCGCAACATCTTTGAGGGGGTGGAGCATTCAGGCAGGCTGGCTAAGTGGTCGGTGGAACTGAGTGAGTTCGATGTCTCCTTCGTTCCGCGGCTCTCGATCAAAGCTCAAGCGATGGCCGACTTCTTGGCCGACTACGTGGTTGAAGTAGCGGAGGAAGAACTCACCCGCCCGACTCCTTGGAAGGTGAGGGTGGATGGTGCCTCAGGGAGGCATTCCCTTGGAGTGGGGGTGATCCTGGAAAGCCCTCAGGGAACTCGAATTGAGCAGACGGTGGTGGTACACTTCCCCATTACAAACAATCAGACCGAATACGAGGCCGTGATAGCAGGGCTACGCCTGGCCAGGGAGCTGGGGGTGTCGGACGTGGAGGTCCTAACTGACTCCATGGTGGTAGCTTCCAAGATCAACGGGGAATTCGAGGCAAGGGAACCCACCCTGCGATCATACTTGGCCAAAGTGAAGGGGGTCATAGGCACTTTTCAAACCTTCTCCATCCGACACGTGCCCAGGGAAGAGAATGAACAAGCCGACCAGCTAGCAAAGCATGGTCCCCAGGTGGGGGGTACCATCACTGACCTGTTCCGCCCCTCCATCGAAGAGGGAGAGCTCATGGAAATTGATCAACGAGCTTCGTGGATGGACCCAGTTGTGGCTTTCCTCTCCACGGGAGAGTATCCGGAAGGGGCAGATAAGAAAAAGCTAAGGCACAAGTCAGCGTATTACCTCCTCCAGGACGGGCAGCTGTACAGGAAGACCCTCTCAGGGATGCTGGCTCGCTGCGTGGCCGAGGGCGAAGTGCAAAGGATCTTGGAGGAAGTCCACTCCGGGGAATGTGGGAGTCACTCCGGGAGTCGGACCCTGGAGGGAAGGATAGTCAGGCAAGGGTATTTCTGGCCCACCCTGGGCCGAGACGCCGCGGAGTTCGCAAGAAGATGTCATAAGTGCCAGCTGTTCGCCCCCCTCCAGCTACAGCCGGCCCAGCGACTCAGAAGTATCACGGCCCCCTGGCCCTTCGCAATTTGGGGAATGGATTTGGTTGGACCATTCCCCCAAGCCAGTGGTTAGAGAAGGTTCCTCCTGGTAATGATTGACTACTTCTCAAAGTGGATGGAGGTGAAGGCGCTGGCCAAGGTGACCTCTCAGGTAATCAGGAGCTTTGTTTGGGGGGAGATCATCTGCCGCCATGGGCTGCCCCAGGCCATCGTCACGGACAACGGGCCCCAGTTCGCCAGCGCCGAATTCACCAGCTTTTGCGAACAGCTTGGAATCGACCTCGGGTTCGCCTCGGTCCATCACCCCAGGAACAACGGGCAGGTGGAGGTCGCAAATAAGATCATCGTCAACCTCCTCAAGAAGAAGGTGGAGAATTTGAAGGGGAGCTGGGTGGAGCAGCTTCCCGCGGTTCTTTGGGCCCTAAGAACCACCCCCAACACGGCTACCGGAGAGACCCCCTTCAAACTCTCCTATGGGTGCGAGGCAGTGCTCCCCGTGGAATTTGAGGTCCAAACACCCCGAGTCATTGCGGCCAAAGAAGGCCGAGAGGAGTGGCAAGCGGAGAACGAGGAGGAGCTGAGGCTCTCCCTTGACATGGTGGAAGAGCTGAGGGACCTTTCCGCTATCCGACAGGAGGAGGTGAAAAGAAGAATGGTCAAGTACTTTGACAAGCATGTCAGGGTCAAGCAGTTCGTGGAAGGGGACTTGGTGCTGAAGAAGGTGGATGCAGCAGGGAGGTCGGCATCCGTAGGGAAGCTCAATCTCAGCTGGGAGGGACCATTTATTGTAAAGGAAGCTTTGAAGTCAGGAGGCTATCGACTCCAAAATGTAGAGGGCGAGACCCTGAGTCTCACCTGTAGTGGTGACGACCTAAAACGATTTTTCCCCTGAAGCATGTAAGCGATACTTTGATTATAATAAATTTCTTCAACCCTCCAGTATTGTCATAGCTAGCCTGCATAGAGAAATGGAATGTGTTTGGACCCCGAGCAGATCCCGCTGCCAGGCTCTCACCTAGCTGGCAGGGCCGGAAGTCACTCGGTGTCATCCTTGGCCTCGAGCAGATCCCGCTGTCAGGCTCTCACCTAGCTGACAGGGCCGGAAGTCACTCGATGGAATGTGTTTGGACCCCGAGCAGATCCCGCTGCCAGGCTCTCACCTAGCTGGCAGGGCCAGGAAGTCACTCAGTGTCATCCTTGGCCTCGAGCAGATCCCGTTGTCAGGCTCTCACCTAGCTGACAGGGCCGGAAGTCACTCGATGGAATGTGTTTGGACCCCGAGCAGATCCCGCTGCCAGGCTCTCACCTAGCTGGCAGGGCTGGAAGTCACTCGGTGTCATCCTTGGCCTCGAGCAGATCCCGCTGTCAGGCTCTCACCTAGCTGATAGGGCCGGAAGTCACTCGATGGAATGTGTTTGGACCCCGAGCAGATCCCGCTGCCAGGCTCTCACCTAGCTGCCAGGGCCGGAAGTCACTCGGTGTCATCCTTGGCCTTGAGCAGATCCCGTTGTCAGGCCCTCACCTAGCTGACAGGGCCGGAAGTCACTCGATGGAATGTGTTTGGACCCCGAGCAGATCCCGCTGCCAGGCTCTCACCTAGATGGCAGGGCCGGAAGTCACTCGGTGTCATCCTTGTCCTCGAGCAGATCCCGCTGTCAGGCTCTCACCTAGCTGACAGGGCCGGAAGTCACTCGATGGAATGTGTTTGGACTCCGAGCAGATCTCGCTGTCAGGCTCTCACCTAGCTGACAGGGCCGGAAGTCACTCGATGGAATATGTTTGGACCCCGAGCAGATCCCGCTGCCAGGCTCTCACCTAGCTGGCAGGGCCGGAAGTCACTCGGTGTCATCCTTGGCCGCGAACAGATCCCGTTGTCAGGCTCTCACCTAGCTGACAGGGCCGGAAGTCACTCGATGGAATGTGTTTGGACCCCGAGCAGATCCCGCTGCCAGGCTCTCACCTAGCTAGTAGGGTCTGGAAGTCACTCGGTGTCATCCTTGGCCTCGAGCAGATCCCGCTGTCAGGCTCTCACCTAGCTGACAGGGTCAGAAGTCACTCGATGGAATGTGTTTGGACCCCGAGCAGATCCTGCTGTCAGGCTCTCACCTAGCTGGCAGGGCCGGAAGTCACTCGGTGTCATCTTTGGCCTTGAGCAGATCCCGCTGTCAGGCTCTCACCTAGCTGATAGGGCCGGAAGTCACTCGATGGAATGTGTTTGGACCCCGAGCAGATCCCGCTGCCAGGCTCTCACCTAGCTGGCAGGGCCGGAAGTCACTCGGTGTCATCCTTGGCCTCGAGTAGATCCCGCTGTCAGGCTCTCACCTAGCGGACAGGGTCGGAAGTCACTCGATGGAATGTGTTTGGACCCCGAGCAGATCCCGCTGTCAGGCTCTCACCTAGTTGGCAGGGCGGAAGTCACTCAGTGTCATCCTTAGCCTCGAGCAGATCCCGTTGTCAGGCTCTCACCTAGCTGACAGGGCCGAAGTCACTCGGTGGAATGTGTTTGGACCCCGAGCAGATCCCACTGCCAGGCTCTCACCTAGCTGGCAGGGCCGGAAGTCACTCGGTGTCATCCTTGGCCTCGAGCAGATCCCGCTGTCAGGCTCTCACCTAGCTGACAGGGCCAGAAGTCACTCGATGGAATGTGTTTGGACCCCGAGCAGATCCCGCTGCCAGGCTCTCACCTAGCTGGCAGGGCCGGAAGTCACTCGGTGTCATCCTTGGCCTCGAGCAGATCCCGCTGCCAGGCTCTCACCTAGCTGGCAGGGCCGGAAGTCACTCGGTTTCACCCTTGGCCTCGAACAGATCCCGCTGTCAGGCTCTCACCGAGCTGACAGGGCCGGAAGTCACTCGATGGAGTCGGCCCGAAATCGCCAGATAAAGATCAAGAAGTCTCAGTGTCAGGAAGCGAGGGGAAAGGGGTTCTGTAAGGGCGAGCTCGGGCTCGGCTAACCCAGTTCGGCATTAGCAAAAGGATTCTACATGGGCGAGTTCGTACTCGACATTCCCGGCTCGGCATCGGCGAATAGTTGGCGAACCCGGGCCTCGCCAAAGGAAGGCGAGCCAGGCCGGGGCACCTCACCCCTTTGCCCGTTTGACTTAGAAAATTTTCTCTTGTTTTTCGGGCTCAACCTGGATGGCTCACGTGCGAGTTATGGTGGCGTGACAAGGGCAGAGAGCAACATGCCCCCAAATCGCTTGGGGCTCGGCGAACACTCAAAACGCATCCACTCGCGGGCGCGCTCTCATGATCACTCTACTCGCGGAACCTGTCTCGGCGAGGTCGCGTGGGGAAGCACCCGCATATATTCAGAGCCTAACAAACAAAGTAAAAAAGGGAAAAAGAAAGTGGCACGGGTGTGATCAAAAACTCTTTCATTAATTGCTTACAAAAAGTAATTACAGGGGCTCGCCTCGGCGAGTGGACAAAAAAGAAAAAGGAAAAAAAAAGTACAAGCTATCCTCAGGCCTCGCCCCCTCCGCCGGACTGATCCTCGCCGTCACCCGAAGGATCCTGTAAGCTTTTCCCGAACATCGCGTCCAAGCTGTCCTCTTTCTCGCTGGGCGGCGTTGCCGGGAACAGGCTCGGCATCAGGTCCCGGGCCGAGATCCCCTCGCATCCCTCCACCAGCACCCTCGAGTCCTTCATCATTTGGAGGGTGCACTCGGTGGCTTGGATGGAGTTGATCCGCAATCTCTCGACGAGGTCGGCCTCGCCAAAGATCCGCGGGCTCTTGTAGGGGAGGGTGGGGTCGATGTTGTGAGGCGGGAAGAAGATCTCCGTCTGGCGACGGACCTCGCTGAGGAGGTGCCGGTTCTCCTCCTTCAGCTTCGTGTTCGCGCCCTCCAGCTCGGCGAGGCGTGCGCGCAGCTGGCCGATCTCCTCCGCCTGCTCGGCATTGCGAGCCTTGAAGCTCCCCTGCAGCCTTGGCATCCTGGTAAAGAGAATTCAGTCTGTTATCAGCGCAAAATGTTCTAAGTAAAGGGAAGAGTAGTGCTTGACACTTACCAGCCCGTCGGCGGCTTGGGCGAGTAGACCCTCCGCTATGCCGAGCTGCCTCGCCTGGTCGGTGACCTTATCCTTGGCGATGTTGCGAGCTTGCTCAGCCTTTTCGAGTTGGTGGCTGAGGGCGAAGCTGCGGCGTGCCAGCATGTGATGCATCTCCATGGTCCGCAGGTGGGACTGCAGGCCCTCATGGCCGAGCTGCCGGAGGGTCATCTTTTTGTAGGCCACGGCATCCTCCCGGCCATATAGGCCGAAGCCGAGGGCGTAGGCGTGACCGGTGGCGGGCTCGCGGTCGTGCCAGGAGGGGTGCAGGGTGGAGACGGAGACTCGATGAGCGAGCTCGTCCCACTGCAGCATGGGCTCGCCCGCCGAGTCCTTCCACCGCCAGCCGAAGTTGAAGAGGGGGTGTTGCTTCGGCGGAGCGCGCTCGCGGGCGGCCCTCTTCAATGATGGAGGGGGGGAGATCGCCGCCGTGGAAGGAGGGCCCTCGCCACCTTTTCGGCCCTTGCTGGTTGTCTCCTTCAGCGGGCTCTCCGGCGACGCGTCGGGAGGGGTCTCCGACGAGCTGATGTATTTGGGGCTGGGCTGTTGTTGTTGTTGCCCCCGCGGAACCAGCAGAGCCCTCCGCATCTTCTTTAATTGTTGTTGGAGGAGTGGCGGGTTCGATCCCGCGTCCTCAGGTCGCCTCTTGCTGGAAGAGGGTTGCGAGAGGGCCGCCTCATCTCGGCAGGCCGCCGCCGCCTTCTCGCGAGCAAGAGGGTCGGTATGAAGCCCCGGATCCGCGAACGGCGGGTTCACGGGGATTATTCGCTCCCCTGCAGGGAAATACTTTGAAAAAGTTAGGAATTCAGGAATGATATGGCGAGCTCGGCGGTCAGGCGAACTCGGCAAGACGGGGAGAGAAGCATACCTTCGCCGGGCAGAACAGGAGGGAGCGCGTCGAGGCCCCTCCGCAGGAAGGCGACCTCGAAGTCTTGATGGAGGAAGTACTTGTGGAGCTCGGCGTCGTTGCCGGACACGGCCGGCGGGCGGTACACCTCCTCGCCCTTCTGCTGAGGCGAGTAGGGGATGTTACCGAGATCGCCCTTGATGAAGGCGATCTTGTTCATCCAGGTATGGTGCTTGTTCGCGATCTCGCGAACTTTGATCAGCGAGCCACCGAAGTAGGCGACCCCGTCCGGCGTCGCCTTGTAGGAGAAGAGCTTCCTGAACACCGTCAGGTTGAACTCGATCCTCTCCCGCCGGAGGTAACTCGCGAACGCCACCATCATCGCGATGGCGTTGGAATTCAACTGCGCGGGCACGGCTCCGTAATATTTCAAGATTTGTCGGATTTCCGGCCACAGTGGGAGGCGTAACCCCACCGCGAAATGTGAGAGGGGGAAGGCGAGCTCGTCCTCATAAAAAAGTATTGATGGCCTCCCCCTGCCTCGGCCTGCGTGCCTCGAAGTCCGGCGACACGCGCTCTGCCACAAACTCGGCGAGCTCCTCCCCGCTAGTGTGCCCCTCGAAGAAGCAGTAGTCCGTGAAGTGCTGCGCGCACTTGGAGCGGCCGTCGGCATCTGGGTTCGTCTTGCCCATGTTCGTGGAGGAAGAGGTAGAGCGCGAGCAGAAAATGGAAAAGCACAGGGAGAGGGGAAGAGAGCAATAAAGGCACAGTACGGGGTAGGTGAGGGGGGTGGGGGGCTATTTATAGGAAAAGAAATCTGGGGCAGGCTGTCCAATCAGCGTAGCCCGCCGCCCCAGCTCGCCACCCCAGCTCGCTACCCCAGCTCGCCGACTTCCGGCGCATCCCAACCAGGGCTAAGTCATTCATTGTAGCGTTTTATTTGAGTAACAAGATCACGAATATTCTAAAAGCTATTTATTACAGAAATAAAGTTCAGGAATTAAAAAGCGGGGTGCGCAAGCAGGGAGGGCATCGGGATGCGAGTACCGGTCGGCTCGGCAAAGGAGCCGCGCGCTTACCTACCCCGGCCTCGCGACCCCCACCCCCCAGGGTGCCGCGCGCGGAGCAGCTCGCGGATCCTTCCGAAATTCCTCTGCGCAATCGAGAGACCGTCATCTATCTCATCCAGGAGCCGGGAGGGGGACATCAGCTCGCCAGCCTGGCCGCGTCACACCTCGTCGGCAAGACGTGCGTAGTCGCGCTGCAGCGTCTCGTTGACCCCCTGCACCTCGCGCAGCCCGCACACCAGCTTCTTGAGGAGCTTGACCTCCCTCCTCGTCAGCTCACCTTGATCCACCTCAGGACCCAGGTAAGATTCCAGCGAGCTTGGGGAAGGGAGGGGAGAGTAGTTGGCTGCCCGCGACGATTCCTCGGCAGCGGATTGACTGGGAAGAGCTGTGAAGGCAAGTGTCAGCAAGAAGAGAAGCAGAAAAAACTCATGAGGCAAGAAGTCAAGCAAGACTGACCAGACGAGCTCGTCAGCTCAAGGGAGATGTGGGGAGGATGAACATCAGATCCTTCCCGCGACCTGGGCCGCGAGCCCCTGGCGAAATGAGCTCGAACCCCGGGGTGGGGATGGTCCCCAGACCCTCCCCCGCGGCCACGTCAGTTTGGCGAGGAGGGGAGGCGCGCACCGGCGAGATCGACCTTTGCGAGCTCACTGGGAGGATCCCAAAGAGGAGAGGCGGGCCCTGGGGATGGATGTCCGGTGCCATGAACCGCGAGTCGGCGAGCGTGGTCTCGCATCGCGGTGTGGGCTCTCACAGCGCGACGCCCCCGCCATCTGGTTGACCATCCGGGTCGTCGCCGACTACGACAACCTCTCTATCCTTCTCAAGAATAGTTCGGGTGGAAGAGCCAGTCTCGCGAGCCAGGGTGGCCCTCAGGTCGTTGTAAATGGGCTCAGCCGCCTGAGGGAATGACTTTGACCTCTTGGAGCCGGGCTCGGCAGAATCAACTTGAGGAGCTTTGGCTTGACCGCCGTCAGGGCGGCCACGCGAGCTGCGGAGGCTTGGCGAGCTCGGTCTATGCACTCTTGGATCTCCTTGGGAAGAGGCATCTTGGCAGGGTTGGAGCAAAGGGAATGACAAGAGTCAGGCGGGAGGGCAGGTGCACATATATATAGCCGCAGGTGGACCCCACCCGAAGATTCCCTCCAACTCGCCAACTCACGCTCGCCGCACACTTGGGGTTGGATGTTTCTTTCCGAGCTTTTACAAGCTCAAAAAGAGCGGGGATTGTGTACAACCCCGTGTCCGGCGAGCAAGGTCACCAGGGTCTAGGCAGATCGGGCTGAGGACAATAGGCGAGCTCGGCAGTGGAGGGGCCGAGCCCGAGCTCGGCATCCGTCGACCAGAGATCGACGTTCGGCGGCCCCGAGCTCGGCATTCGCCGAGCGAGCCACAACTCGCGTCCTCACAGTGGAGCTCGGCGGCAGTAGGCGAGCAGAACATGCCGAGGTGGCCAAAGCTCCCCAGCTCTCCTGGATGTATGAGGTACTTTTTACTGTTTTGCCCCCGCTGGTCTGCCCATAGCCCCTCAGAACAGCGGGGTTTGGCTGTTGGCAGACCCAACCAAGGGTTTTCTGGTAATTTCAGGTCAGTTCTTTTGGTTATTGGCAGTCCAGATTTTAAAAACTATAAATAGGACCCAAGGGTTACCCCAGAAAGCAGGTTTTTTTCCAGTGCTCTCCTGCTCCAATCTTCAAGTGTTTTCTGAGGGTACCTTAGCTCGGCTTCTGGCTAAGGAGGGGAAGCGCTCTGAGATCTTCCGGGTTTGTGGTGGGACCTCCCCGCCGAGCCCTTGGGTCGGTCTTACCTTGTCTTCTCTGTTGTTTTGCTTGCAGGGGCGAAGTAGGTGCGAGATCACCCCTTTCCCCAAGGGTCGAACTCCACGGTAAATCGAGGAATCGGTTTCAACAGCCTCAACGGTAAGGCCCAGTCAGGCCAGTCGCTAGCGCCGACGAGCTGAAAGGACGTGGCCTTCAGTGGTGGCGAGATCAGAGGAGCAGCCATGAAGTCTCAATGGAGCGGTGAACCTGCAGGGAGTTGGCGGACTGGGATTCCGGAGATGGAGGGAGGCGGACTGAAAGTGCGGATTTGAGGGCGGACTGAGGGTGGTTGGCCAGTAGTAGGTTAGGCGAGCTACGGGGTGCGAGCTGGGCGGGAGGGGAGGTCGGGGTGAGGTTGCGAGCTGGGTCCGGCTGGGGTGCGGGCTGCGGGGTTGCGAGCTGGGCTGGAGGTGGAGGGCAGACAGGGATTAGGCGGACTTGAGGTACGAGCTGGGCTTAGGGAGGAGGCGGACTGGAGGGCGGACTGAGGTGCGAGCTGGGATTAGGGAGGAGGCGGACTTGAGGGCGGACTGAGGTGGTCGGCCGGTATTTGGTTAGGCGAGCTGCGGGTTGCGAGCTGGGCTGGAGGTGGAGGTCGGGGTGAGGTTGCGAGCTGGGTCCGGCTGGGGTTGCGAGCTGCGGGGTTGCGAGCAGGGCGGGGTGGAGGTCGGGCTGGGGTTGCGAGCGGGGCTGGAGGTCGGGGTGGAGTTGCAGACAGGGGTGGAGTTGCGGACAGGGGTGGAGTTGCGAGCTGGCCTGGAGGTCGGGGTGGATTTGCGGACAGTGCGGGTAAGAGCGGATTGGAGGTGCGAGCTGGGCTGGGGAGGTAGGCGGGTTCGGGGAGGTGGGCAGGTTGGAACAAGCGGACAGCTCCGTGCAGGTTCGGGCAAAGTGGCGAAAATTAACCTCCCTCTGATATCATGTTACAAATGGAAAATGCACGTAACAATATCTGTATTTTCTTAACAAAAGGGGATCAAATAGGTCTTACATATAGGAGAAGTGAAGGGGGAGAGAGCCCATCTAAGCAATATGAGACTAAATGAATAGGACAATAAATGTATAATAAATACAATATTTAACAGAAGGACTCCTTGAGACGCAACTGGAACATTCATGTTTATCAGCTCCCAACAACTGTAATTGAAGGGGATTGAGTGCGATACTGCGATGTATCATCATATTTTTTTATTTTAAAATTAGAAACTATTATATTAACTTATTAAGTGTTAACAAAAATATTCTGACTGGTAAATAAAAGAAGAATGATAGTGCCAGGTCGTCGATCAAATCGACCAATTTATGCCAGGCCTTGAAGGTGGAAGATGACGGACTCTAGGCTCTGTTCGGCACGAAATTTTTGGAACCGGGCTCAGTTTTCAAATCTGGGTCCAGATTAAAGCAAAGAGTTGCACGTGTCGAAATCTCATAAGACTGGTATTTTTTTTATTTTCTTCTCTTAAGCGCGCACGCCTATCTCCAGGGAGGTCATTTTTGAATTCCAAGGAGAACATTTCTGATGATCTTCAAAGAGATCAAAAATTTATGGATCAAAATAATCTATCGGGATCTCGGGAGATCATTTTATTCTCCAAGGAGATCAAAAACTTCTCAAAAATGTTTGGATCAAAAAGATCTCTCAAAATGATCTCCCGAGAGTCAAAATGATTTCCTGACGTAAGCTGAACTTTGATAAATTATTTATCTCCTAGGAGATCAGAAATTAACTCCTCAGAGATATGCACGCGCTTAAGAGAACAAAAGACAGATTATGAGATTTCGACACGTATCGTGCTCTGCTTTATTCTGGACCTAGATTTGAAAACAAGGTCCGGTTCCCAAAAATTTTGCTTATTTGGCACGGTAGTAGTGGTCATGAATGAGGTGGTTATGAACCATTGTTCATGAACGCTCGACCTCACATAAGAAACCCCCATTTACTTTTATGTTCAAAAGTAGTTTTATTTTCTTGGTTGTAGGGGTAATCGTCACATCAGAGCAAAAAGGTCAGTCCAAACGAAGCCTAAATTTCCACAAATACTAGCGAACTTATTTGATTGATATGCGCACTCGTGGAAGAACCGGGTTAGGGCCCTAAATCAAAGACGGCGCTGCGAAGTCGTGGACCTTGCTCGTCGGTATGATAGCTGAGTCGGCGAGCTCCCGAGCAAGATCCCAAGTGGGCGAATTTGGCGGTGGGGGCGTGTCGTCGAGAGTGACGTAGAAAGGCACTGAGCATAAGAGCATGTGGTTAAGAATATTTAAAAAATGTGAATCGGGTGCAAAGAGATGGTTGCTTGGCATGGATTTGGGTGAGAGCGTCAAGGTTCACACGTGTGCTCGCAGCCTCCTGTTCACCACCCGCACAGCCTCCTGTGTCGTCCTTGTTGCGGTCTAACTCAACGTCTCGGTTGGGCCGGAATACTTAGACTGTCTTAGCTCTCGAGACGGTCAAGCGCGCACACAGTCAATGAAGTAGATCGATCGAACACACGCAGTTTTAACGTGGAAAAACCTCTCAACCGGGTAAAAAACCACATGACCGGATCTATGCCGGTCAAAATCCACTATTTCCTGGCTGTTACAGCTTGCTTGAGGAATCGAGGGAGACAGACCACCTCTCGTTACAATTTTGGGAATGAGAGAACACTTAGCATACGGCGGACGACAGGCCGTCGCGCTGGGAGTTTGTTGCAAATTGCACTTTGTGTTGATGGGCATCGCTAAGCGTCCTACAGGTTCTGAACTTGAGAGCGGAGCGCTTGAACTTGCGGTTGCGAAGATCACTTGAAAGTTGAGAGATTGGGCTTCCTCGGGTGGCTTTAATTTGGCTCGCTCGTAGTACGGGTGCGGTACGAGTGTAACACCTCCCCTGTAATGACTGTATAATATGTGTCCAGCCGGGGCCCCACAACATACAGACTACACAGTTTCATCATTATAAGATGATATATAAACTACCCAAACTCAAAACTCAGATATCAACAGCGAAAACACACAATCAATAGTAAAAGTTATCCACCAAACGAGAGTATCAAAATGACCTTATGATCTTACACATCATAAGTCCAATACTTAAACAATCATTAAACAATAGTAACGTGCACATGCACTTCTAAGCTATCTCGGCATGCAAGCCGGATTACGTTTCATGAAGCACATCATTCAATCAAAATATATGTGAATACAAGAAAGTTCACTTCATGAGGCTTAGGCCGTTTTGGCCGGCGAACTTGCTCCTGCTTTCGATCCTTGCACCATACACATAGTGCCGTCACAACTTCAACACAAAAATTACCGCCGCCAATTCCAAGTCATGGACGGGGTAATTTCTCTCTTGAGCCTTCAACTACCTAGACCCAAAGGCTATCACATTGTCATGTTGAACCAACACGCAACCCAAACCGCATCTTGATGCGTCATTGAAAATCTGAAATCCCTCAGTCCCTTTAGGCAGACTTAGGATTGGGGCTGTCATCAGACTTTCCTTCAAGGTGTCAAACGCTTGACCGCACTTCTGAGTCTACATGAACTTTTGGTCCTTGTGAGTACACGAAGTGATGGACAGAGCTATCTGCGAAAAGTTTTCCACAAATCTTTTATAGTACTCGACTAGTGCAAGGAAACTCCTGACTTCCGCCACGATGCTCAAAACTGGCCAATCTCTGACGACCTCAACTTTGCTGGATCCACCGCCACCCCATCACCACTAATTACATGACCCAAAAATGTCACCTTCTCTAACCAGAACTCGCATTTTGAGAATTTTGTGTATAGCTGGTTCACTCTCAAGGTCTGTAAAATTACTCTCAGATGAGTCTCATGCTCCGCCTCCGATTTGGAGTATACCAAAATATCGTCAATAAAGACGACAACAAAAGAGTTCAAGTATTCACGAAATACTCGATTCATCAAATCCATGAATACATACGACACGTTCGTCAGCCCGAACGATATCACCGAGAATTTGAAGTGACCATACCTCATTCCAAAAGTTGTCTTGGGTATGTCCTCATCCTGAATTCGCAACTGATAGTACCCTGACTTCAAGTCCAACTTAGAGTACACCGCTGACCCCACCAACTGGTCGAACAGGTCATCTATCTGTGGGATCAGATACTTAATTTTGACGATCAGCTTATTCAACTCCTAGTAGTCTATGCACAGACGCATACTACCATCTTTCTTCTTAACAAACAACACGGGCGCGCTCCATGGAGAAGGGCTGGGTCTTATGTACCCCTGCTCCAATAGCTCCTGCAACTGTACCTTGAGCTCAGCCAATTCCTTCGGTGCCATCCTAAAAGGAGGACGTGACACCGGCCTTGCCTCTGGCACTAACTCGATCGAGAAATCAGTCTCCCGTCGAGGAGGTGCTCCAGGAAGCTCCTTAGGAAACATATCCTCGAATTCCTCCACTATCGGTGTAATATCCCGACTTTTATTGGGTCACCAGAGCCCTAGCGGGCCCAATAAAAAGTGGTCCGAACCTACCCATAACCCGGTGGGAGATAACCCTGGGCAGGAAATAAAGCTAGAGAAC